>JBBWSL010000041.1:0-356145 GCA_038088545.1 Diaporthe humulicola | reverse complement strand
ATTTTACATATTTATTTTAGATTATATCTGGGCTAATATAACTTAGTTATAAAAAGTTAGGATTATATTTTATAGAAATAATAGTTAAATAAATATACTAAGAATATTTTTTTATATAAAAGGGATACTAATTCTGATAAATAAAAACTAATACCTTAGGCTAAAACTTATAAATAGTATAGAGTTTAATACTAAAGATATTATTTTAGGAGAATAACTAAATACTAGATTTTAGCTTAAAATAAATATAATTATCTACTTTAGAGTATTAATAGTTATTCTTCTCTAATTATAAAAAATATAGGAAATTAAAATACTTAGGCTATTAGGAGGATAGATTTTATTAGCTATAGATAAAATTATACTAAGGTTAATAAAAAAGTAATTTAGATTCCTTATAGGATTTTGTATTTAGTATAGCTTTTTTTATATATTAGTATTTATTCTGATAAATTATAAGGTATAGGGGAGGATATTTAAGAAAATTATTATTAACCTAAGTATATATAGGGCTATAAGTAATTAGGTTAATTTTATAACTACTTATATCTCTTTATTAAAATATAAAATACTTTCTAGTATTTAAATACTTAAGTTAGTAATTCTAAATACCTAGATTATACTTAGTATACCTTAGATTTTATAAAATATATTAAATAAATTAGATTATAAGGGTATTTTAATATTAAGAAGGTAGTTATAATAATAATTAATATATAATAGTTAGTTTTTATATAATAAATATATTATAGGGCTATATAATATTTTATTATAGGTAGTTTATACCTAAAACTTTCTCTAATATTAATTAGCTAAATAAGGGTAGTCTATTATAGACTATACCTTAACCTATGCTTTTAAATTAACTATAACTCCTAAGTAGTTAAAATAAGTATTATTAGGGGAGTAATAAATACTATATAAAATATTTATATATAAATATTAATTTTTATATTTAAATACTGTAGGATTATTAATATTAGGAGATATATATAGTATTATTATATTATTAAACTATTTAAATTATTTTTATAAGTTATTTATACCTAAAATTAAATAATATAAAGTATTATAAGGGTTTAGTATAAATAGCTCCTTTTAGATCTTAGCCTACTCCCTATTTTAATTATATTATATATTTTTTATTAAATTATTTAGTATTTAAAAAGCTAGGAATTAGTAAAAAATATTTAAGTATTAAGTAATTAAACTAAGAGTTATATATATATATTTTATAATTATAAGCTTTACTATTATAATAATAATTTATATAAGCCTTATATATTACTATATACATAATAGGTAGAGAATTAACTATATATAGTAATTAAAGCCTCTTTTAGTTTTTATACTACTTATAAGGCTTTTTTACCTCCTTACCTAATATCTGAATTAAATAAACTATAAAGTTTTAAATTCTGCTAATATAAAGGTAGGATATTAAGGATAAGTTTAGTTAAGGATAATACTATATAGGTATTAGTAATAATATATTAATAATTTTAAAAAATAGAAAGTATGGGATATTAGGTAGTATTTTTTAAATATAATTACTTATAATTAGGATATATTAGTAATAATTTTAATATAAATAATTATTTTTATTAGAAATATATATTAGCTTTTTAATCTTAATACTATTATTAATAATATTAAGATTATAATAATATAAAATAGTTAATATTAAGGAGAAGATAATACTAATAATTATAGAGATTATAAAATAAAAACCTATTATTAAAATACTTAAAATACTAGCTTATATAATATAATTAAGTAGTATTTAGTGGGTATATATAATAAGGAGACCTTATAAAAACTTACCCTATACTATAGGGCTTAATTAATAAAATAATATAAAATAAAGTTTTTCCTAATTATTAATACTTTATAGGAAAAGTTATAATAATCCTTAATATTTTATTTATTTATTTTTATTATTAATATTAAAGCGGAATTAATATAGGCGGACAAATTAGGTATAATAAATAGATAGGGAAGTAATAAGGATATAGTATAAATTTTAATTAAATTAGGTATATATATTTTCTAATCTAAAGTTACTATAACCTTGGGTATAGGGTGGTAGATTATTCTAAAAGAATGGCATAATTGAAATTTATAAATCCGTGATTCATCGTTTTGACACCTTTGTCTCAAAAGTGTTCGCCCCACAGATTGTCAACAACTTTCACTCTGGACATGCCTCGTACCTCGTGTATTAATTTTCCGTACCTCCACAACTAAGGCAGCCATCAGTCCTTCTTTTCGAGCTTCATCTATATCGGGAGGCTCCTTACTGCCGGCACCTGGGCAGGAAGACACCTATTATGAGTCCGAAGCATGGTAGTTGGGTTCAAAGCTGCATGCGAGCGGCCGGAATAGTGCGAGGCAAAGCTGCCCTTGAAAGAGACAGCATGTTGGTGCAAAACGTGCACGTCAAGGTGGACTGTGTTGACAGCCCGAGTCGTTGCACTCAAGGATGCGACGTGGTGAGTGGACCCCGGGTCCCATGCACGTTCGTTGGTTCGACAGCTTCATGGTTTCCGTAGGCTAGCGCAAGCTCAAACATTGCTGCACCGGATTTAGTCTACAGTAGGGCTGGGGTACAACCAACCGGAAATCGCCAGTTCCACGGGGTTCTCATTCCCGTTGGTGCGCACCATTTAACCCACATAGTACTGCTATGCTTGGTGTCACCGCCCCTTGACCCCGTCACGGACGTCCGGTGCTGCTATTGTCCTTTCAGGAGCTGACTAAACTGAAACTGTCATCTTGCTCGACCCCGCCGTAACATCACAACTTTTTGAATGTATCCCTTGCTCTTTCTGTGTATTTGAATCTACAAAGTCGTCTGCCTCCACCAACAAACCATCCAATGGCATCACAAATCAAACTACTCCGCGAGCCATTTCTCGCCCCGTCCTCCACCCTCATCCTTGTCACTGGAGCATCCGGCCACATCGGCTCCAACATTGTTCGAGAGGCCCTGGAGCTTGGCTACCGTGTGCGCGGGACAGCACGTACCAGCAAGAAATGCGAGACCACAGTCGCGGAACATAACAACAATCCAAACTATAGCACAGCTGTGGTCTCGGACTATTCCCACCCGTCGGATGAAATTGACGCCGCTGTCAAGGGAGTCGACAGCATCATCCATGTCGCCTCGGACACAACTTTCAACGAGGATGCAGACTATGTCGTCAGCACCGTCGTCGCCGGGACCGAGAACTTCCTGCGGGCTGCAGCCAAAGAGCCCAGCGTCAAGCGTTTCACGCTGACGAGCTCGTCCACCGCGGCGATGCTACCCAAGCCCGGCGTCGAGGGTGTTGTCGTGACCACGGACTCGTGGAACGACGAGGCCGTGGAAGCGGCCAAGACAAAGGGGACTACCATTGGGCCCAACTTCTATGCGTACATAGTGTATGCGGCCAGCAAGACCCAGGGCGAGAGGGCGCTCTGGAACTTCATGAAAAAGGAGCAACCGTCGTTCGTTGCCAATGCCATACTCCCAGACACCAACATGGGACGAGTCGTGGGCTCTCCCGGTGCGACGGGGGTGTTTGCCATCCAGTTGTTCAAAGAGGGGTTTAGCCCCATGATCCAGCGTAGGTCTCCCTTTGAGTAAGGTCAGATGCCAATTGAAGCTAATAGGACTCACAGAGTACTTCGTCGATGTCGTCGACGATGCAAGGCTGCACCTCTGTGCCGCGGTGCTGGACGAGTCTCTCAAGAATGAGCGTATTTTCGCATTTGCGACGCCTTTCAATGTCAGCGGTTGCCTCAAGGCCATCAAGAAGGTGAGGCCCGATGTGGATGAGTCAAAGTTCAAGATCGACCCAAACGAGCCGCAAGATCTCAGCAAGGTTCCCAACGAACTCGGTGCGAGACTGTTGAAGGAATGGTATGGCCAGGATGGGTACAAGTCCCTGGAGCAAAGTCTGACAGAGAACCTCGAGGGCATATAAGCATTTATAGCTGACATCTGCGCTGCCTTTGCACAAATACTATAATTATGTGCTAGAGATCGAAATCATGAACAATGGAAACGAATTACCACAATATGCGACAGACACGTCCAAAACCCCGAGAACGTAGCCTAGAGAATGTAAACGCCCAAAGTTGACAGCACAGCAACTAAAGCAACCTGACAAAATGTCCCCTTGTTGCTGGACGATTCGCTCACCACGACTGTTGTGGGCGCCGCGCTCGTCTGACCGCTGGTCGGACCGCTGGTCTGACCGCTCGCAGAAGCCGACGATCGAACCCCAGATGAAGCACTCAGGCTCGAGGCGGCGGTAGGGACAGCCGGAGCCGAAGGAGTGCGCTCTGAGGTAGGAGGAGTAGCAGAGCTTCCCACGGATGTTGTCTGGGTGCCTCCATCATCGCTCGGGTAGCCGATAACCGTAGTTGCACCCGGTGGACCACCTGGCAGCGGGACGCCAGGTATTGGAGGTGCGCCGGGCTGTTCTGGGGATCCGCTCGCGGCCATCTGAGCAACCGCTTTTGAAATGATATCGTCCGGGACTTCGACGACACAAGGGTCAGCTTCGGCGTCAGTCGCACCCAAGCTCGGGCAGCCATTCAGGTTTGCCTGGATGCCCACCGCTCCTCCAGATATTGGACACTCCTCAAGTTGGCTCCGGATGTTGGGACTCGCCCCGGGGACGACACTGAAGGTATTGCTGCCTGAGAACTGCGTCAGTCCTCCTTCTGACTGCAAGGCCCCGCCATCCTCCGAGCAGCTCCTGAGGAAACCAAAGTCCCACTCCAGACTATAAGCTCCTTGAAAGTCACCAGCTGCAACGCCCAGTCCCCAATTTCCACTCAACGAAGTCGATTCGTCCTCATAGATATAGTAGTCCTCGGAGCCAAAAGACACAGTGCCGAATTCGCCCTGATCGACCGATAATCGCCCGGCGTCCACAATACCGCATTCGCCCTCACAGTCTTGGGCGCGTCGAATGCGCCATTCAAAGGAGAATCCAAACGTCCATGCCGCACTGGCGCCTTGCAGGCCGAAAATGACGGGGAACGTGTCAGCCGGGTTATAAGTGTCGTTGCGGGGGAAGACGAGATCGACGGCGACATTTGAGGGAAGAGTCACGCCTTGTGCTTGCGTAGAAGAAAAGAGGACAAACAACAGCCCGGCCGGGCCTAAGCCGGTCAAAAGGGAGTCACTTGTGAGGATCATAGCGCTGGAGCCGGAGGCAGAGAGCAGTTGCCAGACAGGCGTTGGCGGGCGGTGGACCTACTTGGGCAGAGCCAGCTCTAAATAGCTCACTCGTTATGGCTACGGTCAAGCGTGTTGAGTTTCGGACATTGTTCTGACTGACTCAAAACAGAGGGCTCCGCGCGGACTCAACTGCTAGTGAGGCAAAAGCATGTGTGCTTTACACTTTCAGCCAACCCGCCAAGTCAGCCACAACACCATATGATGCCAACTCGCCTCCTACCAAGAAAGCCGACGATGTATTGCAGACGACGACCTAGGCTGGGCCCTAGTTAGCTTCAGTCATCCGTCCAACCGAGGGACTTAGTCTGAGGCAGATGCTAATAATGTCCTTCTAGCTCAGATCTTGGCCCGTTCCGACGATTCTGGGCCTAGCCCATGATGCTTGGCGCCATGCGTGGTCTTCGAACCCTCGGCCGTTCGGCACCGAAACAGGGATGTGAAGATCTCCGGGGGGGATAAGGCTGCACACGCAGCTTATTGCCACGCGAGATCGAGACCAACAAAAGTGCTACCCATGCGTAGGATCAGGGATCCCGAAAGCTTGACCAAAGTGTACGCACACGTGTCGTTGCATAATTGCGCTGGCGAGGAGTTCTAGGACTTTAGTTCTTCATTGCCAAGTTTTCTATCACCTATATTTCGATCACTTAAACTTGAATCTTTGCGAACAAGGATATTTAGAACCATTTTGGTGATATTCACAAATTGGCTGAGATGAGATAAGAGATGTGTTTATATACAACAAATAAGACCTTGGCACACTGATAGGACTTCCATCAAGGCTTGTCGGACAAGTAAGTTTGACCCACAAGAGGAAAAGCTCTCCCCTACGGTGCATACCCTTGACCAGACTCCCTTGCTCGGACGATGAGTCTCTATCTACGAAGCTACTCCTAGGACACTCAACATATTCCTTGTCTCCCAAGATCTGACAGGCTTGAGCCCTGCTTTCCCAATAGCGCCTTTGACCTAGAAATAGCCATCTCGGCGCCTTTTAGAACCGCCATTGGCGCTATATTTCGCTCTTTTTGAAGCATTGAAAATGGCTTCCCTTGGTTCGCAGACATCGGGATCTAGCCGCCGGAGTCTCAGGAAAGTCCGAGGTGGTATCCCTGACGGGGTCAAAGGTCACCAAGCAGAATGCGGGAGCCCGGGCCGATGGAAGCCTTGACGCCTGCAAGATTGGACGCAGTGCTTGTATGGTCAGTTGTGACTAGAACGGTGTTCATCATAATTAGCCAGTCTCACATTGACACATCTTAGGCAGGGATCTATGGGAGACAGCTGGGCAGGAAGGCGCGCAGCAGGTACACATCAGCATTCTTGATTGGAGTTAGCCTGAAAATCAAGTCGGCCCTGCATGATCACATCGGGTCGAGGAAAAAGCTGGAGTGTTGAAAAGCAATCCTCCGTAAGAAAGGTTTATCTGTGCAGTGTCTGATGCTTGTTAATCTTCACGAAGTATATACGACCCAATACAGCTGCAAATATCGACGATGAGAACTTCAAGCATCTAGTCATAACATCTCTGTTTTCGTCAAGTATCAGAGCCGGAGTACTTAAGCGACTTTTAGAGAACAAGCACGAGGCAGACCAGGGGAACAGAAACTGGCTATATGGTATGAGCTTATTCCAAATCAGTGTCCACTGAGTACCTAGTCTTGGCCGAACTTGAAATGTGTTGTACTTAGAAATATCAATTCAATCTGTGATGCGCGAAGAGAAACTCCAATACAAATGTCCCAACTCCTCTCTTTTGATACAAACAGACAACCATGTCCCTGCAAGAAATTTATGCTAATGCAACAATCTTACACCTGCTGTCCCAGCTGCTAAAGTTGAACCTTCCTCAACCTGACATAACACTGAGTAGGCTCGGTCGTCAGTCCCGTCTCATGTCCATAACTAGACAGTTCATCGGGGCACCGCAAAAGCTCAAAGTTCCACACAATGAGCGTCACCAATATCCGCAACTGGACATAAGCAAGTCTCTTTCCAAAGCAGCTCCTTGTGCCCAAAGAAAAGGCCAGCTGCGGCCCAGAAGAAGCGTCGAACTCGCCTCCATCGTTGACTAGCCATCTCTCGGGTTTGAAAGCGCCGATGTCCATGGGATCCCATTCATGCCGCGCCTTGCCCGACTTCTTGGCCTCCTGGCTGCTGCTGTGGCGCCTGCTCTCCTCAATGTCGAACCCAGGAGTTGTTATACTGGCACCGTCGGTGGGTATCATGATGGTGGTACCCTTGGGGATGGTGTGGCCAAGAACCACAGTGTCCTCCAAAGCTTCTCTGTGGACGACCTGGATCGTGCCTGCGCAACGGAGTATCTCCTCTAGAACAGCTTCGAGATAAGGGATGCGGGATGAGGTGATCTCCTGTACAGTAGGGGAACGCATTCCTTCCTTGGCCGCCGAGAACCTCTCCTGTAGGGCGGAACGCAGGCGATCTTGGGCTTGAGGGTTGTCTGCTAAGAACTTGACGCCCCAGGAAAATGTTGTGGAGGTGGTATCGTGGCCGGCGATGACAAAGCCAAAGATCTTTACAAAGTCATGAAATCAGTGCTTTGCCTTAATGGTTGACCTGTCTGGACATGGAGGTTGCAGTGTATAAGGAGAGTGACTTTAAGAATAGGCTTACCTCATCAAACATTGCCGCGGAAAAAAAGTCAGGGGCACGACCCTCCTTATCCGCCAAAGTTATCTCTCTTCGGACCATGAGGTCCACTGCTGAGCGCACAGTGCTGGGATCTGGGTGTGTCTGAGTCCTTTCCACTGCAGCTCGGATTTCGTTTCGAATACATTCATCCCTGATTTCTTTCGCCTTCACAAACTTCGGCATTCTCGTTATGATAGGCCACTTGAGATTCGCGATAAAGGTGCCCTGAACTTCACCGAATTTTGAAGTCAAGTGGAGCACTGACTCTATGACCGTATCCATTTTCTGGGGAGGAAAGTCGACGGGCTCATCTATACCACCCTTCTGCGTAAGCACCTGGGTCACCTCTGATGTTTTGCGCTCATAATACTCCAGGGCCGGCTGGATGGCACGGTGTTCAAAGCCCTGCCCGTATGAAAATCCATGAACCGCATCGAGTGCCGTGTTGTAGATGTCTGCTGCAGCTGTGAAGGGTCTGCCCTGTGCTGACTGTGCCTTGATGTCCCAAAGCCGTACAAGGTTCGATACCTGGTGGTAGATTGCCGGGGCGGCCACGCCGTCGAGGAAGCCCGGGCTCATCAAGTCTTGCAACAGCCGCCTCTGGCTCTTCCAGGCGGTATCCGTCGGCTTTGCGATATGATGGTTCGGAATGATGCCCTGAAACAGTTCAATAACGATGGATGACCTGTCAAGTTCTTTGCTTCGCCGCAGGAGAATGTCCTGCGCCTCCCGGAAATCGGTTAAAACCACAAAGGGTCGGCCGAATGGCCGAGGGAAGATCTGGAAGATTGGCGAGTCGAGCTCTTTGGATTGCGTTGCGATCCAGTCGAAAAATGTGACATGAGCCGATGATACGTATTTGCCTACGGCCAGGAAGTCACCCAATACAGAGCTGGCAGCACTAGGGCGGTAGGGAATCCCGGGAATGGGTTTTGGGAGGGCCCATTGTCGGAATAGGTAAATCAACAAAGCAAGAGAAGCTAGGAAGCCAAGAGTATTTGAAACCCCTGGATGAGACTGGAGATGATGTTGGATCTCGGGTAAGATATCCATGGTAGACATGTTGAGTATGAGTTTGAATTGTGATGTGTGGACTTGTAGACGAGGAATCAGACCTGAAAGGCAAAGAACAAATTGATGCGTGAGACTAGTCTGGTGCTATGTTCAAGCCAAAACCAACAAATCCTTCGAATTAAATACTTAGGGACTCCAGCGGTCACTGTCTTCTATGTTCGGTTCTCGGTGGAGGGAAAGCCTTCACCTTTCGGACTTAATTGTGCATTTGCACCTCTTCCGAGTCAAGACGTTGCTGTCACATCGTCCGTCTGTCCCGGCGGAGACTTATGGAAATCTCCGTCCGCCATTGAAGCTTCTCAGGGTCGTATCTGATGAATCTGTGCTGTAAATTGGCCCCTGAGCGAGGTGGCTACTCGGACGGTCCTTGCACCCCTATCTGGATAACGATTCACTCGTCGGAACCCAACTGCTCCGCAATCCGAGACCCGACCCTTGTTTAACTTTCCGAGGGTCCCGTGATTTCGGCCGACTCTATTTTGCTCTCGGGTTTCGGTTCTCAAAACTTCGTCGTGTCTTACGTACAACACAACCAGCTTCGGATATCATTTACAAATCAACATGGCAGAACAAGAAGTTCCAGGACCATCACCGAGACTATCAAAAACTTGCAATCTATGCAAGGAGAGAAAAGTTCGGTGCATAGGTACGCAGCCGAAGGTGGGCCCATTGCTTGCGAACAGAGCTGACGGACGGGACCAGTTGTGGCTGGAGCATCATCTTGCGCAAGCTGCATAGTAGGTCAACGAGTTTCAGTAGCCACGCCGCGAGCATGCATTACGCCTTTGAGGCTCACAATGTCTTCAGAAACGAAAAGTTCCGTGTCATTTTTCGAAAACAAGGCGGGCGCTCAGAGAACCTCAGCAGCTCACGCCTGGTGCGTCAATTGGCCCAGAAGTAGAGGCCGGTCAACCAAGTAAGGGACAATTCTATAATAACTCCAATTGCCTTCAAACTTTCTAAAAGCCATTAGCTTCCACGACACCCGAGCATGTGAACTCGGGCCCTCCGTCTGGACTGTTCATCGACCAGATCTTGCAGGACCCATCCCTTGCAGGCGTGCATCCGGTCAAAGATGCTCAGAGCATATTCAAGGTGCGTATTAAACCTGTGGCATCTATTTTGTGCTGACAAATTATTCAAGATTCATGGTCATCGCTGTAAGTTTCACTATGTTTGGCATCCAGGGCAGGCCCGCCCTTCAACATTACAGCCAAATGAGAGGTTACACTGACTGACCGCTCTGTAGTGACGAGCTCCAATCTGGCCTACTTCTCTGAGGGATACATCCGCCTCATATCTCAACGTTTAGGGCACAATAAATTACTTGATCTGGTCAGAAACATATCGAACGTCGTAAATGAGAAGACATCGGAAGATGCGACGCCATTGGTCAGGAATGAGAGACCGCCTGCCCCAGAATCTGGGGTTTCCGAAGCCACATTAAGGTCGTATGTTGATTCCTACTTCGAGAATGTGCACCCTTTGTATCCTTTTCTGGACAAGGAAACTTTCGAAGTCAGATTTCTCAACGTTGAGACGAGAGACACGAGACCAGCTTTTCGTGCCCTCTACCACTGTGTGCTGGCACTTGGATGTCAATATGTTGCGGGTGATAGCTCGTTTACTTTAGGCAAAGGTGAGGCTGGCAGTTACTTCAAAGTCTCTATAAGCCTGCTTCAAGATGTACTGTTCCCACATGAGGCCCTAGACAACCTGCAGGTATGTCTCGCATTTCAAGACTCACCAAAATCTTCCGCCTGATACTTACTTTTCTAAAGGCCCTTACTGCAATGGTAAGTGTTAGATGTATACCACTGCCTGAACAGGAAAGAGAGTCTGACTCATGAAAACACCGCCCAGGCAATCTTCGGATCCAACGCAGCATCGTTGGGAATATCTGAATTCCTGAGCATGGAAGCTGCAAGAATGGCGCAGTCGTTGGGCTACCACCGCCCTATGATAAACTCCAAAGAGGATGAAGCGACTTGCTATAGGACATTTTGGGTGATATACTACCTCGAGAAGGGAATCACATTCTTACGTGGCAGGTCTTCGGTGAGTTATTCTCCTCTGTTTTCCCGGCCTTGGGGCCGTTGCCATCCACAGATGCCAATACAGCAGGAATTCAGTCAATCGCCGACCACGACGTCAGCTGTCCCATCGTCCCAACGGGCGAAGAACGTTTCAAGGTTGGTTTCGAAACGTTCGTCTCTACTCTACGGCTGAGTAGACTTTGGTCCAAAACTTATGAAAAACTCTTCTCTGCCACCGCGAATCTGAACTCCATTGACCAATACCAATCGATCATCGACGCCATAAAGTCGGAACTCGAGGCTTGGAGACGTTCAGTCTCAGCAGACACCAGGCCCGGCTCGCCTGTCAGTGGGTCTCGGATGGCCGAAGGCTGTCTAAGGTTGCACTATGCCTACCATGATCTGTTGATCGCCCTAGGAAGGCTGGATTTATATCTGGGCCGAAAGGCCACCAAGAGCAGGACACTTGAAGCTAGAATGAGAATTGCAGAGAAAGATCTGATGGACAACGCGAGGGCAGTTGCCCGTCTTACTATGTGCATCGATATACGTCCATACACGCCGTTATGGTAAGAACATCAAGATGATTTGCGTGGGAGCTGATGAGCTAATAACACGCGGCCGTCGAATCAAAGTGCTAACTGGGTACTAGGATATTAGCTTCTCTTCCCCTCTCAGCAATGTTTGTTCTCTTCGACATGGTCATCCATAAACCCTCTCATCCGGAGACGGAGACCAACCTCGCTCTGCTGGACACCCTGGCGGG
Source organism: Diaporthe humulicola (assembly GCA_038088545.1). NCBI lineage: Eukaryota > Fungi > Ascomycota > Sordariomycetes > Diaporthales > Diaporthaceae > Diaporthe > Diaporthe humulicola. The sequence continues at coordinate 344,381 of JBBWSL010000041.1, read as the reverse complement.
ATATTTCGGCCGTTTTGACTACGCGACTGGAGGCTCAATTCCTTGTCGTCTCTTCTCCGGATTTGCTCACATTGCTAATCAATTTGTTTGTGACCAATGGCAAAGACCTATTCCATCAGCAGCAGAAGAGTCCGAGACACAGGATAGAGCACAAGGATCGCGAGGCGTTGAACCTGCCAGTAGATGTACGTACTTCTCAGACTCCTTTGCTCTGCTTGGTGCCGCAGGAAAGACTGCCTTGAACGCAACGCTGATGTCTTGGCTGTCTATAACCAGTAGACGACACAGCACATCAAGGCAATTTCTTCTCGCAGGGATTTCCGTCTGTAATCGAATCGACGTCATTTTCAGGGTTGGAGGAAGCTTCGTCACTGAATCCTCCGTTTATGGCTGGAATTGACTTTTCGAACCTCTTTGACGTTAACCTTCCTGGGTTTAACGTTCCTGGATTTGGACGACCATGATGTTCAGCGGATCCTTGAATTGAAACGGCAATGTAGATGAAATGACAAACTGTAGGGACTTCAATCATATTATCCCAGGTTTTGACACTGTCAACCAAAATGTCATTTCTTGATTGCAAAGAAGATCACTGCACTGTGTTGAATATCTTTATTCTCTTACCCATTGGCTGGACTACTTCTTGTTGACCCAAACCGCCTGGGAATTGCACCATCCTTTCAGACCGCCGATGCCAGACTCAACACCAATGCCACTTTCCTTGTGACCTCCGAACGACGCCTGTGGGCCAACCTCGAAATGAGTATTAACCCAGACCGTTCCGGCCTCCAGACGCCGCGTCAGGCGCTCGGCTCGTTTCAGGTCCTTGCTCCAGACCGAGCCACCGAGGCCCATCAAGGATGCGTTGGCACGACGCAGGACATCTTCTTCGTCGGACCACTTCAGAAGCGGAACAATGGGTCCGAACTGCTCTTCAGAAACAAGACGCGAGTCTTCCGGGGGGTTGTCGATGACGGTGGTCGGCAAGTAAAAGCCGCTGCCCTTCTTGGAGGCTGCAGGCTCGCCACCAAGCGCGACCTTCCATCCATCCTTGGAGATATGGCTATATAGGTCCAGCAACTTGGCATACTGCATGCTGTTTTGCGATGATCCGATTACCGCCTCGGCATCTTCTGGACCACCAGTCTTCAGGGTCTTTACGAAATCAACGAAGGCCGCGAGGAAAGCATCGTAGATGTCCTCGTGGACGTATACACGCTTGATGCACAGGCAAACCTGGCCGGTGTTTATGAGAGCAATGGATGCAATCTGTTCAGGCCCCGCGACCGTCAGCTTGAAAGCAACATGATGGGTGCGGCTGTGTCAGGGAGTCTCCATACCTTGGGCACAACAGCTGCGATATCGACATCGGGACAAACAATGGCCGCATCGTTGCCTCCTAGCTCAAGGGTCACCCGCTTCAAGGTGGGAGCGCAGGCCTGCATCACCTTTTTGCCGCTGGCCACCGATCCGGTGAAACTTATCTTCCCAACTCCCGGGTGGGCCGTAAACATTGGCCCCAGATCCTCGTCGCCGCTGAGAACATTGAACACGCCTTTGGGGAAGACTTTGGCGCCGAGCTCTCCCAGCTTGAGTGCAGTATAGGGACTGTACGGTGAGGGCTTCCATATGAAGGTATTGCCGACGAGGAGCGCAGACACGAGCTTAACCACCCCGAGCAGCATGGGGAAATTCCATGGCACTATACCGACACCAACGCCAATGGGAACGTGACGCATCACAACGCTCCGCTAGAAGTCCCAACGCACCCAAAGGTTAGCCAAGGGCATGAAAAGAAGTGTGGTATACTTGAAAACGGAACTGTGAATGAGATTGATATGAGACACTTGAGAGGACATACCTCGTCCGAATCTTCGATACACTCCTCAGTCAAGCGGAGCTTGATTGTCTCGCGGATCTGGTGGCCAAGAATAAATAGCTCCATGCCTGCTGCCTGAGGAGGTTTGCCAGTTTCTTTCCCCAGCAGAGGGGCAAAGCCTTGATGGTTTGCCTCGATCGCGTCTATGAACTTGGCTAGGTATACCGCTCGATCATCCTGAGAGAGGCTGCTCCATGATGGGAATGCCGCCTTCGCCGCCTCGACGGCACGATCGACGTCTTGCTGCGTCGACACTGGTACTTCGGCAAGCAGCTCCTCATTGCTGGGATTGACCGCACGACGAGTTCTCGCAGTGGCGCTGACCTCGTTGTCTATCACATTGCGAAACGTCTGGCATCAAACTTAGAACAGGGACCGCGAGCTTGCTGCACGGAGGGACCTGACATACCTCGAAATCATCTAGCTTGTAGTCCGTTGATTGAGCCATTGTGGGGATGAACTGTGCTATTGGGGATAGTTCTTAGCCGTTAAGTCAAAAGAGTATTCGATTGCAGCGAAGAAGGAAAGATGGAATGGAAGATGGGATGTTGGCGACTTGAAGACCCCGAACTCGGCAGTGGGCCACGACGATCACACGCTGAGATCAACCAACCGTGCCAACCACCTACACGCATAAAATACTGGGTCTCTGCGAAACACCAGCACGGGGGACGCAAGTGAAGATTTCCGGGGTCTTTCCGGGGTCCTTCCAGGGGTACGCTAACCTTACGTGCCTCTCGCGATGGGGCCTCTAGCTGATGGTGCCACTTTTCCGGGCCTAGTCACTTCGAGGAAGAATAGCCGTTTCTTGGACTGCAGGAGGCCCGAGAAGCGATGCATCATATTGGACGCGAAAGGTTGGTTGGCTGTTCTACTGTACGAATGCGGTAAATGCCCCACGAAAGCAGTAACGGTCTCCAAACCTGGCGCATGTGAAGCACGAACAGGCCCTTAGCTCCCTGCTGGCGCTTGGCAAAGAGAATACCTGAATACTGCAATTCCAAAGTGGCTGTGCACTGTGCAGCCTGAATGATCAAGTGGCAATCCCGTGCACATATATATTGTGCAAGCCGCTAGTTCCGTTTGGGAAGGGCTGGTTAATAGCAAGTGTCATCAGGACGATGGCATCGAGACATGGGTGCCTCCCAAGAACGAGGACTGGGATTGGTGGTGGAGACTCCAATGGACCACCCCCGACACTTTTCCAACACACATCATGAATTGCAAAGAGATCTTAAATACACGTGAAGCACAATTGTACCGCGTCTTGTAAACGAAATGCATGATTGTGGCTTCCTGGGCAGCGGTCATGGCGATGAGCAGCGATCACCTTTGCAGGCCGTCGGCTCAACCAGTTGACAAGTTTGTTGCGGCGGACCGCCACACAAGGGCCGGAATACTTCATGTTTATCACTACTTCCCTTTAAAATATAACTCTAAAGACATTATCAGCTCCTACCAACAAATAGTTTTGCTTTTAAAGGATCTTTGAATGCATCTCAATTTTATAGGCCAGTATGCCAGTCAATCTTTGCAAATGTGCTTCGGCTAAGTTGTTATTAGATGTTAGATCCAGGGCTTCTCGGTGTTTATTCCTTGTACTACACTGCGATGATCAGATACAGCGATTATGCGTATGTGAAGTGCTATGAGGATATTTCCTATGAGCTGGTGTATGTAGACATTAATGCATGTAAGACACATAGCCGACTGGTCTCATGTGACACCCGCCGGCCCCCACGGGTGCATAGCGTCACACAACGCCCATGGCGCGCTGCAACACATCGGTCCTGGGATGAGGCGCAGTCGAAGCTTTCTAGTTGGGACATACCGACAATTATCCAATGAGCAGATGACAAGTTGTCATATGGTATGTGGCTCGGACACAGGATACCGATGAGGAGATTCTCCGAGATTTCAGAAACTCTACTATCTAACTTATAGGCAAGCTTCCAACGCCGTTTTGGGCACTTACTCTTTCAGTGTTAGTGAAGCAATCGATACAAGTGCCAATTTAACCCCAAGTGTACGAGTTTGTCACAACAGAGAGATGTATTTTTTGAACTCATATGTTTATGTCCATAGCCCGGTATTTACTATAAAATAACATTTGGATATGTTTAATTGAAACAAAAACATGTTTGATATTACATGTGTAGTTCCCTTTGTTCCCCCTTCTTTTAATTCTCGAGCCTAACGGGGAGTATACGCGCATGCGCCATCGTGGAGGCCGTCGACACAGGGCAGAGCGGTAGGAGAGCGACCGCTGTGGGCACAACTTATCTTGAGCACCTACTGTATGATAGTGTGATGAAGGACCGTTTGCCCTTCCTGATCACACCTGGGGAATCCACAAGCGCCGTGCAATGTGGCTAGATAGGTACGTACAATGGATAGAATGTTCAACACCTGGGTATGATAGAACCCCGCATGATTGTAGTAACTAATTCCATAGGGTTCTGGTTCATTGGCCAGCATGACATTCAATGGAGCAAGTTGGTTCCCGTAGACAAATGTGTTGCTCCTAGCTCGACTGGTTGCAGCGGTGTAGCTGGGGCAAAATTGCCGATGGAGCCGCTTCGCCGATCTCGGCATGTGATAGCAAAAGTAGACCATTTGTCCTCATGGATACAGCTTTGGAAGTGCACTGTCATGTGGTCCATGGGGTTATCCACGCGAATCGCCCCAGGGCTATTGGTTGACGCTGTTGGTTGGGGGGTGTCTGATGGCGATCTCACCATGACGCCACGATCACTTTCTCCTAGCAAACCGCCTTTGAAACAAAGTGGTCTCCATCTTCCCACAGGCCTCATCCCATTTGGTCGTCCATTCCCGATAATATGGTTGGTACCCAAAAGCAGCGGCCAGATACCTCCCCATACCAATGCCCAGGACGTAGTAGGATATTTGTTTCCCAAATGGAATCCAACTTGGTAAAGAAAGATATGATCCACCGGCATCGAACATCTACAGGTGCAGGTTGTCAGTTTCGGATTCGAAACCAGGAATGGTCTAGAGATCTCTTTGTGCTTACAATCAGGATTTGAAGAATGCTGAGACTTCCGCCGTGAACAATGAATTCCTCTTGATATGAATACCAGTTCTCGTAAAAGATCTCGTCAAGCTTGAATACCTCATCCGAATCAGTACTAGAGAGTGTGAAGACAGTGCGTCTGCCTGAAGGGCCATCCGTAGGGGGCGTCGGCAGAATACGGTGGTGAGTCCATGGCTTGATGCAGACTTCACCATCTTCCGGCTTCAACACAAGTTCCTGGCCTTCGACTTCGTAACACAGTCGACCTTCGAGCACCTGCATGTATTCGTGCTGAGAGGAATGGAAATGAAGCGGGGGCTTCTGATCCTTCAGCTGCACGAAGCGAGGGTGATCGAGTTCGAATGTACATTCGAACATGTGGTCACGGCCTTGTGGGATCTCGTGGGCAGGCAGAGAGCGCGTTGTGATGGCACCCTCTAGACTGTGAATAGTATTAGCGTTTCGAGTTCGACCACAGCGGTTAGATCAAGGGGTCAAAAGACTTACGCCCGCGTAACAGGGCCGTTCTCGGTTTCTTCATACCGAAGCGGTCTGATTACCTGGCTAGACATGCCAGAAATTGAACCAAGAATGTTCTTAACTCAACAAGGTGTCTGTGATTTCAATCGAGTTTGTGCTGATACTCACGCTTTTGAAAGTGAGTGGATTTCATTGATAAAAGGGTTTGTAGCTGGGTGTGCAGGATGTTCAGGAATCTTCAGAGGATGGAGTGGACATTTGTACTCAATAGAAATGATCATTTTTCGCCCGCGGCACAGAAGTGGAGCGCAAGCCGATCTGGGTCACCAACAGGTCTTTTTCGGTCCCCCGATTGTGACTGCACCGTTCACAATCCTGGATACAGAGGGGGCCTAGTCCTCGGTCTAACCAGAGGATGCCCAAGTGGCATTGGCGCAAAGTCAAGCCAGGATCCCAGTGGGGGCAACTTGCAAGGCTCATGTACTGGAGCAGTCATGGCCATTCCTGCTCTTGCAGGTACGATGCATATCACTATTCTAGACCAAACCGCCATTGCAGGCACATGACGCCAAAATTGAACATCAAACCGCCCTCTTATGCTTTCTTCTATACTACACGATGCCACTATTGCTCGGTATCAAGTTCCCTGCTCAAGCTGGTTGTGCTCGCCTCTCTTCTTGTTAATCCAGGAAGAGAGCTCGTCCGCTATCGTAAAGCCCGCGGGGAGACCCCTCTTCATCGCCACGTCCAGCGGCGTCTGTCCGTTATTGCCCGTCGTCTCCGGATCCGCGCCGTGATGGAGCAGGATCCTAATGACCTCGACCGAGCTGCCCCACTGCGCCGCCTGGGACAGCGCAGTCCTGCCCTCATTGTCGCGGCGCTCAACCTCAACCCGTCCTGTCGCAAGCAGACTCGAGACACACTCCGGGCCTTTCTGAATAGCCCACATCATCGGCGTCCAGCCGTCCACGTCAGGGTCGTCGACCCCGGGGCAGTCGTGCTTTAAGAGGCACAGCAGCACCTCGTGCATGCCCGATTGGCATGCGAAATGAATGGCATTCTTCTTGTCCCTGAAGTTGACTGCGGCCTTGTCGACCTCCGGGTGCTGCATCAGCAGGTCAGCACCGGCGGCGTTGCCCATGAAGGCTGCCCACATAAGCGGCGTCATTCCATCGTTGTCTGGTAGGTTGACATCGACGCCCTCCGTGATGAGGAGCTGCTTGAGTGGTGCGATCGCACCTCCCTCGGCCGCGCGGGACAGAGTCGTGCGCCCCGAGTTTGCTTGATGGTTGACATTGACACCAGGGAGGGCGGTTAGGGCTTTCACGATGGATACATGCTCGGATCCGGCCGCATAGAAGAGCGGCGTCATCCCCTTCCAGTCCGTATCGTCTAAGTTGCAGTCCTCGCGCTGCACCAGGGTCGCGCAGATCTTCTCGTGGCCGTTGCAGGCGGCGAACGAGAGCGCAGTGCGACTCCTGGTTCCCTCCACGTTGATGTTTGTCCGTTCGTCGGCGAGCAATGCCTCCACGCAGCCGAGGTGCCCACGATGCGCGGCAGCTGTCAGGGCTGTGTGCTCGTCGGCGATCATCCGGTTGGGATCAGCGCCGTATTCGAGGAGGAGCTTGACGATGCTCTGGTGGCCTCCGCGGGATGCCCAGAAGAGTGCCTCGTCTTTTGTCGGCTGAGAGATGGTGCTGTGGTTCACGATGATGCCAGCGACGGTCTCGCCGAGCCCGAAATGCGCTGCCAGGGTGACAGGCTCAGAGGAACTCGGAAATTTATCTCCTTGGGCCTCCTTTTCGGTTCGGACGAACGATACCCAGTCGGTACACCCGCTGGCTGAGAAATCTAGAAGCTTTCTCGCATTCTCTTGGAGGCTGCCCGAGGCGTCTTTCTCGCACGCGGCAAAATGGCTGACCCAATGCGAGGCGGCGTATTCGTAAAAGTGTAGGTGCGAGATCTGAGCCCGGGTTCGCGTCCTCTGCTGAGTCACGGGCTCCGCGAACATATCACCGAAACCAAAACCATCCCATGGCTCATCGTCTTCTTGATAAGTGTCTGGAGGCGTGTCTGCATCATCGTCGGACATCCTGTCCTCCAAATCGCCCAGGAGGAGATACTTAGTACACCTGCCCATCAGCTGCTCGTTCAGCTCACGGCGACGCTGTTCCTTCTCCTTGTCTGTGACTCTTTTGTTCTTCTTAGTCGCCGCCATCTCTTCCCACTCCGACGGTCGTGCTGTAAGAAGCAGTTCCAGCAGCGACTGGTGCACCAGACGCACCCTCAAAGTTCTGTCATCCGCGGACTCGTCCAACGTTGCCACAAACGGGCGGATGAGACTAAGGAAGTCTATTTCCTCCGCCGCCTCATTCAGAAGAACCAGGCTCTCCCCATTCTCGGCATCATCTATGTTCGCTGCCCTCGCGAGCTCGTCGATGGTCATGGGCCTCCGAGCCACAGCGAGAGTCTCCAGGGCTCGCTCCAGGATCTCCCGATCATTGCATGTCGCCGACTCGGCGTCCCTAAAGAGCCGTTCGTACCAGTCAACGAGTTTCGGGTCCGTTTCGAGAAACTCTAGACACTTTTCAATGCGGTGCTCGTTCTTGGCCCCGGCCATCGACGCCATTGCCATATGCAGCCAAATGGCGGAGCCTCGGGCGCGCCTAGCTACCTGCTCTATGGCTCTCTCCCGCACCTTGCTATCTTCGATTTGTCGAAGAGGCTTTGACGCCAGGTGCTTGGCTAGGACGCGGTCACGCTCCTCGGTGGGGTTCATGTCGACATGGAAAAGAGGTATCCGGGGCGTTGGCTTAGTCACGGTGTCTTCCCCTGTCGTCGTAGAGCTATTCAAGGTCTGCAGAATGTCGTCTCGTTGTCGCGAAGACACGAATACCTTGACCAGGGCCCCGTTGGAGATGAGGTCTCTGAACAGAACGAGCAGGTCACCCCTGACATCCTCCTCGCACTCATCGAGACCGTCGAGGATGATGAACACCTGTTCTCTGGAATCTTGCAGGGAGCTGCAGAGGAACTCTGCAAGGACGGTGGGCTTGTTGGACGGCTTGTCTAAAGTGACGGCCTGTCGTTTTTCGGACCAATCCTTGAACTTCTCCTTAAGTCCCGCCTTCGCCTGTAGCAGCTGATAAGTCAGGCTGCAGAGAATGAGTCGAAACTCATCATCTTCCTGCTGCGTGCAGTAATAGGCCAGGACTGGTGCTCTTGCTTCCTCACGTAGATACTTCGTAACGTAAGCAGCCGTCGATGTTTTGCCACAGCCTACAACCCCGTACATGGTAAGGACACCGTGAGGGCCATATGCCCAGTCTTCGAAGTTTTCCTCGGAGATGATCCAACGGCAAGCTTCATCCGATCTGTCGTCTTCATCGGCGTTGCGGTTGCCCATGTGGTGTTCTTGATACAAGTTGTCATCAACTAGGGGATAAAATGGGTAAGTAACGATGGTAAGATGAGAGGTGTTTGCTTTCCCAAGATTTCCGATGGCATTCTTGCCCGTGGTTTACGTACCAAAGTTCTCAGTCTGTTGATCCAAAATCTTTTTCACTGTCACAAGTGTCTCGACTTCCATCATCCTCGAAAGTCTGTCGGCGTGACCATTAAAATCGGTAACGATCCCGGGGATCTCGGAGTGAAAAGTCTCCAACATCCTTTTGATACGACTTTCCTCTTGTAAGAAGGCCATCACTTTACTATAGAAAGCGAGTAGTGTGGAATAGCACGCCACTAGGATCTGTCGATCATCAACTCTCATGTCTCATAATATGAGCAACATAGTAAGGTGCGAGCTGACGTACATTGTGAATGTCGAAGGAAGCACTATTGGACCAGAGAACTGTGTTGCACCGTTCAATCACCGGTACGTGGTCCAAAAATTCTCGAATGTGGCTTGTCAAGCCATCATAGGCGCCACATATGCCTACGGCCATCTATACCGCTTGTGCGTGTTTAGTAAAACTGCAGATAGCAACGAGGCAGCCGTCTTGGAAATGTCTTACCGCAACAACTCCTTTGATGAGGCCTAATACAGCACCGAGGCTTGGCTCTGGGATCCAAGCAGCCACGAGGTCGATCCAGCCACAGATGCTGCTTACGTACTGCAGGCCAGCTGCCATTTTGCCTCTCTTGAGCCAAGAATTTGACTGATGTTGCTGGTCAGTCTCGTCAAGCTTCTCGAACAATGTTCTGACCGAGGTTTCGTTAGACAGGTTTGCCCTCTCGTCATCGCTCAGCCGCGACCAAGCCTCGTCATACGCGGTTCCCGAGACCTTGGTCTCAGGGGAGTGAACCACCTTGACCTCATGGTTTGGAAGTGTGACGGCATCGGATTTGCTATCCGGCGCATTAGTATCGGCTTGGGTACCAGGAGGCTCAGTCTCAATCCTTTCGTGATCATCGGCTGACAAGGGTCGCGGGGCCTGCGTGGAGGGAAGTTGCTGTGCAGGTGTGGCGGAACGTATCGCATGGTCATCTTTCTGTAACGCGGCCTGGTCCGTCTTCTCAATGGTGTTGCCATTGACCTGCCTATGCTCCTTGGGATTTGGAGACTGTGAGCGAGATCGGGAATGAAACAAGCCCGAAAAAAATCGATGAATCCGGGATGGCTACAAGATGCTTACGCATTAGCTTGGAGCTATGTTAACCCTCTACAAATAGGTAGTCATTTACCTTATGGTCCTCCATGCTGCATTGCTTCGTTGAGTCTTGTGGTAATTAATCAAGAAAGCCTGCGTTGCTGGGCAGTCCGGTCGGGAAGACACAACCTTATATCCATTCGGGGACGACAATTGTTGGAGCTTTGGACCGTGCTGCGAGTACATGCCCTTTTTGTCGGTGGAAAGAAGGAGCAATGCAACTCGGCAGGACAAGCGAAGGAGCGTTTCAATCCGCAAAGATGACCGCCAGGAACGCGTCTGTTACATAGGAGCCGTGGGGCAATGGGGGCCATTCCAACCTACGTGGAGTGCAAGGGGTGCACTCCATCCGATACGGACTACGAGACAGCAGCCGTGAATGTGTCTGTTTGGTTGACGTGGGGCAACACCCTGGACGCTTCCCAAACACGCCTCCTGCATGTGCACGTTTAACTTTCGAGAAGCAGGGTGCTCATACTGCAGGTTTGGGGCGATGTAAATCAGGAAAGCCAGCCTTATGCATTTACACACGATTTATTCTACTGCAAGCTATTTCAGTGCTGGGTTGCAATTCGTCTGGCAAGGCCAGGTCGGGCACAAATCTCTACGGTGACATTATCCGGTTGGGAGCTGCAATATGTTTTTTTTTGCCCGCCGTTGTATACCACGCAATTACTCAGGACTTCTCGGCTCATCAATTAAGTTCAAAAATATGTGGGAAAAATTGGGAAAAGGGTGGAACGTCGCACGGTTGACGGGGCCCAGAACGGCTGCAGTGATCGGCCAGTGGCTCGCTTCCACGCAATGGGCATTTGCTAAACCGCTTTTCAGCTGGGCCAGGCCAGAAATGTCGTCCATGCGAGCCAATGACACTTGTTTACAGGTTGGCTCGACCAAAATACTGGGTAAGGTGGTTTGAGATCACATTTGGGACATAGAATAACAAGCGCTCACAAACGGGCACTCATGACCTAGTACCATTTGCAGTCTGATTCTGCTGTTTGACCAAGTGCAAGATAATAAACCCTGGCACTCTGACTGCACCCCTCTGGCTCTCTGGCCAACAACACTCCAACTTTGATTGTGCCTTCGTGTCACTCAATGTTTTTTGGCAGTCCCATTACGGACCCATAATCAAAGCTTAATAACTGGGCAAGACCTCTGAGAACGTCATGTTGGTAATGTCGCACGGTGAACGTGTGGGAGCTTCCCACCTCACAGTCCTTAGAGAGCTCAGCACCTGGTGGCTGGATATCTACCTCACAAGTCACTAACATTGAGCCCGGAGCTGTTGTGCATAGTAAGCATTAGATGATTTCTGACCACACAGGTCATAGACGATAAGCATCCATCCGAGAGTGTCCCTGACTATCGGTCGGCCCATTCAGGCTGCAGTCTGATAGACATCTGATGGTGCAATCTTGTATTTCCACAGCCCCAAATACCCCGCCCGTGACTCACCTTTTCCTCTCGAACATTGAGTTGGCTCAAGCATGCCAACCTCACTTTCTTACAATATTTCCCCAGTCAAAGCGCGATGGCGGATGAGGAACTCATTATCAAAACACTCGTGAATCAGCTATCGCAGACGCGGTATGCCTGCTCTAATCTCACTAAGCTGGATGGCGGGACTGCAAACTTCCTTTACCGTGGCGAGCTGCTTCAGACTCTCGACCCGCAAGATGGAGCTGCAGAATCGACCACGACGGTCGTAGTCAAGCATTCCGAAGGCTTTTCGCCTGGCAATCGGGACTTTCTGCTCGATGTCACACGCTGTGTAATGATAAACGCAATGTCTTAGTCGCGCCAGCATGGGTTCTGATCTCTTCTACTTTCTATAGGTCTTTGAAGAGTCTATGCTTCAAGCACTTGCAGACCTCTCCTGCACCACTAATCCCGCACGAACAGTGGTGAGGTCACCACGTCTTTACTTGTTTGACCGAAAGACGAACACACAGGTTCTGGAAGATTGCTCGGACACCATAGACCTGAAGACGATATTCACCACACCCATGGTCAAGGACATTCTGCCTGGCAGCAGCCCAGCCTCTGTGGGCTATGATATAGGGTCCTGGCTTCGCTCCTTTCATGAGTGGACGTCAGGCCCTGGGCAGGCCCAACTGCGAGCAACAATCGGGCAGAATACAGAGGCGCGAAAGTTGAAACGGATGATCACCTATGACAGTTTTCTTGAAATACTTGAAACCTACCCAGGACTTGTCGAAGGGCACTTGCATACATTGAAAAGCATAAAGGTTGCAATGACTGCAGAGTTCGAGCTTAATGAACCACCAATAGGAGACGACGGCAGCTGGGGGCTTGTACACGGGGATTTCTGGGCGGGCAAGTAAGTCGCCAGATTCAAGTGAAATTGGTCCGAAAACCTACTAACAATTTCACACGCATCAGTGTGCTACTTCCAAATGCCCAATGGCAAGAGAGTCATCAACCTGGCCAAGCCCCCAACCGGCTTTTCGTAATTGACTGGGAGCTGGCTCAGTTCGGCCACCGGGCCACCGATGTGGGTGGAATGCTGGCCGACCTTTACGAACGGAAGCATTTCAAGGGTAGCGATGCTGTCATTCTAGCTATGAAAGGATTCGTCGAGGGGTACGGGAAAATCAGCGATGAGATGGCCTTTCGGACGGCTATTCACGCAGGAGTCCACTTGATATGCTGGCACATAAGGCGCAATCCCAATCTTCCTTTGTCGGCTCCAATGGAGGAAGTTCTCTCTGCATTGAAAATCGGAAGGGACTTGGTGCTGAAAGGCTGGGAGAGGGATAGACAGTGGTTTGAAAACAGTATGCTGGCGCCGTTATTTGTGGCGCGTTAGAAGCTGGCAATTAACAAGGCTGCACTCGTGGTTCTTTGCTCTGAGATTTCTATGGTATATTGTCATGCTAAGGAGCTGGATACCTTGATGACATGACAAGTACTCGTCCAATTAGATTACACGGCTCCTCACAGTCTGGCAAAGTTCGGGACTAAGGATTGGAAGTCGTGCTACTCTAACATTTGCCGCTGTCTCTCATATATTTACGGGCCCCGACCCATTCCTACAGAAGTTAGGCCTCCAAGTTGTATTGTTTGACACGCAAGAGTATCACTCCATTTCTTTGTCTCCACGGGGATCACACTGGTGTCAAGCCGGGTTGGAGATGCCTTAGTGCTGACTTGGGACAGAGAACGTCTTCAGATGAATGATTTAATAAACAACACAATCATTTCGACAGGCAATGATGCAAAATGCACGGTTTTTATTTACAGTTCCGTATGCATTCATATGTACAGTGAATTATATCGCCCCAGCGTATGTGTCATGCGAATCCCCCGCACCGAGTCATCTTCTCTACGCCATCTTAGGGACAACAATCTCCTTGATGGTCCAGACCTTGCCGTTCTGGCTGTTCGACAGACCCGAGTACGTCGCCTTCGCCGCGGTGGAAATAGTCTTTCCGAAGTTGGCATCAGACCCGGCGAGAGTGATCTCAGTGTTGATGTACCTCTGTTCAGCAACAGTAGGGCTGCAGCCCCCGTTGCACTCAGTGCCGGTGCCGTAGCCCCGCATGAAGGGGCCCGACTTGTGCTCGTAGGTGCTGAGCTCCTTGCCGGAGTCAGCATCGGTGACGGTCTGGCGCCAGGTGTCGTTGTCCTCGAGCAGCTCGTAGACGATCTTGACCTTCTGGTTGCCGGACACGGGGCTTGCGGTGCCGTCGAGCTGGCCGAAGGAGCCGAAGAGCGAGGCTCGTACACACCACTGGCCCTTCTTGGCACCACACCACGAGTTGTCGGCCCAGGACTCAAGAGTCGTCTGGACGAGGTCACCAGTGCCGTTAGACATGCCGGGCCACAGAAACAGCATGCCGTTCTGGGTGGAAGGAGCCTCGCCGGGGATGATGGTTGTGACAGCCTTGACGATGGTCGAGGTAGTTGGGCCTAGGGAGACAGAGCCGCCCCAAGTGTCCTCAGCGTGGGACATGCCGAGCATGGCAGCGGCGACAGCCGTTTGGAAGAGTCCTGAGTAATGCATGATGGCTGGTTTGTTAAAGAGAGACGTTGAAGGAGTGGGTGTGTATCTTTTTTGGAACGCAAGACGAGAATGAATGATGGTGAGGGCCAACTTCAACAGCCTCTTGGGGACTGCCGGGCATTTTATCTTCTCGGCCGGCCGACCTCGAAAGATATTGTTTACGATCGTGGGCCCACGCAGAAGGCCTGTCGTTCTGGAAGACTAGCGAAGTGGCCTTCTCCTGGCCGTGCATTGCACCTTGTCCACCAATGAGAAATTGTGCCGTCATGTCAAGCTTTGGCGACGGGGACTATCCGCCTGCCCTCGGCTCCCTGCACTGGTTGCTTTCAGCCACTTTTGGTCGTGTTCGGCCTTCGGGAGGGCCGCTGGAGGCGCTGGACATGTAGCGGAGAACGGGTTGTTTGAAACTAGCACCCGTTTAAAGTTAAGGAGTATAATTAAGGCCGCTTTAGTGGGGACCACTCCTCGAAACATCCACCCAGATGCCCACTATCGTTCTTTCAACTGCGGTAAGCGATGAAAATGATTCGACTCGGTTCGACGCTAGGTGTGGGCTGCAGCATGTTTTGCATACCATATTCGCCCAGCTGCCGGTAGCGCAGCTAGCTCCGGTACTTCTGACTCCTGGCACATGGCTCACAATGAGCTACTTCAGCATTTGGAAGCCCCGAGCACCGAGCAAAGTAATCGGGATCGATGACTGTTCCCCCGAGTCAACCCTCACGAGTAGGTTGTTTCGGTTTGCCCTCTTTGGCTTCTTTGACGGATATTAGGTTCCCGTAACTGTCCAAAAAGGGACAGCATCGTCCGGCATGGGTCGAGAATTAACCAGGGCTTCCCAGTCTCTACAAAATAGTTTCGACCCATTGATTCACAGACGGGCTAGACCGTCATCCACAACTACCCACGCGCCTTTCAATCGGAACCACCTAAACAAACGCTTTAGGCAATGTCTCTCCGAAATCCACATACTATGAATCCAGACTGCAGTGCAGACAGCCGGCTAGCTATTGCCGATTAACCAGACTCAAATCTCCTCCTGATTGTGATTGCTACTAAAAGGGGCTTCAGCATTCAAAGGCCGGGCACTCGGCCGAGAAAGCCGATCCATCTGGCACACAGCATAACTTGGGGCTCTCCGTATAGATGTCAGGTCCAATGTGGCCCACCTGTACATCAAGTGCAATGGACTGATTCTCAACATCGGCTCGCATGACTGCTTCTTGCGTTCGATTCAGTGTCCGGACATGGCCATTGCTACCAACTTAGAATATGCCCACAAGAAATACCATTCAACCTCACCATTATTAAGAAGCCTAAGATCAATGCGTGGGAATGACATGGAGACAACACTATCACATGGCTTTGATCTGCTTGTTGTCTCTTGAAAGTGACCGAATAGTACATAGGATTTCGTTTCTCATCTAGTCGTTAAATATCACCCGAACTCCATTACCGCTCAACTTTTCCCGAAGATCGTCTTCAGCTGCCCTGATCGCCTCGTCAACGTACTCTTCCATCTCGGACTTGAGAACAACATCAACACTTAGCTCATCGAAATGGTCATCAATGAAGTCTCGAATCTCTGCACGCGTCTCTTCCAGACGGTCATCTACATACTGCTTCAGCTGCTCGAATTGTGACTCCTCGTCCTCGGCCGTTGCCTCAGCCAGCTGGACTAGCCTGTGATCTGCCTCGCTGATCCTTTCTTTGAGCAGAGCCTCCTTCCTCTCGGCTTCCAGTATCAGGTCTCGTAGTCGACTAGACATTTCCACGGCCTTTTCCATTGTGTTCAACATCTCTTTTTCATAAAGTTGCTGCTCTTGCCCGCCGGAGCTCGTCCGTACTCTCTTCCGAGACGTAGATGCTTCGTGCGGGCCTGGCGATGAGACCCCGAGGTCATCGTAGGAAGGTGGGCTTTCAGTAGGCCGCTCAGCAGCAATAATGTGGGCTATGTCGTCTGGCGGTACAATCTTCCCGCCGGGACTTGGGAACCAGCGCTGAAAATCGGCGTGGCGAGGGCTTGAATGCAGTTGTCCGCTCGTGGATGCGGCGTCACACAGGGACGAGGCTTTCTCATTTGATATGGCGTTGCTCGGCATGTAAACTGTCACGGAATGCACCGTGGCAAGTCGCTGGAATGCCCCCAGCAAACGAGCATCTTCATGCGTCTTGGGCGTCAAAGTCCCAAAGCTTGGGACGACCCATTCCGGGGGCTTGGAAAGCGTGAAATGTAGACATATTGTTTCCTGGCCTTCAATCTTCTTGTATAGCGGAACAAGTCTTTCTGGCAGTTGCGGTCGGTCATGCACGAGCGAGATGATGTGTTCGGGGCGGATGCACAGATGCACGTTGGACCTCACGGTATCATAGTGGTCGGACTGTGAGGATGGGACCAGCAGGACAACGGGCGATTGAAGCTTGAAGAAGGCTGTGTTGGAGGACAATTCGAAGGAGATAGTCATCGAAGAATGGATGGAACAAGAACCGCGTTCGAGATGTTCTGGGTGGAGGGCATCGTTTTCCAGCGACTCGACGACCACCTGTCTTCGGATGTTCGCAGCGACAGATCGCGCCGCCGCCATGGCTGGTACTATTGAAGGAAACAATATCAGATTAGTAAGTATTGGCCCATAAAATCGCGGCACCAGGCAGGAGAACTCGACAAGGAGCTTGTCTGGACTCCGCAAGGCACGCTTCTCTGAACAGCTTCCCCTGCATGCGACAAGCGTCCGAGGACACGAGCACACACAGGATTCCCGCCCGCCCTGGCTTTTGGACAGCGATAGTAGCTAGGAGCAGCCTCGACTCCGTGTCAGTGAAATCGCCTGGGGTCCGAATATGGAGTGAAGGGTGTAACAGGGTGTGCGGTGGAGGAAGCGAGGGTCTGATCAAGGCAGGGCTCAAGGTAGGTAGACCTGAACGGGCGGGTAGGTCAAGAAGTCACAAGCTCTGAGTCCGGTGACAGTCCCAGCGACACCAAATATGGCCGCCAGTCTCGTGTCGGGCAACGCGGTCCTGCCTGGCTTCGGTCTCAACGAGGAGGAAATAACGGCACCGCTTGCGACGATCAAGGGACTCGACGCGTTGAGACGTCGAATCCGAACTTGAAGCCCCGTTGGCGATACGGTCCTTCCTGCCCTCGAGGCGAGGAGAGTGCGAAGAGGCAGAGAGACGGCGTGGCCCCCAAGGCCCAGGGGACGGCCGAGCTCGAGCGTGTCGAGGTCCAGCAGCTTGGTGCTTGCTCAACGCTCGACGCTCGGCTCTGGCGACCCTGTAGCTTGGCGATGGGGCGACAGCGCACTGGCGTCCTCTGGTGCTTACTGCGAGAAGAGTGCAATGCAGTATTTTGTCGCTGGGCTTGTTGTAGCAGATGCAGAGAGCATGGCAGCTGTAAAGGATGCAGGTATTGAGAGGTTTGGGAGGAAGGAGGACGAGGTTCAAAGTCGAGGGAGGGGTGAGAGGTGATGTACGTAGAGGATCTAGTGAAGAAGGTCGGCTGTGAAGCTCGGGCCCCAAGATGTCGAGCTGAGTGAATACGATAACAGATGGACACCAGGTCCTGCAGCTCTACTGTTAAGGTCATCACGTTGATTCACGAACCAAAATGAAGTTAACAGCCAGCCGACCATATCCGCAGATGTGAGGCAATGGCTCTGGTAGTAATTGTGGTTTCGATCAAAATTCATATGAACAAGGCTCATAATGACTGAGCCGTGGAGGTCTGCATCGAACTCACCTTGAAACCGTTGGTATGAATTGTGGTTTCTCTCCCGCCACAGCTTGCCTGTCTTCAACATGGGACGAGTTACGGCTGCCCTGGATGCTTGATACGCCACTTTCCGAGTCTCGGCTTCATCAAACAGTCTTTGAGTCGCTTCAAAGCACTCAAATGCGCTGCGTGGCTGAATGACTGAATGGCTTAGGAGTTCATAACCAAGCCCAGGCTTGCCACAAATCCAGGAGCTGTTTCGATCGGATATCATGTTGATATCTTCCACCGAGAGTTGATCTCCACCAGTAAAGTATCTTCCCTGAGGCGAATTCCAGTGGATTTAAAAGTTAACAGTTGATGGGAAAACAACGATTCTTGAATAGTAAAGACTTCCGATATCGTTTGTACCATCTAGATATTAATTAATTAAGTTCTGCTTGCCGGAAGCACTTAGCCACCTAGATACCGACTTGATCCTCACTACAGCCCCTCCAGCCTGTAGTCAGGGCATTGAAACCATCGCATTGGAGGTTGGAGAGCTCTCAAACGAAATTTCCGAGGTAGACGCATGGACTTTTCCCCCATCCTCAAGCAAGCACCGGCAGCCCATCGTCTGCTTGTAATTTTCACCCTGCGACACCGGTCTGGACCGACGACCATACCTTAGGCCTAATACCAGGTGTCATCCATGTAGCCTCTTCTTCGGAACGATTTAGTGAGGTCCCATCGTCCGGCGATGCAATGTTGTGGGTGTCAGTGCACTCCATGTAGTCTGGTGCTCATCCGCATGTTTTCGAACCGGATGCAAATACCATCAAGAGAATGACGACCCCAGATCTGCTACGTGTTCAGTGTTTTGATGCTTTTCGGGGCTGGACTCCGACGGTGCTATGCGCTGCGTGCTGCTAGTAGAAGTAGCGCCTGCTACACGCGGTCCTACAGCAAAGACATGGCCCAGGACCGGTTGGAGTGGGCTGATAGCCATCGCTTGAGCCTGGAATGTATGAGACCTGGGGACCCACGTCAATCACGGATAGACAGATCTCTTGGGTACAACTTTCCACCCCGCAAAACTTCTCCCTCGTTCACGGGTCCCGTCGCGCTGCAGACTTGGATAAATAACAGTCTCCTGGATTCCAATCTTGCGTGCGCCGGCCCAGAAACTTCAAGTTCATAACTGATACTTTTGACCAAAGCAATATCGACTGTATAATTCAATGGGTACAGAGCAGTTGGAAGTGTCGGAGCCGAGCTCTTGCGAGGGCGACGTCGAGAAGAAAAATGCACGACCCGAGAAAGCCCCAGCTGTTGTGGTGTTCATGTCTAAGTCGAGTCTGTGGTGCACATTTGTTTTGTAAGAATTGATTGCTCCAACGGGCATCGTGGATTTTGTGTCTACCTCGACGAAACTGATACAAGTTGCAGCATTTTGCTCTCCCAAAACTGGCTACTTGTCCTCGACCGAGCCGTGCTCGGTCTGACTCCACATGCTATGTCCCATTTCTCACAGTCTGCCCACAGTGTCGTGCCTTTCTTACACATCATCGTCGGAGTATCAAGCGGCGTTCTCAGGCTCCCGATGGCCAAGTTCATCGACGAATTTAGCCGTGATGCTGGATATTGCACGGCTTGGGGCATCTCACTGCTGGGTCTGCTCATCTACACAGGCGCTCAATCCCTGACAGCAGCAATCGTCGCCCGGATATTTTACGGAATTGGTTCGAGCTGCCTGGATTTCGTCTTGACTATCATCTTAGCGGACATGACCTCGCTCAAGAACAGAGGTATGATCTTTTCCCGTCTTCCTCCTGCAGAAGCACGTCAAAAGAATCATCTTCTATCCTACCAACTGCCTACCCATAACAGAACAGGCAAATAGATATCGTTTTAGAGCAACTGTCGAAAAGCGACATGTTCATGATTGAGACTTTACTGACTGAATTGTGGGACAGCTTTGATTTATGGAATCTATACAACCCCTGTCATCCTCGCCACCGTCGCGGGACCAGAATTTACGAAAGAATTCCTCTCTATGGGCAACTGGCGCGGGGGCTTTGGTATTCTCGCCGGACTTTGGTTTATCGGTGCTATGGGATTTTCTCTTATACTTTTCACCGAGCAGGACAGGCCCTGTGACGACGACCAAGAGAGTGGCGCCACCACCACACAAAAGCCAAGGCTGCGTGATCGCCTGAGGCGATTCGCTGTTGAGCTCGATATTCCTGGTGTCGTTCTTGCCATTACTGGGATTTGCCTGATTCTGCTTTCCCCCAGCCATGCATCTGGGACTCGAGAGGCCTGGTCAAGCAGCAGCTTCTACGTCATGATCGCTCTAGGGACCCTAAGTCTGTTGATTTTCACTGTCTGGGAGCGCGTTTTCGCTCCCGTCACTTGCTTTCCCTGGCATCTAATGAGGGACAGGAACCTCCTCGGCGGGTGTTTGGTGGTAATGTTCACAGCTGCGTCCACCACGTTCTGGGGCCCCTATTACAACTCATACCTCCAAGTGGTTTATGACCGAACAAGTACTACTGCCAACAGGATGACTTACGTCCGTGTTTGCATCTCCTCGCTGTCAGCCATACTTCTCGGATTGTAAGTTGTTCCTGCCGCTTTGATAATACCCAATGAGGTTGTACTCGACGTCTAACAGATCCCTAGCCTACTCCGTAAGACGGGAGGTTACAAAACTCCAGCCATATTTGCTGGGCCTATTCTGACAATCTTCACCGGGCTTCTCTTGGCCTTGCACGGAATAAATGTCCCTATTGCTGCTCTCGCTATTTTCCAGGTGTTCTTCGGGTTCTCCGAGAGCCTCTTGATGTCATGCAGCCAAATGGCAGTCATGGCCAGCGTCGGCCACGAACATGTTGCTTTGGCCGTCGGAATTTGGGGCTCATTCATCTCAATAGCAGTAGCCATCAGCTCCACCGACGCTACCCTACTGTGGACCAAGGTTGTGCCTCGCATCCTAGAAGACGCTCTGCCAAGGGATGTCGCCACAGAATTACTTGGCGACTTAGAGCATTATGCGATAGAATACCCGATTGGGAGTACTATACGGGATGCTGTGGTAGCAGTCTATTGGGCAGCTCAGGAAAGCCTGTTCATCAAGGGTGCATGCTTCGCGCCCTTGGCCTTCGCGTGCATATTTTTGTGGAGGAATATTGATCTGAGAGATCGCGACGAGCCGCAAGGGAAGAGGGCGAGGGGTGTGATATTCTAATTAAAGAGACTGCACGATCGAATTGTGCACTGTCTTCGGGGTTTTAATGCGCCAGGAGGCAAAGCTGGCAAGTACCATTCGACCGCTTTCGAGTCATATCTAGGTACCTGGGTAAAGGTATACATCCAAAATTGCAGAACAATCTTCAAGTCTTCTTCAATCTCGGGTCCCTGCTCAAAGCAGACTTTCGTTTCCAATAATCAAATGAACTTCGTGCTTGTTGCTCAACCAACTTCCTTTGCAGCGTATATGGATTTCACTTGGGCAAGTTTCCTTGGGGAAGGATTATTCGTACTTTTACTGCCCAAACCTCCCTAGTCCCACTCAGACTTGAGATTCACACCTTCAGGCACTTCCGCCAGGGTCGTTATGCGGAACCCCTGACGTAACCCCTCGCCTTCATCGCTCACGTCGTAATCCGAGATGGCCGTGTGCGCCGTAACGCGGTTGTCCCACAGCGCAACAGTGCGGTCGTCCCACTTCACGCGTGCTTGGATGTCCTGGCTCTGTGAGATATGCTGAAAGCGCGATTGCGTCAGCAAAGTCCTCGGAATAAAGGTAGGAGCGCCGTCTTGGAACACGCACCTTATATAGCAGCTGCAGGATTGCATCCGACTCCTCGTCCTTCAGCCCGACGATCCGCCTGGTGAACCCAGGGTTGACAAAGAGGACTTTCTGCTTTGTGACCGGGTGCACGCGAACGATGGGGTGATAGCTCTTGACAGGCTCACGCCTGACGAAGTGGCCGTCTCTGCGGGCATTTTCCGCCTGCTGGAAGCCGCTGTGCTCAGCCCTAAGCCCCTCCAAGAAGGCCTTGAGAGGCTCCGAGAGACGGTCGTAGGCTGCCGCCTGGGATGTCCAGCCGGTATCGCCGCCAGTCTCCGGGACCTCGAGGAGCGTCAGCAGGGTAATACCTGGGGTCTGGTGTTCATATGAGACATCTGAGTGATAGGCGGTGGTGGTGAGCCTGCTTGTGCTGCGACCCAGTCGGTACAGGTTGTCTTTGCCGAGGTAGATTGAGTGGAACTCGATATGGTCCTTGACGTGCGCACCGGTGGGCTGCAGATGGTAAGCAAGTTGATAGCCCCAAAGAGGAGTGCCATGGACATACGTGGACATGGAGACGGCCAAAGTATTGACCGAATTCCTTTTGCTTCTCGGGACCAATATCCTTGAAGTCTTGGTCGCGGAAAACTACAACACCTCGCTCAGCGATCAACAATGCGAGCTCATTCTTCTGGGCGTCCGTCAACTGGGACAGCTGTAGGCCCGTGATCTCAGTGCCGACGCGTGGCGTCAACTTGGTGGCTTTCAAGTTAGAGTTATTCTTGGAAAGAAGGTTTGGCTTCGCTGGATCCGCGTCAAGACCACGGTCCTTGAAGTCGAATACTTCGGTGGGCGGAAACCTGGTCGTGGTGTCATAGACGGGTAGGTACGCGGCATATTTGGACTGTCCATCAGATTAAAGTAAGATCTTATACATCTTTCTATAATGGGTAACTCACTCCATTGTGGACTTTGTCGTCATATGCCACGGCGAGCTTGATGGGCTTGCCATCAGCGTTGGCGGACTCAAAGGTTTGGGTGACTGTAGCCATGTTGTTGTGTTCCCGACCAGACTTTGGATCATGGCATCATCAATCTTGCGCCACTTTGACCTCCTTTTATATCTTTACTTGAAATATTGGTCTCAGTCATCATGGTGCGGGATGTGTGGTCGTAAATGCCAATCGCTCGAAGCACGACATCGCGCCCCCGCATTGCAAGCAACCTTAGAACGTCTTGGACGAAGGCGCAATGGCATAATGCCACTATCATAAATCAGAGCCGAGAGCCGAGATACAGATCCTATAATTGGTGTGATTTAAAGTCCGGCAATCGCTCAACTCGGCCAGTGATCTACTTCGGACGGCGAAGGGTTGCTGGGCTTTCATAAGGACTCTAAATCGGTAAGTAGGAAGATGCCAGCCAAATGTAGGACGGCAGATATGATGAAAGTATTAAATCGGGTACTTGGATCTGCCATCATGTTGGATCCTAGAGCGACAACTATCCAGAAGAGTATTCTAGGACAGTATTTGGCTGGCGTTACCTCGGTGTCGAGGGAGGGTCTGATATAATCGCCTATTCTTGTGAAGAAATCGAAAGCGCTACTCATTAAATTGGTCAAGTTGTGAGAAGGAAGGAAATGGAAACGGGAGGCGTTCGAAGAAACGGGCAACCGTTATCTGGTCAGGATAATTAAGTTGCTCCGTGAAGTTGTAAGTTGTGCTCGGATACGTATGTAGAAGGAATTGGTTAATAAGAGTAGTTTAGTAAAGGTAAGATCCTGGCTTCAAGATAAATATAACTCAGAGCGTTCATTTTGCTTATTTAGCAATGCCTATAATACAATGGCTACATGCACTTCTTACAAACTGATCTCGATTAGCGGGCCACGGTACTGTCTCCTTCCCCACACAATGTAGTAAAATATAGCAAACAAGGCCGTTCCTCCAAAGACCAAACTACTCCAATTCATGGTCGCCAGTGTGACGGGGATTGCAGGTGGGAAGAAGCCAAAGACCCAAATGAGGATTAGGTAGCAGCATGCCAGGATGTTGTTGGCGATGCCGAGTGCGCCACGGACGTGCCATGGGCCCCAAACCAGGACGTACTCGTCAGTCGCTTGGTCTTTGTACGCAGGGCTGGCGGCCATGGACGGGTCCGGCATGTGGATGGTTGTTGCTATGCGGCGGTACAGAAGGAGGGCGCAGCAAATGAAATACGTGCTGTAGAAGCCCACGAGGGCGAGGGAGGTGACGCCGTTGAAGACGACGGTGGAGCCGATATTGGTCAGGACAAGCAGGCACGGGATGGTGGCGGCGACAACGACGGCGTATGTTGGGATAGTTGACCGTGGTGAGATCTGGGAATAATGTTAGCGAGCTTTCCAAAGCTTCAACCACACGGACACAGAAAACCTACATGGCAAAGCACTTTGGAGAACGGCAGGCCACGGTCACGCGCAAATGACCATATGATGCGGGAAGCAGTAGCCATAAAGCCGATGGTGCAGGAAAAGGCGAGTGCGATCACAATGGATGTCATACCCGTTGCGCCCCCGAGCGACTGGGTGGCAGACCAGAAGACTTCGATGAAAGGGAAGCCGATGGTCGCCTGCGCCTCGAGTGCGGCCTCGGGGTCACCCAGGCAGAAAATGATTGCCATGAGCATGCCAAAGCCCAAGGAGCCGTTGATGAGGATGCTGGCCACGATGGATCGAGGTACGTTGATTGCGGCGTTGGCTATTTCTTCCGACATCTGGAGCGGGCATCAGCAATTTGTCCCCAGCGCCCAGTGAAGCCGCTGGAGGATACTCACGTGAACTGCGGCGTCTGCTCCCACAAACGAGAAAGCCGCGCCAAGGGTGCCGACCATGAACGATGTGCCATAGGTGGGCCACATGCCAGCATTCTGATAACCGGTCACGGAGCCAAAAACTTCGGCAGCGGTGGTCTTCGGGGCATAGTAGACCAGAGGAATCAAAATGGCGAAGAAGCCCAAGATGTGCAGCATCATGAAGCTTCCCTCCACCTTTGGCAGCAAGCTACCGACCACAGTGTTGAAGAAGACACAGACCAGGACGACGGCCCACGAGATGAGTGTGCCGTGCCATCCGGCGTACGTGTTGGCATAGTCGGGCCAATTGATCAGACACAGCGCCTGGGTCACGGTAGCCGACAAGAATGCGCCGGTGGCGATGGTGGCAACCCACGCGAGCACCGTCATCCACCCGGTGATGTAGCTCAGGAAGTTTCTCGTAGACTTGGGCGACAGCATGTGCACCCAGTGATACTGGCCTCCCGCGGTGGGCGCCATCGAGGCCAGCTCGCCAATTGTCACAAAGGTGCTCAAGGTGCCGCCCCATACGAGGATGAACTGCCAGACGAGGCCTGCCGTTCCGCCGTTGATGAAGCCCGTTGCAAAGAGACTGCCAGAGTTGTTAGTGATATGTAAGAAAGGTCTCGGTCCGAGTTCACGTACATAAGGACACCTTCCCATGTTACAAGGACGGTGCAGCTAAAGCTCATCATGGACAAGAATCCAAAGTTGCGCTGTTTTTCTCTGTCAACTTCTATTCGTCGAAAGCCTCCCCAGCGCGACGAACCTTGAGCACCTGCTTCTTCCCCAGACGAGCAAGGGTCATCTCGTCATGGTTCCCTGCATGTATCACGGCACGATTGATGTGCGAGCCTTTGGAGTCCGGGTGGACTTGTCGCATCTCGACGTCCATCGTGGTGGATTGGTAGCCCGTGAATGCGATCTATGGTGGACAGATGTCGTTTGTTGTTGTGGCACCAAGTAATGCGGTAAAAGCAATGAATAGAAATAACGTGTTTGCAGAGGCAGAGCTCGGAGCCGGTGCCGTTCTGAGTAGAGATCAGGGACGCGCAGCAACCCTCTCCACGTGGATTTAGTTGACCCCGTACCTTAATGGGATGCCGTAAGACTCGAAGGAACATTCGAATGCCGGCTAAATTGACGACTGGTCTTCGACGCTGTCCTGTTCGTCAGGAGGAAGCGAGAGTTTGGAACTGCCTAGTTCAGCTTTATGCAAGGCCCTTTATTTGTCAACAAAAGTACTACCCTAACTTGTACAGTGTGATATTCAAATGTTTTATATAATAAATCGATAAATCTAGTTAAAAACCTTTCTTGAAAAGATAATTATATATGTAGAATAATAAGATTATAAAAATGAATTATAGTTTGTTTTTTTAAAAAAAATTAAATACTATTTTAATTAATCTGGAGAGTTCTTTTCTTATTATTTACATGGTATTCCACAGCTGATTCTCATTTTCATTACAGAAGACTTGTTAAGAAAAAGCTAACAATGTGGTATTATTACCATAAGAACAGTGAATGATGGCATCCTTTGTGAAACCTTGCACACTGTACACAGTAAGCGCCAGTAACGTGGGGGCATTAGCGCCTGCAGCGCGGGCATAAGCGCGGGTGGATCCCGGCACTGAGATGCTCTAAGAGTCAGCACTACGGTCTTAGCGTGCAGTGCGCCAAGCCAATAATGGTAGGAGAACACTCATGTACAAGGACATTTTTGCCCTGTGTAAGCCGCGGAGCTGGAACCTCCTCGAGCGGGCAAATATGATTCGCACCGCGTAACTGTCATGTAACCACAGCCGCGAGGCCAGCTTGCGACCTTCGCACTGCAACATGGAACGTATCGCAACCACCTCCTGCGCTTGAATCCTTCACATGCTCATGCACGACTGGGGAGGTTTAACGTTATGGGTGGTCAGCAGAGTTACACTAGGCAGACAAAATGTCCGCTGTGAGGTAATCAGTGAGCCGGCGACCTCGGGAATAAACCAGTCCGGAATCCTTCAAATGCTATTTTATATTGTCCAACGAGGGGGATTGTCATCCTTCAAACTCTGTGAGTTTTGTTGCGACCCTGGGACGAGAAGCGAGATGAACAGGTGGCGGGTTTGTGGACAGCAGTGGTATAGGTTGCCATGAAGCTGAGTCCACCTGTTCAGGCAGTCGTGTGTGTGTGTGTGGGTGTGTGTGCCAAGTCATGGACCGGTAGAAGGTCTGAACTCGCCCATGCGGAGAGAGAGCGGAAAAGAGAGACAGACACATGGAGACACGATGGAGAGAATGGGAGGTTCGATTACAGTCCTCTATAGCCATCTTGAGTAAATACAGTAGACGCTTCATGAAGCCATATCAGTCATTACACACTGTCTCGATGGTATCATACAAAAACCGAGAACTAGCAAGAAATGTATAGACAGTGACCCAAACATATCGTCACATCCTACCATCGAACTGCAATCATCAAAACTCACACTTCCGAACGGACCTCGAACGTCGTCGTCGCGCGGATGATGCGCGAGTCGGACCGCTGCGACTCGTGATCTGTGTCCTCCAGTCCCCTCCCCGCCGAGGCCAACCGCGCGCCGCCACTGACGTGAGTCCAGTTCTGAAGTGGGTGGAGGTTACTGCCCGTGCTGTGCTTGCTGCTCTGCTTGCCACTGCTTCCCCCTGACCCCTTGTCCGCCTTCTTGAAGTAGTAGCCACCCCTAGTGGTGCGGCCCTCGCGGCGGCGCGTGTCGTCCATGCGGATCATGCCAGACTCGAGCGCGCCAAAGAAGGGCTTGAGGTAGGGCACGCACGCGAACACTATGCTGAGGGCCTGCACGGCCAGCTGGCAGACGACGACGGGCCAGGCGTCAAAGGTCTGGTCCACCGAGTGGTCTGCGCGCACGCGGAAGACGAGCTCAGGGACGATGGCGCCGACGACGAAGATGCGGAGGGCAAAGACTATGACGATGACGGTCTTCTTGCCCTGCGGGATCTGCACGCTGCGCATGATGACGGCCGGGATCACGACGAGGAAGATCTCGGTGACGATGTTGAGGGCTCCGAAGTATATCCAGAAAGAGGTCTGCTTCCGGTGGTAAGCCTGGTATCGTGGTTTTGCATGAGAAGTGAAGTCCTGACCTGGTTGATGCAAGTGCCCCTCACGACCGCCCACCTTTGAGGCGTGGAACACTGGAAAGCTACGGTAAAGATTCCAGATGTCGCCCACAAGGCAAGCAGGCCCGCAACAGCATATGTTAGAATTTGGTGAGTTCGCACGGGCGTGAGCGCTCGGAGGAGCACGAGGACCGACGATTTGGAAAAGAAGAGGGTTGTGATGTAGAGGAGCTCGGTGGCGTAGACGCTCTGTTCGCGGTCAGCGCTCAGACCTGGCATTAATCTTCCGAATTCAGCCACCAACCTTTTCAAAATTGATCAGTTGCGATTCGGAGAGTGAGCTCTCTCTTTTGCCCAGTCCATTCTGCCCCTGCATGGACACAGCGACCACCATTCCGATGCTGAAAGCCAGTGCGATGAGAATTGCAGCATCGTCGATCGCAAAGGTCCGTGTCATGGATAGCTTGGTGACAATCTTGGTTGCGACGAAGAGCACAGAGCTGACAGCTAGAAACCAACTGATAATGCTCGGTATCGACGAAAAGTCGTCCGGCGTCACCACCGGTTGAGAAGAGACAGCCATGGTCGTGACAAAGATGTCTCAGCGCAGTCTCGCGATAGATCGCAATCACAGAAAAATGGATTCTGTCATATAGAGACAAGAACTGAGGTCGAAGCCAGCAGTCAACGACGCCGCATGGACGCAGATGTCAGACCTGGTCTGCCGGTGGGACGGTTCAACGGTGAGCTGTATTACATCAGCTCATGCCTCTGCAGTACAACTGTGGTATTAGGCAGCCCCTAGGGATTATTTTGCCCTGGGATCATTTGACTTTACTTCGCCACCGTGTACCCGCAGCGGTGCAGATGATGCATGGAACCTTGTATCTGTAAGTCGCTTGCATGTGGCCTACCTATGGCCCACCCTCTGGTAATTCCTATCTAACCAACGGAGAATACTAATTTTATTCCTTCTAGCTTGGCGAACACCACCTCCAAACACCCGTAGTGTTTTCTTATCTCTCAGCTCTCCCCGTCTCATGACTCCCAGGATCCGGGGCGTGCCGAGGTGGCGCACAGATAGACAGGGAGCCGTCGCGGCAGTCGGATGAAGGGAGCTACCAGTAGACTGTGCGCACAATGCCGTCTTACCTGCAGCTGGGACATCAGCCCAGCTAGTGGGCGAGTGAAAGGTGGGGTCTCACAAGAGAAAGCGCTTACAAGATGTAGCTGTACATCACAGTCTGGGTGACTTATATCCACACTGCGTATATATATTCTTCGGCCATGGTGCCGCTTCCATCTCGGCCCCCATATTTGCCACGAATTCTGGAGTCTCTATCAAACCTTGAAGACCTTGAAGTTAGCAGAACAATATTCTGTATTTCAGCAACAAGGAGTGCAGAAGGTTCGGATGAGCCCATTCCAGCCGTGTGTCGCTCACTGACTAACGTAACTCGTGCCAGCCCATCATGCAGTTTTCCAAGTTGATTGCACTCGCTCTGACGGGCTTTTGGGCCGGCGCCCTTGCTGCACCCACCGCTGATGCGAATGCCGAGGAGCCAGGTCCCGGCTACGGACTGAAGCGCACTGCAGAAGAACCCGGTCCAGGATACGGACTGAGGCGTAGTGCTGAGGAGCCAGGTCCAGGCTATGGATTGAAGCGTGATGCCGATGCCTCTGCGGAAGAGCCTGGCCCAGGGTACGGCTTGTGAGTCTGGTGTTTATTCTGCCCTGAAAATATATAATCAGTGGCCGGGTATCAGATTTACCGAGGGCATTGACAGGGCCGTGGCAAGGGGGAAAGTGAAGGATGGCTGTTCTGTATGTGGTAATGTCAGGTCAGAAATCATGTTGATAGCAATCCAGTGTCATGCAGTTGCCGATATAAATATCAATTCCAAATATTGTGTTCTACTTCTCGTCCACATCTAATGTTACCGCTGCTCATTGCTTCTCCCACGGAAGCATTCCCTTTCCAGGCTCATATTTGCCTCCCACAGGACGATGCATAGGCCACCACTCGAACGGGGTGAGCATCTTCTCCAGCTCCTTCTTCCTCTGAGTGTCCTCGAACTGCGACATGTCAAAGTGCCGCTTCTCACCTTCGACAAACCCATACGACCGGTAGAGCGGTCTACCGATATCCGTGGCATCGATAAAGGCCTCATACCCCCGCTCGTCGGCCTGCTGAACACCCCAGTCCATCAGGAGTTTCCCCACGCCTCTCCGGCGCGCATCCGGGCGCGTAAAGCAGATGTCGAGGACTGCGCTAGGGTTAGCCTCACCTCATGCGATCCTTCCCGCCACGCACCACCTTGGGACGAAGCATTAGCTCACAGATGTGCGGCTTGCGCATGTACGTCATGCGTGGAGTGAGGAACTGCCCCATGAGCGCGTTCCCGACATCGCGTTCCTCACCCTTGGGGAACCAGTCGCACTCCTCGTCCGACTCGACGGCATAAGGGTCCGTCTCGTAGACGTGCCAGCACGCGGCGCCCAGGAGCTTGTCGTTGTCGTCCGTGTCGATGACCTTGATCCAGTAAGATGTCGGGTCGCCGCGGTGCCACGCCGTCTGCCGCTGTATGGCCTCCTGGATGGTTGCCTCCCGGTTGGCCTGCGGGGGGAAGAAGAGCTCCTTGAGCTTGGTGGGCGGCGTCTCATAGGCGGCGAACTCGCAGCGCACGACGGCGTCGAACTCGTCGTCGGACTCGAGATGGACCAGCTTGAGGGGCATGGCGGCGGTGGGGAAGTTGGCTGACTGCTTCAAACCTTGGAAAGTGTCGTCGTAGTGGAACTTACTTGCGATCTGGGGGTGTTGTGAAAGAAGTCCCAACGTTGTCCTGCGATGTTGGCCTGGCCGAGACACTCACGAAACATCACAGAGGACCCCTCTCTACCTCCTTCTGCTTTCGTCCAGTGTTGGTCAGTGTTGGTCGGTGTTGGTTGCTCTCTGGCCTCCAAAGTCCGTGCCGTACACTGTGTACTTGTGACGACTTCCGTTCTTGGATAAGGTATCGAGATAGAAATGTCTGTGGGTCTTCGCTTCTGCACCCCGGATCCCCGCAACCCGCGTCCCCTGCCCTACCATTCCGCGATTCCGCACCGACTTTCCCAGATGTGGCGCCCCCACCTGCCCAATGTGTTCAGCTGTTCATGATATATACTACATATGTCGATCTACCAAGCAAACACGCGGAGGTAAATAGCCAGTAGGATGTGAAGTAATAGCCGCTGCATGATTCTGAAGGATCTTGATGGATCCGAGCTTGCTGATCCTTCTGATTGCAGTTTGCCTACGACTATGGGCAGCCGTGGGATAGGACGAAGTCTGTGCCACGTCGAGGTGGAGGGCTGACTTGGTGTACACACCACGAGCATGGACAATAGCATGTCAAGCATGTATCATTGACTCCGCTATCGTCACATCGCGGACATGGCAGCAGCAGCATCACGAAGGTTCGTCAGGTCAGATCACAACCAGCACACCGCTTGCGTCGTCAGCCTACCCTTCGAGCCCAGTCTCGGTCCTCGATCGGGGTCCTCGATTTCAGCATGTTCGAGCTTCAACTACCGAACGTTGATCGTTCAGCTCGGCCTCGCTCTTCCTCGGCGCTGAGTCAGATACCTGCCTATACTCTATCTTTTCTCTCCATGAGACTTTGCGTCACAAACATGCTCATGCCAGCAAGCCCGTGACAATGGACGACGCCGAACGCAGCAGCACCTCCTCCCAGCCTCTCTTGACTGAGAAGGATGACGATGGCTTCGTCTACCGCCAACCCGCACCCCGTCGCTGGCATGGGCTTCTAGCCAGCACTGTTGTCCTCCTCCTGCTCTCGATCTCCGTAAACATCTATCTCCTGCTTCGACCAAGGTCAAATTGCCCTTCCCCGTACGCCTCGCTCGAACCGACCCTACAGGTCCCCTTCGAGTGGTCCACAGAGTATGCCGACCCCAACATGACCGCAGCCGGCGCCCTTTGGGACGCAATTGACTTCGACGTCGGCTTTGTGGCGCTGGAAAACGACTGGACCGCCGACCACGACCTGATGGCCGCGCAGCCCTTCCCATGGGACAAGAGCAAGGGCATGTACGTTCTTAACGGGTTCCACGCTCTACACTGCCTGAAGAACATCCACCGGGCCGTGCGTGAGTACGAGCAGGGCCTGCCGCAGTCTCTGTCCCTCATGCATATCACGCACTGTCTCGACAGCCTGCGCGGGGACATCCTGTGCCAGGCTGACGACACCCCGCGCTACACCACCATCACCAAGAGTCCAGAGAGCGCGGTGGGCCAGCTGCGCCAGTGCAGGGACTGGAGCGCCCTGGAGAGGTGGGCCGAGGAGCGCACGAGCTGCTATCACTACATCAGCCACGAGGCCGACTTTATCAACCAGTTCGAGCGGTTCAAGTACTGTCCCAGGGATAGCCCGTACTGGCCGGCACTGAGGGAGCATTTTGGAAAACCGGACGGTTGGTTCGGAGAAGGGTGCACTAAAGGGAAGCTGGGGGTGGAGTGTTAGAAGAGGACAAATTCGGGATTGAGGTTATTCCCGTGTAGATAGGCTGTCTCTTGTGTGACATGATTTATATAGCCATTGGGTGGATATCCGCGCATGTCTTTCTCGGGTTGTACAACGGGGCCGGGGGTACGATTGGACTGTTACACAGCCATATGATACCAAACAAATCAAGTGTTCTAGCTAGAAATCTCTTCACTAAATCTGGGTTGATCACAATGTGATTTCTGAATCGTATCTCAATGCATTAGAAATAATTGCCCTCGAAGAAGCAGTGTCCGCAATCACTACACACATGTATAGACTTCCTGAAGCCACGTCACAACTTTGCTCATTCATCCCATCCCTCCAGCATCATCCCGCCCGTCTCAAGACAGCCCTCCCCGCGGCAGGCCATCATCACCCCCATCATCAAAATTCCACCAAATCTCGCCCTCGGGCCTGTGGTTAATATGGTCCTTCCACTGCGCACTCCGCGCACTCGCCCAGTCCCGCAGCGCATCCCAGCTCCGGCACATCTTGGTCTGCTGCACCCCGGTATCACGGTGACCCGCGCTCCAGAGCAGAGTGTCGTCGGCGTGACACATGACGTGCTGGCGCAGGCTGTCGAAGCAGTGCGCGTCGTGCTCGAGCGGCCAGTCGCCCAGCCGCGGCCAGCCACCCGGGCCCTCGTACCGGTGCGCGTGGAACATGCGCATGTAGTGATCTCGCAGAACCTTCACGCAGTGCATCGCGTGGTATGCGTCGATGATGTAGACCGAGTAGTCCGGCTTGAAGGGGTGGGTGAAGGAAGGGGGGAGGCCGAGGGCTGCCGCTTCGGCTGGGGTGAGGATCACGTCGCCGTGCCCGGCCTCGATTGAATCCCAGGCTGCGTCGACGATGGCGTCCGACGGAGAGTCGAACGCGGAGTGGTTGTTCGCGAGAAGAGGGATGTTATACTCAAGGGAGAGGAGGGCTTCAAAGTTGTTAGTGAAGGGCGCAGATGAATCAGTCTTGGGGAGATACGAACTGTGGGGATGGACCAGACGCCGCTGAAGCTTCAGGATGAACCAGGACTGGATGGAGAAGACAGCGAGAAGGGCGACACAGAATGCGGAGAGGGCCATGGTTGACAAAGAGACTCGTCGATGCCATGGCCGTGATGGCTGTGATCCATCGTGATCCTGGATTGCGCTCTCATCGTCGGAAAACGAGTTCTGTTCACGTAGAGGCTGATAAAGACCCTTCTCGGACGCCATGATGTTCTTTACGTTGGATATCTAGATATTTGCGAGCCAGATCTGCCAGAGCAGTTGAGAAACGGAGGAGCCTGATGAGCAACAACTGATACTGAGACCGAATGATTGCGTTGTACAGTGCAAGGCAGCTGCTTTGGAGCATTAGCGAGAGACTGTGGCATATACCATGCACCTAAGTGTGTACCACAGCATATGCCGATACGGCATGTGAGATCACGTCTTACAAGCCCGATGCGGGACCAAAGGGTCCACCGGAATGGAAACAAGCATAATCCATGTGGGTGGCTCTGGGTTAAGGACATGGGTCGCACCAGGCGGCTAGGGCTGGATTGTGCTTGGCATGTATATGTACATAGCGACCCCAACTGTGCAGAAGGTTGGGGGCTGAAAATCTAAGTTTAGAGGGATCCGAATGGCAAGTGGACATGCGGGGGATGAAAGGTTGAGCCGACCAACTGACTGTAACAGTAGGTGGCAGTGGTAGTTCGATATTCCAGGCTCCGAATGGTAAACTGATAGCGGGGAACGAAGGGCGTCATCCATCTTGAGCTCATTGTTGAGTTTAGGGTGGGTGACAGCCAAATCCTCCTTGTTGCCGAGCCATTTCTCAACGACGTGTTTGACGATAGTCAACAACAGTCTCCAGTCTAGAGGCCCGCAAACGACGTGTAGTAAATTTGAAATTACTAGGCGATCCAGAGACATTGGAAAAATGGCAGCTAACAAGGACGATGGTTACGTGTTCCAGCGCAATGCCAACGCGAGTTCAAGGTGAGTTGCGAGCCAGATCTTGGAGCCATGCCGGCCACCTGGGCACCGTTCGAAGCTAACCAAGACTACATCACAGGCTTCACTACCAGTATTACCTCTGGCAGGATACCTTCCGATTCCACCTGCACCCGGACATCCTCCCACTGGCCCCAGATGCCCGTGTTGCGGATGTTGCAACAGGCACCGGGTAGGGAACTCATCTATCTCGGATATGACCTGACAATCCTGACACTCTCTGACCCAACTGTAGAATCTGGCTCTCCGACCTTTCTCGCCAGCTCCCTTCTACCACACAGCTTCACGGCCTAGACATCAGCCTCGAGCAGCTTCCCCCTCGGAACCTCACCCCTTCCAACGCCACCTACCACCAATGGGACTTCTTCACTCCGCCGCCGGCCGAGCTCTGCGGCACTTTTGACGTGGTGCACATGCGCCTGGTCGCCGTGGTCGTCAAGGACGCCCAGCCAGCCCGCATCCTCGCCAACGTCGCCCAGCTTCTCAAGCCAGGAGGCTACCTGCAGTGGGAGGAGCACTACACCGCCGACGCCAGGGTCGTGCACGGCTCCGACTGGCTCACGGTCCCGCCCGCGGACGAGTTCCCGGGCGTGCAGCGCCTGTGCCGCTTGATGGCCGAGTCGCTCAGCACGTCGGACGGGTCGAAGCTGCTGCTCGGCTCCCGGGACTGGCTCGCCACGCTGGACCGGACGATGGAGGACGGGGGGTTCGAGAAGGTGCGGAAGGTGGTGTACGCCGATGCGCCTGTCATGGGCATGTTTTGGAACGACATCTATATAGCGTCGGTGGAGGAGTTCGCGCAGCAGATGTTGCGTGTGGACCCGGAGCTGGGGAAGGAGCTCCAGGAGATGATTGAGCGGGTTGAAAAGGAGAAGCGCCAAGGGGCGTGGCTGTCGAACCCCAAGGCCGTCTTCCTTGGCAAGCGAAAATCGTAGGATTCACATGTGATGGGTTGACAACGCAATGAGACATGTTTTCGCTGGGATCAGCTCGTAGTATCAGGACAAACAAGTGCAAAGATTCCTGTAAGAAGTTTGTATATGGCTTTCATATTCGTCGGAGACTGACGTAGTCTCTCCTGCTATATAGCGTCCTGCCACTGAATATATCTGATCGTGTACCGATAACAAATGAGTAGTTCCCTCTGTTCGATATATATGTGTTGATCTACGACACAGTCTTTCCGAAACAATCGCCGAATTCAAGGGGAAGGAAAGGTATAGACAATTTTAAGGCTGTAGAACCAGTAACCCCAGCTCGTTCATCGCCAGTATGGTGCGGCAGTAGCTTTCGCAACCATCCAGGCCCGGTCCAGAGCCTCCACAACATCCTCAGGCAACGGCCCCTTCTCAAAATCCCTCAGATTGCCCTCCAGCTGCTGGAAGCTGCTCACGCCGACGACAACACCGTCGTTCCCGCCTTTGCTCCTTGTCTTCAATGCCGAGTGGTGGACGACCCATCGCATCGCAGTCTCCAGCAGCGTCAAGTTGTGCTTCTGCGTAGCCTCTTCGACAATCTTCAGGGCCTCCATGTTAGCTTTCTTCAAGAAGCGATCGCGGTACATCTTCCCGTATTTGTAAGACTCGGAGAAGCGCCCGTCGGCCGGCGCAAGCTCTGCGGACTTGATCTTCCCCGAGAACAAGCCCCCAGCCAAGGGGTTATAGACCACGATGTCCATGCCAAATTTACGACAGCACGGGACAAGCTCAGACTCAATATCACGAGCTAACCTTGTTATCAATATATTGCGTTTGAGAGAGCGGCATCGCACTTACTGATCACGTTGTACATGGCCTGGTAAATACTAGGTCTCACCCAGCCCCGCTCTTTTGCAATGGTGCAGATCTCGGCAACTTCCCATGCTGCGTAGTTCGACAGGCCAAGCCGCTTGAACTTGCCCTCCTGGTAGAACTTGTTCACCTCTGCCAGTGTGTCCTCGTACGGGACGGAACGGTCGGGCGCATGTAGGTAGAAGATGTCCACCGAGTCGCTGCCAAGCTCATTCAACGAACTTGTAATCAGCTTGCGTAGTCGGGTGGGCTCGTGCATGCCGGGCTCCTCGGGATAGATTTTGGTTGCCAAAGTCAAGCCGCGATCCTTCCATTTAGCATCACGGGTCCAGGCCTCCTGCTTCCCGCCGACGTACATCCTCGCGGTATCGACCTCATTGTAGCCTTGCCTCTGGAAGTAATCCAGGTGTCTGTTGAACTCGTCGAGCTCGAGAATGCGCGCTCCTGCCTCCCCATCCGGACCTGATATCCAGTGAGCGTGAATGGTGCGAAAGAGTGAGGACAAGATTGGACTTACCATAGGTCATTAACCCAAGAATGATGCGCTCTTTGGGAGCTTGCGAAATTGACGACATCATGTATCCGTCTCACAGATTCATGAACAACTACCCTTTGATTCAACACTTAGTCAGAAGAAGTCCAACATTAAGCAGAAATCAAAGCCACCCTGCATGTCAAGATTGGGGTGAACTTGGAGTTTAATATCGGCTCTCGGGAAAGCTTCCGGGGTCCAATCCATACGGAAGCATCCCTATCGCATCGGATGGAGTGCCGAATGGCGGGGACGATGCCTGGGGGCCCGAGATCGGTATGCGGATGAGCTTCCGGAAGATTAGCGATCGTCCTCTGATATTGCAGTATTTACAAGAATGATTGTCGGGAGCGGTATCAATGTTGATGTGGGTGATAATTATGCCTCGAGAACCTCGTACATTTAATGCCCGACCCCACGTTTCTCGCTGCTAGCAAGGACCAAGCAGCACAACCACAATTACAACAAAATGGCCGGAAAATTCCAAGATCAAGTCGTTCTCATCACTGGTGCTGCCAGTGGAATTGGGTACGTGGAACTAAGTCTTCCTTCTTGTCTGCCGGATTGTCTACGGTGCACAGCATCTATCTCTAATTCTCTCTGACAGCCGAGCAACCACGCTCAAATTGGCATCACTTGGTGCCTCACTCGCCCTCTGCGACATAAACACGGGTGCCCTCTCGACTCTGGCCTCAGAACTCCAAAGCGCCCCGCTTCTCACGCAAAAGGTCGATGTGAGCTCGGAGCCAGATGTGAAGTCGTTCGTCTCCGCAATCTTGGAGAAGTTTGGCAGACTGGACCATGTGTTCAACTGCGCGGGCATCAACCCCGCCAACATCCCGTTTGCGGAGACGACGCTGGAGTACTGGGATAAGCAGTGCAACACTAACTTGAAGGGCGTTTTCCTCGTCACGCGAGAGAGCTTGCCTCACTTGAAGAGGGGCTCGAGCATCGTCACTGTCTCCAGCATGAGCGGCACTCGCGGCACACCCTTGCAGTCTGTTTACAGGTATCTGACCAAGATCTATCCCCTCAGGAGAAATCATGTACTAACGCCATTGCAGTAAGCTTGATAAAACATGGAGTTCTTAATTCACCACCGATCTTGCATTCCGCCTTTGCCACAGTTCCGGACGACATTCCCAGACCTTGCCAAAAGATGCCCTTATGGGAGATAACTAACAGAAACATGCATTGCTATTTCTGACGAGACCGCTAATCAGGCTGCTAACAGACACAACCAAACACGGCGTTATCGGTATGATGAAAAGCCTTGCACACGAGGTCGGGCCCCAGGGCATTCGTGCCAACTGCGTGGCCCCAGGATACATCAACACCCCCACCAATTCTGGCATTGTACGCGGAGGTGACGTCGTGGAGAAATTGGCCAAAGCGTATGTAACACAATCCCAATCTAAGAAGGAGTCTTGCTGATGGATCATTACAGGTGTGCTTTGGAGAGATGGGGCACACCCGAGGATGTTGCGGATGTAGTAGTCTTCTTGTTCTCAGAGGAATCGAGGTATGTGAGCGGGTCTGTCTACGAGGTTGACGGTGCAGTTAGATGGTAAGATTGAACAATCAGAATTTCATCTGTCGTTGGGTCCCACCCTGTTACTTCCATCTTGTTACCGGCTCCTGTAATTTTAAACCAAATTGCCCTACTTTTATCCAAGTATCTAGGTACCGTTACTGCGGCGGAGGCATCCCCGGAGAAAGTATACTGGAAACAATATCAGATATTCAGACCAATTCATAGTACTGCAAACACAAGTCCTTGATGAGCCTGAAAAGATCGATGCAAAGGAACATCGCGATCACTAACCACCGATTCTCGGCCTCCGTAGACTCAAGTACCTGCATCAACGATTGCAACGCATGTTCCTGTCTGAAATAAAGTGCCCAGCTGGCTATTTACGAGACGAAACAAGGTACCCAGTGACAGCGACACGCGGAACTAAATTCTGACAGACGGCATGAGGCGTCCTAAAGGGCAGATTTTCAAATATGATGATCACCTCAGTATTGCGTTGTTTTAGGAGCAGGGGAAAAGTCAATTCCACACACCCTTTGAAATCAGCCTCACTGCTGACGGCCTGCCGCTGGACCGGGTGATCTCAGTAGAGTTGAAATGTTTTCAGGTCTCTGTTTTTGGAAAGCGGAAAGACGACCGGAAGCTTTGTCCCACGCCTATTGGTCGTGGCCATCAGACTTGCTTACGACAGACCAACCAAATCTATTTTCGTTGTCTTACAACGTCGTCACAAATATTGCAGACCTCCTACGCGATGTAACTCAGATCTTTCAAGAAGTACATTCCGAGGATGTTGATGATGATATAAACTTGACCTGCCAACTGACCTGCCCCATTTATGGCTCTGGGCTTTTCATTCCAAGTCGAGCCCCCCAGTTCATTTCAATTCATCCTGCCTACAATCCGAGTCCCACCAAAAAAAATCACAACCCCGATGTCTAGACCAGGCGTAGAGCCTCAGGGCTTCCCCCAGCCTTCCTCGGCTGGGTATGTTGAGATGTCACCAATGCATCGAATCAAAGCGACAATGACAACGAACGGCGAGCCATTGTGGACCCAATACATGGACTCGTGCATCTCTGTGGCGACTTACAATACCGACACAAAGGTCCGATCCCTCTGCCATCTACCAGGCGGCCAGTACGAGAGCCTCATCCCGCAGCTGGCCGAAATCGTCGACGAGAGCACCCTGGTGATATTCACCAATGGCACCAGTGGCTCTAAAGACTGGCTGGATACCATGAAAGACAACATCATGGGGGCTATTGAGGACCGGCTTCATGCAAATGGAAAGGAAGGGGGCGTCTATCGGGTCTATTATACCGATCCGGATAAGGACGCGTCCAACGGGTTGGTGGCCGGGACTTTTGTGCTCCAACCTGATGGTCGCTACGGTCGGATCCAGGCACAACAGGGCCAGGGACAGACAACATCGCGAAGTTTGCCAGGGGCAGATGCTTCAAGATCTAAGGGGAAGAATAGGGTCAAGACGAGGAAGGAAGGGTTTTGGAGAAAGTTGTTCTGTTGTTGCTGTTGCAAATAGTGTGCCGTTGAACTGAATAGCGACGGGGTCCAGCCATTGTAAATGAATGCAAACAAAGTTGAGCGATATCTACGAGATTTGATTGACATCGACTGTCCAAATCTTATTCCTCGTATGTGAAAAGTCGCCAGTATTGAGTTAGACATTCAGCAATGGCGACATCTTGGTAACTAGAATTCCGCGGAAGCAGGGTATTTACGAAGGCAACACATTTGATCAACTTTTATGAACAGGTCAATTTATCACAATTGCATGCGTCATACAGAGACCGATCAATCAACACTTATAATATGATAAAGAAATATAGAAGAGATCAACACTTTGTACATCCCGAGAATTCAGATGAGACTAACAGAGGAGGTTTCAATGTTGCTTAGTTGGGAACGGCAGGGCGTGATGGGCCAACATATCTCCAAGTATCGGGCCAAGTTTCGGCCTCGGCATTCGTCCTCTTTGTGGGCGCTTTCGCGCCCTTGTAGCCAGTCTGCAATGCCTTGATATGCGCATAATCATGACTGTCCTCGCCGAAACTCCAAGCCATGATGCCACCCAGCTGCAATGGAGCCACTATATCCGTGAACTTCTTAGCGATAACCTCAGGCGTGTCCCAGGTCCAGAACGTGTTGGTCTGTTGGTCAATATACCACTGCCCGCCGTTGGCATCATCCTTACGACCGCTTTGGTAGACTCGCTGGAACGTTTCGGTTGTGACCGGTGCCTCGCATTTCCCATAGCCTGCAAGACAGCCGCTTCCGCAATAATCTTTTCCAGCGCCGCTGAAAATTCATCCTCATCAGCTTTCCATAATTATTTGTAATATGTCGAGGACGTTTCACTTTGGACTTACCAGTACATCGAAGAACTGCAGCAAGCCCCGTCTGGACATTTCAAATGTTTACCGTCGACGACTCCACACTTTCCATTGACCGATACTGTGACAGAACTTGGCGGCTTCCCAAGATTGAAGTTTTCAAAAGTGAAGACTCCAGACATCCCGTTGTCGGATCCGTCGGCGTTCTCAAAAGACCCAACGCTACACCCTATGGGGTTGTCACACTTCACCCCAGCCTGGAGCGTGAACCATTTGGCATAGAAGGGGAAGCCGAGGTTCAGCTTGGCAGCTGGAATGCCATTCTTGATGTACGCGTTCATGCTCTGTTTGGACCCAGTGACGGAAGCGTGGTGCTGTGTCAACTTTGAGCGACGGTTCATCAAGTCGTAAGACATGACCTGCCATTGGTGTCAGCTAATTAATTAGCACGAGATAATTGGGACAAGGTGGGTACTCACATTGACGAAGTCAACATGTGGCACGATAGCCTGACAGGTGGCCGGTGTGAACGCGCCCATGTCTGCATCAAGTCCAGGTACTGCGATACTCAATTCCTTTCCGCCTCCGATGGCTGCTTTGATGGCGCCCAGGAACGAAGGATAGTTCTTGATCTGTTCCTCACTTGAGCTTGCAGCATTACCAAGTTTGTAATCAGCGCCGCCGCCACCAGGGTATTCCCAGTCAATGTCTGCCAAAAGGAAGGAAGTGTTAGTATAACTATGTCAACCGAACCACTTGCAGCCTTTTGAGAGTCATCATACCAACACAGTCAAATTTAAGACGGTTGATCACACTCGCGACGTTGTTGGCATAACTCGCTTGGTTTGCCGGAATCGAACCTTTCTCAAAGCCAGTGTTGCTGCCCCAACCACCTATACTTAAACAAACCTTTGTGTTTGATGAGAACCGTTTCTTGACGCTCTCCACAGTTTCGAATGGCTGCCACTTGGTCGTGTTTGCGGTGTCGAGAAATGTCTCCGGAGTGGCGAAGGCAACAACAGCGTGGGTCACCTCGGATACCAGGGACGGATCGGGTAGGGATAAATTGTGATACCTATCACGTATATGAGTTTAAAGTACAATATTATGGAGAGACAGAAATGAAAGCATCCATCTTACTGATCGTAATACATCACGTATCTTAGCCCTGACGCCGCTGCGGCAGCGTCGGCCAGGAGGGTGAGAAGTGCAATTTTC
This sequence comes from Diaporthe humulicola, assembly GCA_038088545.1. NCBI lineage: Eukaryota > Fungi > Ascomycota > Sordariomycetes > Diaporthales > Diaporthaceae > Diaporthe > Diaporthe humulicola. Next base: position 302,898 of record JBBWSL010000041.1, on the reverse strand, counting down.
ATATCAAATCGTTTACTGGTCTGACACAAACTGCGGGGGAAAAAATTGATTTGGGGCTGTGGAGCTCTGGAGTAGGCGCTATGATTACCAGTTCTTTTGGCAGAGTGGGCATATCGATCCTAAAGTAGGGACAGGCCGCGGCCCGCAAGAGCAACTTTGCCGATGGGTAAGTCAGATTAATTTGAAGACCGGGCCATTCACGGCATCAGACAAGGAGGTAGGATAATGACTGTAATCAGCAATTCTGTTTGAAAATAGCGGGCCGTCACTGGGCTTTGTCCAGCTCGGTCCAGCTCGGGAGTTGATGTCAGTACCCTGCAACCATCCCAGGCTGTCCAGTTTCTCATCAATTTCCTGGCCAGAGAGGGCTCAAAGAAGGCCTGTTGCAGCCGTAAATTTTCAATTTGCTTCCAAAGAGCATCTGTGTAAATTGATGATCCTTGTTCTCGAAATCTGGGACGGCGAAGACGGAAATGCCAGCAATCCAACGATACAGAACTCAACAGCATTTCGGTCACTTGCAGTAGACAGGCGAGAATTTTGTTGCGGTGGTTCAGGGATAGTTAAAAGCAAATTGAGGTGCGAATCGCGCTGCAGTACATCACCATTCACAGCATTTGAGTTCAAGAGCTTATTGAAAATAGTCTTTGTGTGGGTTGGCCTCACGTACACATGAAGGAAGCATTGAGGTTATATTCAGTGGATATTCTGGTTGCTTGGTTGATCTGGTTGGTATTCTAGTATAGGTTAGAGAGTTGCCTATGGGCGCTAAAGTGCCAAGTTTTCTACTTTGTGCCTTCAAAGCCGTTGCTGCCAAAAACGTGCTTTCTTCTATACTGTATAAACCGTAAAAACGTTCCTCCGTTCTAACTAATCAAAAGCCATAGTCGCTCAAGTTAACTGTGATTGCTTGAATTAACTTGCTTAGGCGTTGCAACCGCTATTCAGGTGCTGCAAGCGTTGCCAGCGTTGCCTAATTGCTTGCTTGGTGACGCTATTGTTAGCCCGTTTTGCTATACCATGGCAGCATGGCAAGCCACTAAGGGAGCTAGCTATGGGCAGCCACAACGCCACCAGTGGATCTTCTGGCAGTGTTTTAGAGTTTTGAGAGGCTAAGCATACCGCTAAACTTAGGTAGCTAGTAGATAGTCCTCAGCGACAGCCAGTCTGCAGCGACGGAGCGGCTAGTCAACGGGGCTAGCAGGAAGACTATCGTGACACTCACCGCTGTGGCTTATGACCGGCTTAAGGACCATTCACCCGCAGGTAGTAGTCACAGTAAAAAGGGGGGGGGGGCGACTCGGTTGGGGCATGGTTCGGGGCAGTGCTTTCTCTTGTGTGACCCGCGGTCTGCGCACCCTTGTACATTTGCCAGTTGCACGGCATGGGGGCTATGGTAACTAATTCCTCGCTGCCACACTGTCGCCCTGTTTGTTGGCCAACTTCAACACACAGCTGAGCCCAGTAAGGCTTAAAGACTGCCTCCTACCCCATGTGACTGGTCTTTTTCAACGTCTGACCTTTCTCAGTTCTGTCAAAATTCAATCCCAAAGCGCCACAAAGATCAGAGCTGAAGCTTCTAAAAACGACCTTCGAGAGTGGGCTGTCGACCGTGAGCTTATACACTAGGGCATTTCGGTGCCTCTATGACGAAAGCAAAGACAAAGTGTTGCGCGGGATAATGTTTTGGCACGGGTCGGCAGGAATGTGGTCAAGGCAGGATGGCCCTGTAATAGCAGAGGATCAGTACGAATACCGGGCACTCAAGACCACAACGGCAATCCGGCTCATCAAGGTCTCTCGAAAAAGTATCAAGGGCTGCATAGCGTGCAGGATCTATCATTTCAATGACACGCAACAAGAGAGTATCAAATATTATGCTCTATCATACGTCTGGGGAGATCCAACGCCGACACGACAGGTGTACTTGCAAGACCATGGCGGTGACTGGTATCCGTTCCTCCTGCACGAGAACCTGTGGCAGTTTCTCGACCACGTACGGCGATGCAAGCTTTTTGACCGACTATTCTGGACAGACCGTCTGTGCTTGGACCAAAGGAGCCACGAAGAGATCTCACAGCAGGTGCCGCGCATGCGCGCCATATACCGCAATGCAGAGCTTGCTGTGGTTTGGCTGCAGTTGGAGGAGAAGGAGCAGCATGGCCTACGCGAACTCGTGAGATGGAGTCATCGCTTGAAGCTCATGCCGCAAATGTGGCACAGAGACATACGGGAGCGACTGTCTTCGTTTCAAGACGCCATACTAAGCGGGATGGAGAGTCCTTACTGGGGGCGAGTTTGGATAGTACAGGAGGTTGTGCTGGCCAGGAAGGTGTCCGTTTGGTTCGGGGATGTTTCGATCGACCTTGAAGATCTGCGTGCTCTAGTCCACCCGTTCCGGAAGGAGGGACTCCCATCTGGGAAGCCTTCCATGTGGCTACTATGTGACATGCGCACTGAGGGTGGGAAAATACCGCTATGGAGGATACTGAGGGAGTTCACCGACTACCAAAGCAGTCGACCTGTTGACCGTGTGTACGGGTTGCTGGGCATGGTGGCAGATCACGACGATGGGAGCTCGCCCCTAGAGCATATCGAAGTCGACTACGATAAGCCAATATTGCATGTCTTGCTAGACGCAATGTTTGAGTCGTCGACTCCTTTGACAGAGTACGCGGTCATACCGCTATGTCTAGGCCCTCCGGAGACCTATGACACAGTCTCACTCTTGAGAGACTACATAGTCAGCGTGAAGACGATGCGAAGACATCGAGAATTCGCAGACTTCGCCCTGCAGGCCTTCGAAGCTTTCGCAATCGTCAAGTCCGTTAAGGAGATACATGAGGATTCCATGAAGCAGTTGATCGATGACTTCTTATTCGCCGCAAAAGCCGACTGGAACCCAAGGTTAGGGCAAAGTGCTGCCCTGATCGGTCTGGTTCTCGCTAAGGGGAGCTGGGCTCGGCCACTCGATCATTGGAGGGCTCAACGCAAGCGCAGGGGTGAGGCATCATCTCCTTGGCGATGTGATCTCCACCAAGTTTACTACGAGTTTCGTACGGGTCTAGAATCGTACAAGACAGTCTTTACAGTAACCTTACAGAGCCATTGGGGCAGCAAAGGTGTTGTGGGTACATGTGCAGAGCAAGACCTAAACTGCCACCGGTCAGGGTCGACCTTAACTTTCGACATCCCGCAAATCGGGCTCCGCCTGCTGCTTGAATCTGCCATCAATCAAGAGGATGTAAGCATCCTGAGCGTTCAGGAGAATCGATTTTGGCCGACGAGTCCCGACTCGGCGTAGATGGAATCAAAGCAATGACCTAAAGAGTCGTCGTGACAATCGAGGTCTCCCCCGGAATGCGGCACCATGACCGAGATGAGAACCAGTGCGAGTCTGGACAATATGTATCAAAGTGAGTTAGTGTTCTTCGATTCCTAGTGTCTATTCACATAATCCCGACTCATAATGGCTCAGACCTCATCAACACGATATCAAAAGGCGGATAATGCAACTCAACACCACCCCAATCCTTCTCCACCAGGGCGACCTGGCTGACCGGCCATCCATTCTGGTCAGTATACCCGCCAAAATCAAACCAATCACACTCGTCCAGCTCGGGTATCGTCCTCCAGATGGTGACCCCCTCGCCCAGCTGCGCCGCATCGCCCGCCGCCTCGGAGGGGTTAAGCCCGGACCCGACGCCCTTGACGCCGAAGAACCTGCCGCCCTCGGTCGCGTTGGCCTTCCATCCCAGCTTGTCGATGCCCTCGAGGGCGTCCGTGCCGTTGACCATGAGCGCGCGGAGGAACATGCTCCCACCCTGGACCTCAATGAGGCCGTACGACTGCGGGCCCGCGTCCGGTGTTGCCGGGACCGTGGTGGCGACCTCTTCATCGGTGAGGCCTGTATCGATGGCCACAGTATAATTCCCCGCGAAGCGTCGGGCCATGCGGTTCGACAGGGCCGTCTCGAACGCCGGGATGAGGATCTCGTGGACGGCGTCCCGGACGGAGGAGGGATACACCCTGGTCCGATTCGCCTCGCCGGACTCCTGTGCCAGGACGACGAGCCCGTAGCCGAGGTTCGGGAGGACGTCGATCCAGGCGTGGTTGCCCGCGGCGTCCCCGGACTTGCCGTAGATGTTGTAGGTCTTGTTCGCGCTGGACCTGATCGGGACCTCCCACCCGAAGCCGACCTGCTGCTTCCCGTCGGGGAGGTAGACCCGGGGCTGGAGGGACACGCGCCGCTGGTTGAGGCTGATGAGGCTCGGCGTGGGGGACAGCCAGACCTGGTAGAGGTAGGAGGAGAGATCCGACACGGAAGACCACATCCCTCCTGCGGGATCATATCCATCGACGACGAGATCGACCCAGTTGCTGACTCCCGGGACGGCGAGCTGGTCCCTGAGCTCCGGACGAGGGGGCCCGAAAAAGGATCGTTCCATGCCCAACGGGCCGAAAATATCGCTCTGGACATATTCGGCCCAAGATTCGCTGGTGCCCATCAGAGTGTTCCTGTAACTGGCCACAGCGGCGCCAAGGACCGCAAACCCAGCGTTCGAGTAGGCCGCCCTCTGGCCCGGCGCAAACATCAGGTTGCGCCCGCTGAGGTACTGCACCACCTCGTCCGGCGTGACAGAGGCCCACTCGGCGCCGATGTAGACAGCACTTGCCCGGCCCATGGCGGTGATCATGTTGAAGTCGGTCGAGTAGCCCTCCCTGGTCAGGCCGGAGCTGTGCGTGCCCAGCATTGAGAGCGTGATCTCACTGCCCCCGTTCAGCCAGTCTTCCTCTGGGAGGCTGAAGGAGGGAAGGACTGTGCGGACTGGCGTGTCGAGGCTCAGGGGCTGGATGGTCGGGTCGGCTGCAGACATGGAGCGGCTGACATTTTGGAGGACAAGTGCTGAGAATGCTGCTAGGTTCTTGGACACGGATGCGAGGCGGAAGATGGAATCGCTGGTGATGTTGTCTGTGCCGGACGAGTCGTTCATTTTTAGTTGGCCATGGTTGAATGCAAATGCAAGACCTGGTCCGGAGGCATGGACCTGGCGCATCATCAGTATGCCGGAGGCGACTCAGGGGCAGACGTGTTGCTTACCACGGAAAAGCTGAGCCCATCGCTGCTGTTTGGAAACAGGCTGGAGAGATTTTGCTGGACCTGTGCAAAAGCTGCTGTAACTGCCTCATCCTGTAGAATGGCCGGGTCCGAGAGTAAGCTGCTATGCACATCTGGTACACAGGATGAGGACACAAGGCATGAGAATATGCTCAGGACCGTCGCCACTGAGACGAGATCTGAGTCATATATGCGATGCCGACGAAACCACATTTTTGGTGCCGTCCTATCCAAGAAACAGCAGATGCTGAGGATATTGGAACGGCAAACAGTCGGTGTCGGGCCTCAGAAGTGGGATGAGCACTCGAAGATCGGGAGTCGTCTTATAAATAGATTGAGGATAGGGCGGCCGAACAAGGTTCCCGGGGGAAGTCTAACTCATGGCAAAGCTTAATGAAATGAATCGCCGTGCACGTCCTCCCGTAGCCGCGGCCGTTCCGTGGTCGATATCCTGCCTTCCAACGTTGACCCAAAGCTTTGGATTCGGGCTAAAGTCATGGTCCTCGCATTCAGCTTCCCTGAGCGTGTCTCTTTGCTATATATTTGAATCGGAGGTGGAGCGGCCCCGGGGAAATGGTTCATCTTATCTATCGAAGTGCATACTTCATGCATAGAACGTTACTTGCTACATGGGTTGCGATCAGGTTTGGAGTTCGATCGTATTCAGAGAGGGGTCGATTCCCGGTGAGCAGTTGGAACTTATCGCTTGAGCCAAGTGCTTCTTTCTTGGCCGTTGGTGCCAACAGTGACTATCGGTCTCATTTCAGACGAATTTGGACCACATAGGCAATTTTCCGGCAACCCGAGATAGGCCCACACAATACACACACTGCACATCCGAATCCTCAGTATTCTCCAGCATTGGGAACGCTCCCGTCCTTCTCTCCGCACCAGTTCGGGAGTTTAATAGAAATCTAATCGTCTTGGTCCCGGGATTAAGATTCCGATAATGACGATGACATTCAAGTCAGGAACCAGAACCAGAGATGAGCTTCAACCGAGTTCCTAGGGTTCAATCTAGTTCCTTGATTTTGTGACTTCTTTTATCCTCGATGCAAGGTCCTGGGGCCGAAATGTCGACCGAGGCACACCTACACAGAGGGAAGGGTCGAGAAATTGTGATTTCCACGAGTGTGATCTTGTGGATTTTCTCTTGAGTCAGGAATGCCCGGATTATGAGGGCGTTCTCAGAGCACGTTGCACATCTACAAATGTGCTGTCACAATGGGACAGGAGAGTGTTCGTCCGCGAGAAACAGTTCATAGGTCTGCTTTTCCGGCCGGAGAATGAGCTCGGTATCTCGGGCTTTGTAGGGTTATGTAGTGAAGTGGCTCGCCTGTTGTGGCAAGGGAAGCTTTCGGTTAGAGTTAGATGTTTCTATGGAACAGTTTGCTTCGCGTAAACTATGTACCTAGGTGGCCTGGAGGTCTCTCCTCTCTAAGCATGAATAAGACACCCATGATTGGTCCCATCATCTTTCTTTAACCTTTGGTTTTCAAAAAGTGAGAAAAGCTTCGGGAACCGGGACTGCCCAGCGTTCCCGGGTGCACTAACATCGGCCTGGCTAGCTTGGTCCAGGGGCCTGACGGGTCTCTCGTGGCGGGGAGCTCCCCACAGCGGGGCATACCTGTGGGCTTGGAGCTCCCTGTCGAGCTCCCCCGTAAGGCTGACCTGGGGTCCCTTATCAGATAAAGAGACTGATACGGTTTGGACGTCTCGTGTAATTCAAGCTTCTCGTACCTTGACCTAATCTTCTTCAACAACCTGCGTCTTCCATCCTACACCAATTGGCCTACGACGAGCTCTAATACCTTAGACTGACCTCCAACTGCAACCTGCCGATACCCCGAGCTGCTGTGACGATGGCTTCAGGTAAGAAGGAGAACATGCTGTGGGGAGGTTGATTCACCAGTACGCCTTCATATACCTTCAATCCAAAGTATCATGTCCTTCAGAGACCCAATCGTCGTCTTGAGGGACTAATTGGCTGGGCCCTCAAGATGCCCCAAAAGACCAGCTCAGCTAACACCCATGTCTTCCTAACAGGCGGCCCCGACCCCCCAATCGAGCAGTACGAGCCTCTCTCCTTCGACAACATCCTCCACAAACAAGACATCCTCTGTTCCATCGCCTTCGACGCCCGCGCAAACACAAAGACAGGCCGCCTCACCGAGGACGAGTTCAAGAAGCTCGAGGCCCGCGCCCTCAAGGTCCTCCCCAGCGCCGACGAGGACATCCACACCCCCAACGAGCGCCGCCTCGGCGAGATCATCGGCAAGGACGTCGCCGGGAAGCCGCACACCGGCCGCAGCCGCAACGAGTAGATCGCCACCGACATCCGCCCGTGGCTGCGCGACGAGCCCGACAAGCTCGAGGGCTTCCTCAAGAGCTTTCTGAGCGCCATCGCGAACCGCGCAGAGTCGGAGATCGACTACGTCATGCCTGGGAACACCCACTGCAGCGCGCCTAGTCCATCCGTTGGAGCCGCTGGATGCTGAGCTACGGCTTCGACTTCGCCAATGACCTCGAGAGGCTGCGGAAGATCTGGAAGAGGGTCAACCGCAGCCCCCTCGGCTGCTGCGCCGTGGCGGGCAACCCGTTTGGCATCAACAGAGAGATGACGTCCAAGGAGCTGGGCTTCGAGGAGCTGCTGTAGACCTCCATGTGCGACGTGGCAGACCGCGAATTTGTCCTCGAGACGCTGCAGTCGGGCACGCTCCTGATGCAGCATGTCAGTCGGTGGGCAGAAGCCCTCATCATCTCCTAGTCCGCCGAGTTCAGCTTCGTCCGCCTGGCAGACGCCTGTTCCACGGGTTCGTCCCTGATGTCGCAGAAGAAGAACCCCGACAGCCTGGAAGCCGGACAAGATGCGCGCCGCTCTCGACCCCTTCATGCTGGCCACCAACGTCGCCGGCTACTTGGTGCACAAGGGCGTTCCGTTCTGCGAGACACAACATCAGCGGCCGAAACGTGGCCCTTAGCGAGCAGATGGGCACCCCCATGAACGTGAAGGGCGTCGACACCCAGTTCGAGGAGGACATTGCCGAGACTTTTGACTATAAGAAGAGCGTAGAGATGAGGGCTGCCAAAGACAGCACGAGCAAGACATATGTGCTGGAACAGGTCAATGTCCTGACTGGTATGATTCCTTAGAAGGGTGGAAAGGGTGGACGGCAGAACACCATGTTCGTGGGACGTGAAAATGTAAAAGCAATTTGTTTTGTATAGATATCTAACACCCGTCGCCGAATGTGACAGGTCCCCATTTTCCCATTGACTGGTGGAATACTCTATAGCATGGACCACCGGGATGAGTTCAGAGAAATGTCGGCGCTCTATCTCATCTTGTACCACTACAAACATGCACAGAACTCATATACCGCGTCAAATTATCGCCCCTTCTCACATACAATCAAATTCTTCGCATCTGGTGCTCACAAATCTTCAAAAGGACACATTGATCCCGAATGTCGCCTTATGGTCCTTCGCCCAGATCAGCAAACATGTGCTTAGTTCGCACCCGGCGTGAGTGGTCATATCAAGGAATTGACATTCATGTCTATTCATACAGCGTTTGAATATCGATCGTCTGTTGCTGTTGGGGCAACATTCCTGTTGTTTTCGACCGCTGGTCCAGATTCCAACTCGTGCGAGGCGATCTGGGAAGGGCTTTCAAGCTCGCCTAATATTGGTTATTAGCTTTTGCATTGTCTGAATGTGGTATTCAAGCGGAAGGGATTTCAGGTTTATCCAACTTACTGGGGTGTCCGACCTGTGAGCGCCCATCATCTTCGCCAGCCTGATTGGCCACCGAAGGCAGCACACCTTGGCTGTGAAGTCTGATATCATCTGCTGGTTCAATGTTGGGTCAGGCTCGTCCAGGGAGGTTTTTGGGGAAATCAATGTTGGAATTGACTGTAGAACTTACCGCCACGACTTTCGCGGCTGCATGACTCTGGAGCAGCTACCCTCTTATGCTTGCGTGTACACTCCCAGAGGGCGATGGCAGTGGCCAAAGTGGTCAGGAGTAGAGCGATGATAGCCACCACTACTTGAGGCAACATCTCGGGCGGCCAGTGTTCTTGAAAGAAAAAGTTTTCAGAAAGGACCTGAAACCTCGGAACCACCGCTTTTGTCCAGGAGCCAGACAGGGACGTGGAAGGCATAACATCAACTGCTGTGCGGCTAACGTTGGAAGGGGAGTTGATATTTTTCTGGAATGAAGGTTGTAGATGAATTGAGGAAACCACACAATGTGACTGTTTCCGAAGACGAGCAAGCCTCGCTCTTTATACACAGCACAAGGCTCTCGTGGATACGGGGGCTATCGGGATTGCATTGTGCTTTCTTTCTTTGCCCCCAAGGTCACTTTCGGATTTTGTAGCGTGGGTGCAGTATACTCCATTCGCCCATGTCATGTTTGTATTATGAAGCACAGAATATCTGTCTGCCGTGGCTGACGGCTAGGCACCTGGATTCAGCACTGTCGATTTCTCTTTACACGTAGCACATGCAGATAAAGCTCAACGCAACACGGCACACCGGTCGTGTGCGCCGCAGGGCACCCTGTCTTGGGTTTGGTAGCGTGGAAATCCTCAGCGGGACAGCATGCTCGCTTTCGACGGTCACTGGTGCGAGTGCGCAACAATCCCTGTCGTTTGGGTTTGGTAGTGTGCGTTGTACAGGGCTATGTGTAATGGTGCGCAGTGGCTGGAGCGAGCCATGGACATCAGGGAGCAATTCGGGTTCTGCTAATTGAATATCGGGGCGAAATTGGCTTGGGCTTATGCAGTTGGGTGAGTGTACCGCTCACACGTCCCTGAGCTCTCCAAGTTCCAGCAGTCACCATGTCAACTTTTGGGTTCTGCTAATTGAATATGCAGATATGTCCTGTGGTCAGCTTGATTACGGCCCGGTCCAAGATAGGTATGGACTTGCATTATATTAAGTAGCAGCGGGCCATCCGCCTGATGTCCGGTTCAGCCTGCTTCTGGCTTTCAGAACTCACACAAATCCTCGATCTACCTGCAACTGTGCCTGCAAAACATCCGAGTTCATATCCTGACTCTCGGAATCAGCTTCATCTCTCATCTCATCTTTTCTTGCGCCAATTTACCGACTCTCGTATCGCACCGAAGTTATGCCTCGACCGAAGGCTGTCGGAGCTCATCCACGCCGGGACGAGTGGGGCTTACACAGAAGAGAGATCTATCGTCTCTTCATTGTAGAAGGACTGCCTGTGTCTGACATTGCCAGATATATGAAACACGAGTATGGTTTTGATCAGAAGTAAGCCAGGTTGACCTGACTTTGCACATTACTCTGCACCTGTTCTGCCCACCAGTCAGTTAACACACATACTTAGACCAAGAGACTATGAGTACCGCTTCAAGATGTGGAATTTCCGCCGAAACCTCCATCAAATTGAGCTGAGGTTCATCCAGAGCCAACTATCAATAAGACAGCAATCTGGTCGACCAAGCGAGGTTGTCGTATCAGGTATCAGGCGACCCGAATCAATGGTCCTTGGAAGACTTCATCGGCACAGACAGTCACGGGTATCCAGCGGTAGGAGCCATCTTGGAACTTAAGTTGCCTGACCTACCTGACTGATCGGATGTTCCAGAGCAACTTGACCTTGGGGTGCTCCCGGAGTTTCTTGCTCGTGTTCAGACTCCATCCCCCCTGATGTCGGACCCTTCCGAGTGGCCTAAAGATTTGCCATGGCTTCAGTTCAACCAAAATTTTCGTCGAGGTATTTATGCTCTCTCAAGTGGGCAAATCGGGCTGGATTACAATCTAATTATGCTTCTTGCAGCTCTTGCGCCCCTCACAACCAATACAGTAGCACGACAATTGTCTCATCCCCACGGACACGAGGCGCTCTTAATGAAGATGATGCGTCTTTACATCACTAAACCATATAAAGCGACTCCACAATTGGAGAGAGTTGATCTTCTCCATCCCCGACGAAAAATGCAGGCTGTACTAGAGGTGATTGCCCCCCAGGTCCATGAAGGCGACCATGAGACCACGGCTACGATACTCCATACCGGCACACAAGAATCAATTGCCGCGGAATTGGTCCGGATGCTCATTTACCTCGAAACAAATGATATGGTCTCTGGACTCAGAGCGATAACAGGCTGCTACATTGACTTGTCAACCTCTTCGAATATGATGGACTTCCTACGGAGAATGGGGTTTCTGACCAAGGCAAACATCGAGTGGCTGGGAAGATCTACTGATCCTACCAGCCAAACTTTCCTAGGCCGACTTCTGGATCACTCGATTATCGATGCAAACAGCTTTGATGTACTGGTCTGGTTGGTACCTGGCCAGTTCGATATAAATCAATCTGTGCGAATGGCTGGAAACAATCACATCGACAGGTGGAGAGAATCACGATACATCGAAAGGCCCTATTACGAATGCAATGGTGACATACCAGTCAGGAATCTGCTCCAAGCCTCTTCACTCGCGGGAAACATTGAAGCAGTCCGTCATCTCGTGGATCTTGGTGCAGACCCGTACGACACCAGTGGCTCACGAGCTTGTTCGGCTTTAGAGTGCGCAGCAAGCCAAACGGACCAAGATCGCGCAACCATCATCGTTGGAGTGCTGTTGTCAAAGCCAACAAACACCTCATCAGAGTCTCAGAAGGAAGCCCTTGAAGGTGCTCTTCGACTAGCAATAGCCAGAAGAAATTCCAAACTTATCCCGAAGCTACTCTCAGTGGGCAGGCGCTTTGGGCATGGAGACATTTGTTCATCACACATTACCATTGCTGCGAAATATGCAGATTACGACACGCTCCGCCTGCTTGTTGATAATTCTCCGGGGGTTCGTGATGGCTCCATCATGCTTCCAAAATACATTGTATGGTCGGCGGTCCGCCAAAGTTATTTTTGGTCGAACCCCGAGAAGATTAACTATCTCTTGGACCTCGGGGCAGACACAGCAATACCGCGGTGTACTCATGGGTGCGACGAGAGGGGCGACGAAAGTGACATTATGTATCACGTGGTTTCGCTATCCAGCAAAGATAGTAACGACAGAGAAGTGGAGAATTGGGCCCTAGGTCTGATGGAGGTTCTGCGCAACCATGGGTGTTCTCTGCGAAGCCCCAACCCCATATCAGGAGGAAATCACCAGCCGTCAGTTCTTCAAGCAGCCATTCATCTCAATCGCTTTCGACTGGTCGAGTTCCTTCTCGATTGGGGAGCCGACATTGATTTCCGCAGAGACGAAATTAGCCTAGAAATATTCGTAACTGAGGATTGCGAGATCCACAGCCACCTATACGACTTTGACGTTGAGGGTTGTTCGCCATTACTAACAGCATTAGCATCTCAAAACACAGAGATTGCAAAGCTGCTGCTGAGACGAAAGCCCTACTTGAAACTTCGAGGAGGGGAGCAAAGACTCGCTATGCAGTGCGGCGATGATACGGAGCTGGTGTCCATGCTTCTCCAGGCTGACTATTCAAATGTGAATGGGTGGGAACATTTTCTTGAGCAAGCCCTTCAGAGGGCAAGACCAAAATCGGTTGAGCTGTTACTACGGTTGGGCGCAGAAAGGCATGCCGCCATCGAAGCTACGACAATCCTGCGGGCCGCCTTGATAACCGGAGATCACGAAAAAGCCTACCAACGGATAGCAGTATGCGAATATGACTCTCGGACACTGCTTGAAGCCGTCCGACAGTCGCACAGATCCAGAGAGTGTCATAGCATCGTGTGGCGCCTGCTCGCGATGCGACCAAAGGCATCAAATGATGTCTTTGAGGTCCTCGCCGTAGCTTCCGCTGCATTACATCAGGACATGCACATTTTGGGTGCCCTCATGAAAGCCTTGAGACGGGGGCCATGGATTTCACATTTTCCGTGGCTACGGCGCCATGACTTGCCACTTATGGAAGCATCCCTGTCTCACTGGGTACCGAATGATGGGTACCAAAGCCACATACTCAATTATGCTGCCGACCTCACCCACTACTACCAGGACGAGACAGTCATGAACGCCCTGCTGGAAGTCAATGTACCTGCGAAAGGCATGGAGATCCACTCGTACGATTGCTTGACGCCGGAAACGTGGAAGCGACTGATTGCAGCTGGGGCTGACCCAAACCCCGAAACTTTGCTTGTTAATGCTGTGGAGTTCAATATGTTTGCGCATGTCCAGGTTCTTTGCGAAGCTGGAGTTCCCTTGAACACAATATTCAGTTCCAGTTACCACGAACTCAGTAGCAGGACTGCCATCCAAGCAGCTGTTGAGTACGGCAGTCCCGAGATGTTTCAAATGCTAGTGCAGTATGGTGCTGACGTGGAACACCCTGCCGGGTGGTACGGCGGAGCCACTTGCCTCCAGCTCGCTGCTGGCGCAGGAAACATTGGCCTAGTCCGCTTCTTTCTCGAAAAAGGCGCCAAGGTCAACGCAAAGCGGTCGCTGTTCAGAGGAAGAACCGCTATCGAAGTCGCCGCAGAGAATGGAAGACTGGACGTGCTGAAGCTATTATTACTTCAAGAGGAGCATCTATTCCAGACGGATTCTAAAAGATACCAATTCATCCGAGCAGTCAAGCTGGCGGAGACAAATGGCCACGGAGTCATTGTCAAGATTTTGAAGCAGCTTATTCACTGGAACAGCGATGATCAACGACTATCTAACTACCAGATCGTACATCTTGACGATATGACAGAGAAGCTGCTCGACAGCGAAAATTACGGTGATGAGTTTAGCGACATTTTGCATGACATTTGCAAAGCAGCCGGAGTTGACGACATCTATGACATAGTCGGCATTGAGCAGTGGATTGTGGAGCTGCCCGATGACTGCAGCGAAGAAGAAGAAGGCAGCGTACACTCGGAAGACTCGATCGCCAGAGATGGACAGGTGGACGCAGAACATGACGAACTTGCATCGAATTTGGATCAGCCTGCAGAGACCATAGCAGTGTTTGATGACATCGACGATGCGATGGCATTGCATCCAGAGACTTTGCAAGGCGACCCCATATATGTACAGCCAGCCATCCAGTCACAGGCATTGTCGCTGAATCCAGGACTGGGGGAAAGAGCCACAGCTTTGGCTCCTCAGGCCATTCGCCGTGGGGATAAGATTCCTGCGTGCCTTGACATGCAGGACAGTGGAACAGACGACACAATGCGAGGCGTCACGGACGGCCTACACGCGCAAGTCAGAAAGTGGGAAGCTCTGGCGCACCAACCTGCTACAGAGGATATGAGCCTGAAATCTGGGATGGTGTTGGGGGAGGTGCAGAGGGAGGTGTGGACCATCAGCGGCATGGATGATGACGCCGTTGATGGCTACAACGCCGAGGATGTTGGCGCAGGAGAGCATGTGCAGCCTTTCAACTGGGGATTCTGGGACAAAGAATCATTCGAGCTTCAATCGGGGCAATCGGGGAATTGATAGCCGTTTTTTTGTGGACGAGACCTCTGATATGAAGCCACGTCGAGGAGACCGAAGTCGCAATGGATTCCAGCGGGATAACACGGAGTTTATGGAGTTCCTCGGTATGTACTTGGCAGGGCTGTATGTTGTTATGTTATTCAAACCAGCCAGCTATGTATTCAGTGAATATCAACTTTTGAGACCTTTGAAAATGCTGTTCCGTGTTTGCACCATAAAGCTGCCATATGCGTGACAAAGGAAAAGAATAGAAAAGAAAAATGCAAGCCTCCAGCCAAGTCAGCCCCCAAACTGCCACCTTACGTAATTGCGAGCGACCCTTGACCGGTCGCCATTTACGCGGACGCGTCTGTGCATCTCAGCGCTAAATAGACTTCGCAGGCCAACTTTTCGCATCTGTTACTTCGCGACGCAGGCTGCTCGCCTCTCACGTACACGCCACAATACACCCCACCGATTGCTATCCTCCTCCTTGCGCATCATAAACGCCCATAGTGCGCATACACTATTTATCCGAACCACTTCTATAATCCGGCTACGACTGCGCTTTGATCTCCACAATGGCCGCTCTCGACAACGAGAGGCTCGGCCTTGTGTTTGCGACCCGCCCCGACATCCTCGAGGGAATCAAACAAGCCGCAGGTATGCTGTCCTGACCTGGCTGGCAGAGCGTCAGGATACTCGTCATACTGACCTGCAATCACAGACACCCCGGAACGGATCGCTCTATTCAACTCCATCGCGAGCTTCATCTCCGAACAGACACAAGTCGCCCCGGGCGAGCCCAGCGCAAAACGAAAGCGTGTCGAGGGCAACGATGGCACAGCCGTCGAGAATGGAACCACAACTCAACAGGGCATGTTGCCATCACCCACACAAACGGCTGCCACCGGGACACAACAGACGCCTGTCGTCGGCGCCGGTGCCGACTCGTTGCTGATTGACATGGCAAACGCAGCGGCCAAGGAGGTCATCTTGCTCGAGGTCAAGGAGGTCAGCGTGTCCATCCCACAGAGGAAGAAGTACGACCTGTGCTTCACCAAGAATTACCTGTACACGAAGCAGGTTGGCACAACTACACCAGTTCAAGGGATGGTGTACGATTGGAGCCAACTAGGTGCGTACTTGTCGGCCCTGATTGCTACTTGCCTACAGAACTCTGAGCATACGTATTGGCTAACACGTTCGGGACAGAATTCGTCCTTTACACACCCATCCCCGAGAAGCAACAGCTCAACTTCAACTACATCCTCTTCCCGCGCAAAACGGCTCTCGCCTCCACGAAATCCTTCCCTCCCGCAGACTTCGAGCCGCTCGTGTTCAGCGTCCCGGCTACATCGCCAAAACCTGGCGTCGTCGGGGGCTACGCGGCGCAGACCGCGGCCCAGGTGTCGGACAGCTACAGCTCACTCATGCACTGGGCCATCAGCAGCCAGCTGCAGTCCGTCAACAACACGACGGCCACGATCGTGTCGACCGACCCGCGGGTGTTCTCCAGTGCAGTCCGGCAGCCCCACCGCCCCAAGGAGAGGGCGGTGCACGTCCGGGCGCACAGGGGCAGCAAGGATGGCTATCTGTTCTTCCTACCGAATGGCATACTGTGGGGGTTCAAGAAGCCGTTGCTGTTCATCCCGCTTGACAGAATCAACGCCGTGTCGTATGTCAACGTGCTACAGAGGACGTTCAACATGGTGGTGGAAGTCGACGTGTCACACGCACCCCAGCAGGAGCAGCCCAAGAGCGGACCGCCGGGCGCACAATGGGAGGAAGAGCGGCCACAGACCGAGGAGATCGAGTTCGACATGATTGACCAGGAAGACTACGGCACCATCGACGAGAGCTACGTGCGGCGGCACGGCCTGAACAACCGCTCCATGGCCGAGGGCAGGAAGGCGAAGCGGCAGCTGCGGGAGAACGCCAAGGGCGACGCAGCCGATGCCGACGGTGCGGACCAGAGCACGGCCGCGAACGGGGAGAAACTCGGCGAGAACCTCACGCAGCTCGCCCTCGCCGAGCAGCTCCTCGGCGACGATGAGGACGACGAGGAGGACGAGGAAGATTACGACCCCGGATCCGAGGGAGAGAGCGAGGGCGAGGGGTCCTCGAGTGGAGACGACGACGACGATGATGATGACGAAGAAGAAGACGAGGAAGCAGATGGCTATGACGAGGAGGGTGGCGAGGAGGAGGGATACGTGGAGGACCACGAGTGACGACCCTTTGGATACAACGGCGCAGCATGGCCCTGACGGCCAACATCATGCTAGGGAAAAGTCAGGCGTTTGGATTTAATTCATGGTGTGAAAGGACCACGGGGTCGGGAAATCCAGGATAGTGTGGGCAACAAATGATGGGCCCGCTCATAGAGCCGGAATCACGGTACAACAACCACGAGGTGTACAGAAATACAGTATTCTTCACACCCACTGCAGACCAGTTGAGGCTCCACAGTAATGATGGTGGGTTGTTTGCACCCGCTGCAAGAGCATGGACAGCCAGCGCCATGACGGGTCGTGATCGAGATCTCCGGACCCCTTGGATGGGTAGCCCCGAATCCGGTCTCACTGCTCGCAGGTGTGCCCAGGTGGGTGGGTATGTCCGCGCCTAGACTCTGTCCTGGTGTGTGGGTGTGGGTGTTCTGGCTGAGCTCATGTTGATTGCGAAGTGGTTCACATACGGAGTAGCAAATGTCTGGAGTTCCTGACTCCGGGGATTCCCCATTCCTCCAGCCATCCAGCCCTTTCGCTCTCGCGACCCATTTATCCCCACCGAGCTCCCACCCACATGTTCAGTCTGGAGACGCGGATGGGGTCTCAGGCGGGTTCTGTGTGCCTGCTGCCCGTGTCCCTCACCCTTCGCGACTGGCTGGCTCCCCCATTCTCCCACGCGAGAAGGCCCTCACCTGTATCATTTTGTTGGTTGCCTATTTTTAACCTTATTTGTCTGTCTCACAAACAAGAAAAGAACAGATGATTTTTGTGATCTAGATAATATCGTCCTGTGGATTTGTGGTTGGATGGCACGGGACGGCTTCGTCTTGCCGTCCGATGTTTGAGACGGATGCGTGGTGCAAATGGTCTTGGACGGACAATTGCATTATGGGACAGATCAATTTTGCTCGCATAGAATGTATTTGACTAATAGTGAGCAAAAAAATCATCAAGCTGGGGACAGCGCGAAGTTGGCATGTGTCGTGCCAAAGAGCTGCTCCTGACATTGTGGCCGGGCCTTTACGACGTCAATAGTTGATCGGCAGTGGCCAGTCGGCACTTGGGTCTCTTTCGGGTCCTGCGAACCGAGGCCGATCCGCACGGTCAAGGGCCCCCCAAACTGGGCAGCTTGGGAGCTGGGAGGGCCGTTCTGTCTGTCATGAATCGTCCGACCTTTCGACACGACAGAGTGCCGGCCCGCTTTTCACCCACCCTCCCAAGCCCGGCCAATACATCCGACGCAGCGTCGATTGATTGCGCCGTGTTTGATGGAGAATGCGTGTACGAGAGAGAGTGACGGTTGATTCATGGCAGGGCAACAAGGCAACCCTCCAATTCACATGCCACTCAGACAAGACAGACAAGACAGACAAGACACGGACAGAGCTCTGCGACATCAAACAACCACATCTTGGATCCGCGGATGGGTCAAACACGCAGCCACAGCAGGAGACGCTGATAGTCAGGGGGGCCACAAAAGCGACAGCAGCAGGGCACGAGTACTATTGTGGGCGTGGGTTGGCTGGAATGGTGGGCGGCTCGCCGTGCGTCTGGCCCTTTTCTCGGTCTCAGCAAAACTTCTGCGACGAACCTCCTGTCCCGGGCCCTGGGCGCCCAGGCACTCCCGAGCTTCGGCTACCGATGATCGTTCTTGGCAGCCCGGGGGGTGCCCTGCTGCACTGGCAAGACTGGGGCCCAGTTGGCGTGCACAACACGCGCGATTGTTTCTGATGAGGCTGAATAGGTCCCCAATGCCAAAACCCACATTTCCTGACGCAGGCTGGTGACTGGATGTGCAAGCCTGGGCAGCCCTGGCTGCACACGCTCCCACGGGCGAGACACTGAGAAGAGAGCAAAAAAACAAGATAAGCTATGCTGATCGTTGCTATAATCGTCCAGCCCTGCCCGGGATGTCGTCCCTGGGCACCGGGTCGAGGGTTGATGATGGACGAGATCTTCAGACAACTGCCGTCGAGGGAAATCCCCGACATGGCACGTCTTGCTTGCGGGATGGAGGGATGGAGAGAATGAGGGATACGGACCGGACGAGACGGGGATGGCCCAAGATATACGCGCCTATCACTTGCACTCTCGAGTGAGCGTGCGTCGAGGTCTGCCATCATAAATACCCTTCTTCA
Organism: Diaporthe humulicola; assembly: GCA_038088545.1. Lineage (NCBI taxonomy): Eukaryota > Fungi > Ascomycota > Sordariomycetes > Diaporthales > Diaporthaceae > Diaporthe > Diaporthe humulicola. The sequence goes on along the minus strand of JBBWSL010000041.1, from coordinate 283,996 downwards.
CCATCAAACCACTGCTGCATTGTTCTCATAGATGTTATCGACCAGTTTCTTGTGATTTTTCCAACCTTTCCTTCCATCATCCTATCCTTCAAACCGCGGTCTGGCTACCGACTCTTCCACTCACTCTTCTCTCCTTCACTTATATACCACAATCACTGCAAGCAGTCTCCCACTCCACCCGCCAATATGCGTTTCTCATATGCCATCGTCGCCCTCATTGGCGCAGCCCAGGCCATGGTATGATACTTCCTACTCATATATCCACTCACCACCTCTCCCTCAGCATATCTCATTAAATACCATCCTGCTAACACAACCCCAAAGCCCACAGTAGGCAGCCTCATAACCGGACGCAGCGTCTGCAACGACGCATCAGCAAACTGCAAGGGCGTCGCCCGCGCCGTCGTAGCCGACCAGGCCGCCCTGGACGCGCGCAAGAAGACCCGGCAGGCCAAGACGGACGCGGCCAACGCCACGGCCGCGGCCGGGGGCGAGAACAACGACAAGCGGTCCAAGAAGCTCTTCCGGGTCGAGGCGCGCGCCAACGAGACGGCCTCCTCGGACGACGAAGGCGACGACGTCGAGGCCCGCAGCCTGGGCGACGTCACCGACACCGTGGGCCTCAAGACGCGTGACGGCAAGGAGGTCCGCGGCGCCGTGACGGACAGCGCCGCGATCGAGGACCGCATGAAGAGCAGGCAGGCCAAGAGCGATGCGGCCAACGCCACGGCCGAGGCGCGCAGCGTCGGGGCCGGGGGCGCCCTGGCTAAGAAGCAGGCGGACAACGCTACTGGCGATGCGGCTGCTGAGGCGCGCAAGGCGCGCAAGTCGCGCAAGACCAAGTCTCGTCGGTCTCACCAGTTGTGGTAGATTCGGTTTACGTGAATGGTTATCTACGTGGTTGAGGGCTTCGGCGATGGGACGAGCCCGGTGTACAGATACAGGATGGCCGTCTTTCATGGATGGGGGTCTTGATGGGAGTCTAGGTTATTGCGAGACACGGCTTGACAACTATCACTGAGAGACACAGTGGTGGGTGGTTTTGGGACCTTCACGCATGCGAGACGGTACTCTAGATTGGTGGCCGATGATCAATGACTTTTCTTTTGTCTAATAGATATGTTAATAGACTCGTGGCTCCGTTGGTATTGAATACCCGCAGCATGAGAGTCGGTTCAAGAACATTATCATTTCGATCTCGTATCCTCCCGCAGTGATCTCCTAAATCTTCGCAGGGGAAACCAAAGCCCAAAATTCAGCAGTACAGTAGCAGCTACTCAGTGTGCTTGATACGAGGTGTTGAGTAGAGTGAGCACGGGCCGATCATTCCTCGAAACACCCACGAACCCGCTTGTTTTGAAACTCCCAGCCTCGGCACCGATCCACAATTGTGGTTGGTCCGGCCACTCGTTGGGAAAAGAGGGCTGAATCGTTTTGGATCTCTGACACGACTGACGACAATCGTTACCCACGATATGCAGTGCGCTCCACGCCCGTCCTCTCATCAAGAAAATGCCACTCGGGAGGCAGTCTCCCGGTCTGAGGCGACCTTGAATCCCATTTTTTTCGTTCTTGGATTTTATGAGATGTTGATCGGTGACCAAGAATCAGTCACCGATCAGCTCATCGGTTGGAACGAGCGATCACGTGGAAATTTGCCAATTGAGAGCTGCCATGTAGGTAGTTGGACAGGCCGAGTTACGAAAGAACCTTGGTAGGCAGAAAAAAGGCCGCGTAGTTGGAAATCGGGGGCCGAAGCTTGCCTGATTCACATACTAGTATTAGAAAGAAGATAGATATACCGGTATCTAGCATTGTTCCAATAAAGTAACGTCATCTGGAAATACATATATCTGTCGGACAGATCTCGTCGGGCTGTGAGATAAACGATGCATCTCTACCCCCGCGACCTAGACCAATGCCAGCGTTGACATTCTTCACGGAACCCGGCATGGTAATCCAATATATCTGGGTTAAATGTACGAAAACGATCCCATCCTTCTCAATCAATAAACTGGACTCCTCCGTCAGCACTAATGCTAGCCCCAGCCACGAGGATTTGCGGTGTGCAGCCCATTATCTGCTGAATCCTTCCTTAGCCAACTTGTCCGAGCTTTACAGAGTATGGTAACACTGATTCAGATTTCGCCCGAATCCGACGGTCTGCTTCCTTCTGTGATGCAACGGTGACCGACAGCGCGAACTCGTTGGTCGAGATCACGTTCTCGCGACGCCTTTGGGTCATACACAGATGCATCACTCTTATCGGGTCAGGGTGGACGAGAAACCATTCAGAGAAGTACAGGCTAGCCAATATAAGGCTCTCGTTAAACAAACGTAATTCTTGATGTCGCCTTCCAGAAAGTCAGACACGTAATGAACGTACGCCGAGGCCTGTCAACTGGGACACACAATGGCGTACTGTATGATAGTGTTTTTGAAATTGAAATATGGTACAAGGTGAAAAAGAAACACGCTTTCATTGAATACAATTTTCGCTTCCCTGGGTATATCCTTTCGTGACACATCATCATATGGTACATTCTACCTGCAGGTTCTCCGCCATCGGAAACATAGCCATCACTCCACGAGACTTTCATCTTCTTCTTCCTCCGCCACCACCGGCGCCAGGCTTTGCCGCAGCAATCTTTCCCTTCGTATTCTGCGCCGCACCAGTGACCTTGCTGCTAACGGGGTTGATAATCAAGTTGGCCAGGACGATCTCGACAAACTGCCTCGCATAGATGGTACCGATCATGCCCTTGGGCTTGAAATTCGTCTTTTTCACCACAAAGTCCATAATAGCAGCCGCGGCGCCGACGGTGATTGTCCTCGGGATCCGCTGCTTCCAGGGGACCTGCGTGCCGACGGCGATCTTGATGGCCGCCACCGCCGCGGCGTCGAGCCCGACCTTGCCCACCGACTTCATGTCGACGCCCTTTGTCAGCTTGTCCAGGAACGACTTGGCCGCCTCGCCGTCCGGGTCGATGTAGCGCGCCGACGCGTCCCGGCTCTTGCTGGCCCTCTTGTCGGGGCTCGTCTTTGAGCCCGCCTCGGAGCGGGCGGCGCGAGACGACCGGCTGGTCCCCCGCCGGCGGGGCGACCTCTCGTGGGACTCATCAGACTCCTCCCACGAGTCGGAAGGGATGGGTGACAGGGACCGGTAGTTGGTGTCGTGGCGGGAATGCGACGCTGTTGACGCATCAGATCGGCGGCGCGACGACTCCTTCCGGTCCCGGCTGTCTGACCGGCTGCTGGATGTGTCCGAGTGCCTCGAGGAGCGGTGCCTGCTGCGGCGCTCGCCCGGGTCGCTTCCGTCGGATGTCGTGGAATGCCGGCGCGAGGACACCACCGCCTTGTGCCGGTCGCTGTCCCTATCCCTATCCCTTTCTCGATTCCTGTCGCGTTCGCTCCGTCTTGACGAGATGGACGCATCGCTCTCGCGCCTCTCGCGTCGTTCCCTCCTGTCCCTGTCCGATGCAGTACTCTGCCGGCGCTCACTCCTGTGCTTTTCAGAAGTGTCTGATCTCCGTCGGTCGTCTCTCCTGTCCTTGTCTGTGACATGGCGGTCTTGTTCGTCCTTGACTGGGTCGACTGTAGCAGAAGTCATGTTTTTGTACTCGTCGTCGTCGACCTTGAGGTAGTATTTGTCCCTGGGGTCGTAGTCCGAGTCACTGCCCGAGTCCCTGTCCTCCTTTTCTGCTTTCGATTCCTCCGCCTTGGGCTCGTCAGACCGGCTTGACCGTCTGCCTGACTCTGCATGATGTTTAGCAGACTCGGCGTGGTAGTCCTTAAGCGCGTCTTTTTGCACGTCGTGGGTGTCCTTTGGGGAGTTTGCTGCAGAGCCCCCGTAGCCGCTGTCGACGGAGGAGGCGTCATCGCGATCCCGCCGGCTACGATGTGAGTGCCGGGATCGACTACTGTCTTGGCCGTGTCGTTCAGGTGCCATAGCTGCGGATGAGAAGTATTAGAGAGATGGCTGATGTGGTGTGTTGTGTGAAGTGTTCTTGTCTATGTGCTCATTTTGTTGTATTTACTCTGTACATGTATTCTACAAAAGCGTTTCGGCGGTGTGAGACGGTGAGAGAGCAAAAGTCGAGGTGAGAATCTGGGGTCGGGCGCCAGAAAATGCCCAGATGGCAGGATGGATGAGACGGTGGTATTAACCTCAAAAGGGCAAGGGGGCAGCGTGTTTCCAAGGTTTTCGCCACGCACTTCGGTCCCATCCGCCAGCCCGTCGATGACGTCCCCCAAATCCCCCAGATCCCCTGCCAGCCCCCCGCGTCATCTGTCCACACACCCGGGAATAAGGTTGCACAGTCGACAGTAGTCTCCTCCTCCTCCCTCCTTTCCCCCAAATATCCCTCTGCTGTCTTTGGTCGTGTGGCCCGTTGACTTGTCAATGTTTCATTCAAAGAGCTAACATCCCAGCCATTCCCACGCTGCCGATACATCGCCTGTTCACCCGACAGCCTGGGCAAACTGGCAGTTGTCTCGGGTGCCAATGACGGGACAATAATCTGCTAGGATTACGGCCGATGAGAAAGACAGGCTTGCGACAAATCTCACCAGCCGCCCCACTGGTCCATATCTATGATGTTGTGGTGTGAAGTGACGTACATCGACAACCACCACTCTTAAATGCTCTTCTATCACTCGTCCTCGTTGGCTGCTTCAATTCTGCCCGACCATGAACATACCACAGTAGGTTCGAGCCTCGACACGCTCCAGGGATGTGCCGCCGTGAAATCCCGGGGTTCGGAGAGTCTAGCTGCCACCCCTGGAGATCATGCTCTGAGGCCTGTTTCAAGCAGACAGTTTAGCAACCTCAAAATAGGCTGTCTGCTTGACAACCTCAAAATAGCATCTGTTATATCAGCAATAAGAACGCCTACCTCTGCTTCTATTCCGAACGTGGCTGTCGCCTAATGTACAGACTCATGCATAGCTGATCGTTGTCTTTTGAGAGTGATATGTAGGTATTTCGGGCGACACGATGATTGTTTGGTGGTGGTGGAAGCCACTGCACAAGCAGGGGCAATGCCTTCACCCCAGGCTGACTTCTCGATTACACGGTCCTCCATGTTCGTCCGGACTTTGCGTCGCCCGTTTTGTGTTTCTCCCCTTGGGCTCACATCCCCGCAACCTTGCGGGAGCCTCCGACGGCTCTGTCATTGTGGCTGTAGGCTCTGTCGCGAAGCGAACATTGAAGTCGCTCGGTTCAAGGGCCAGATCGTCATCCTTTTTCAGGGCAGCACTTTTAACACTGCCGCGGAAGGGGCGTCTCATTTCGTGTAGTTGTAACACAGACTCAGTCAGTGCTTTGAGAGCACCATTAATCACGCGGTGCGAGATGGTCTCAGATGAGCTACATGCGGCACTCATATCGATCGGGACAGCCTTGTATTGACACTATGAGATATGCCAAATGTCACTGGCCCTGTTAGTCCTTTCTGCACCAGGCAGAACCATTGTAACACCATGTCCGTATCTCTGGAATAGAAGTCTTTCAAAGATGACATGCCCAACGGTCAACCAGCTATTGATGTTTGAAGAATTACATTATACGGCTCCTGCACTGGTGTTAACAGAGCTGATCAGAGTTGTGAAAAAGGTGTCGCAATGAATCCTTCAGGGTGACCTACAGCAGGAAGAGTGTCGCTGCCAGTCCAATCAACTGCAAGAGTCAACGAATCGCCTTGCCGATCTGTCCCAGTTAGAATCTTCCGCCCGAATGCCATTGTTTCAGGATATGAGATCTTCGAAGAGAGAAGGGTGAGAGACCACAATTATGCGAAGAAAATAATTTGATGACACCAAATGCAGGAAATCTCAGCCTCAGACAGGTCTTGTTGCTCATATTATTACAGTTTCACTGCACGGCTGAGGTCTCTGGGGAGAAGCCTCAACACGTATTAGGCCGATCTGGGCCAACCAAGGCTGACTTTATTCATCTGCCTGCTTGGCTTGTCTTTCCCGTTTGTATGTAGCTCCAGAAGCAAGAGCTGACATGCAGTGTGGGCTCACACAACTTGCTCAGCTAGCTCCATCAAGCCCGTCGGGATTCAGATCATCCGTCTTATTGTAATCGGGTTTCAATCGGTTGAGAAGTCGAAACCGACAAATCATAGCAGCAATATTTCCTCGACTTCCTCAGCCACAGAATCCCATAATATTGCTGCCTACCCATTTCAATACTTAAGTATCAGACTGTTCACCTCATGGAGTTTCACCGTAGCAACTCACAGCATCCAGTATTCCACTGCGAATCCAAGATGGATACCTACAATCCCGATCGCTGGTACGCGCCCTTGTGATCTTGCACCTGATACTGACGGAAGAACCTTCGAAGAGACGCTGACTACATTTCCAGCCCCGTATATGCCGTTCGTTGCCCCCAGGTGTCTTTGAGATATTGAAACTTTTGAGCCCGACTCCACCTTGGTCAGAGACACTAACCAGAAATGCCTGCAGTCTTTCTTCGGCGCATTAGGCTGTGCCATGGCTACTACACTCTGTTGTCTGGGTGCGTCGTACGGGACGGCCAAGTCATCAGGCGCTGTGTTTAGCGCAGCCATCCTCAGGCCCGAAAGTTGGACGCGAAACATGTAGGCACCTGTCGTGCCCTGTGCAACTGACTGGTTTCATCACTTACTCGGCAGTTCTCTATGATGAAATGCTGACGATCCGCGATCATGACAGGCTTTGTGCAGTCATGGCCCAGATCCTGTCAATCTACGGGCTTGTCACGAGCGTGATCATCAGCAATAACTTGGCTGAGAAGATGGCGCTCTTTACGGGTTTCATTCAGCTGGGTTCAGGCCTGGCTGTCGGATTATGTGGGATGGCTGCTGGATTTGCGATTGGCATCGTTGGTGATGCTGGTGGTAAGCCACTCTCTGCTCTCTGCTATTATTTCTGGCCTTCAAATTGTACGCGGCCGCACTTTGAAGACTACTGACATTAGTATAGTGAGAGCGAACGTTCAACAGCCACGCCTGTACACAGCCATGGTACTCATCATGATCTTCTCCGAAGTCTTGGGGCTGTACGGGCTGATTGTATCTATTCTCATGCTGTCCAGGTCTACTGTGGGAGTCACGCAATGTGTTTACTAGCCTTTAATACTTAAGGGAAAGGAAGTTTTTACAAATAAAGCCTTATGATTATTTATAAGCTTAGTAATTAATTGGATAGACACCTGAGCTAATTGAATATCAATTAAAAAAGCTATAAGCTAATGAGAGCAGTGGCTATTCTTTGTCGCCATTTATGCATCTTACAAAGAAAGAATATTTCCACAGTGCATTTTTTGCATCCGGACTGACATAAGATTGGACATGCAGCTGTACGACAAAGACACTTGACCGTGTTACCAAACAACTCCATCAGGTCCCTAAAAGCTAGCAATTCACAAACCTCACTACTGAGGCAACTGTCAGACAGTGCTAGTACTAGACGGTCTCTGCTTGAGGACCATCAACAGAACATTGAACTCCTTTAAAGCCTCTTTCAGCACCTAAAATCATGTCGGAAAAGCCCAAAGTGCCAACGGATCGAGAGGTGCGACAGTTGTTTGGGCAAGTCTGCGACCAAGCGGCCGACGTCGCGGCGAAATTCCGGCCATGCAGGTGCAATGAAAAATCTGGGACCCCTGTCGGGAGTGACCTGAGCAATGAGGCCTTGAGGACCAAACTGGCCAGGCTCGAGTCGCAGGTATCTACGCTGAACCAACGCACAACAACATCAACTGATGGGCGCCCTGAGAGCCCCATAAATATTGGACTTCCAGTAGAACCAGCCCGTGCCCCCCGGACCCTGATGGGCCTCCCACGAAAGGTCCGCGGCCTGATCTGGTGGCAGGCGCTGCGCCCGGAGGACGGGTTTGTAAACCTTGTGCCCTGGCAGAGAGTTGGGTATCTTGATAAAGGAGGCCGCATACGGATCGGCATCGGGGGATTCCACCGCGCGCGCTCGGCAATGATTGATAGAAGACTGAACCCATTTGACGGCGACCAGAGTTTTGCTTCCAGGGCGCATGCTCGTTCCTGGGAGCGCGCAGGCGAGAACTCTGGTGCGCCATGGACCGACGGCTGGGCCCTCCTCCATGTCAACAAGCAGGTCTACGCGGAGGCCGAGGCGGACTACTGGAAGGGGGTCAACGCCGACGACTTGATGCTCTCCTTCGGCTGCGACATACGAACAGGGGATTACTATGGCCTGGCTGTCGCGCGAACGTTCTTCAACGACTTCACCGCCCAATACCTGCAGACCATACGGCGGATGCACCTCGACCTGCGGAGGCCCGACTACGATGACGGCCCTAATGGGTATGGGGGGCAGGCGCTCGTGGTTCGGAGAGCCGGGGTTCGACAGGTAAATTTTGTGCGCGCCTTGGGTGCGGTTCTAACCAACATTGGCACCAAACTTACGAGCCTGCGACATCTATCTCTTACTATTGGCGGCTGGGTGCCCGATGTACGCCAGACACCAGTAAGTGGCTTGCAACGTATTGATTATTTATTTCTGATCACTACTAATAATCATCCTCAGTGGATAGAGGACACTGACTACCCCGACGTTAGCCTCCAGACCTCACAGCAATGGGTCACCCGATTGCAAAACATAACCGGGTTGACTCGGTTGAGGCTGCGAGTAATTTACGCGCCCAGAGACCCAGCCACAATCAATGCGAAACTAGATCAAGACTCCGGTGTACAACGCACCATTCATTTCATGAGCATGCTGCGGGGCTCGATGCTAGTCAACGGGGCTGCACTCGGTGTTGGGAATATGAGGGCCTGGGCTAACCAGCGCTGGCTGGAGTTCGCGACAGCTGATCGATTTAGAATAGTGGTGCAGTGTGACGACAGTTGGGACGAGAAGTATAAGGAACATCGTCATCATATAGAGCCCTACGACTATTATGATCCCATCGATGGACTGAATGACTTCGAGGATCAGTTCTCGTGGGATCCTGATGCTATTAATTAGACACATCATTACAACTAATATATTCAATCCCATCTTAGCGAGCTCCATACAGGGATGTATTCCTTGGGGTGGGGGGGGGCTTCCTTTCTTTACAGCCTCTTAATACGAACTACCCGGTCCGCGAGCGCTTTTTCCACTTGCGCACACGTGGAAGCCAATCAGAGATCCCAGTCAGTAAAGGAAAGAGAGGGGCAAGGTGTATGAGATCAACCTGCCACGTAGTGGTAAAGTTGAAATCCCGCATTAGCAATTTATCAGCCGTGCAACCTAAGCCCGGCTACTGTCTTGGGCTGGCTAGCTTGGAGGGCGAAGAGGCTGAAGATATGTTACACACTCGTGACTGAGGATGGCCTAGCGAAGAACAGTAGACGGAGCCGATCTTGGAATCATAATCGAGGGCAGACAAGGAAACTGGAGCGTAAGGTAAACATGGCCGGCCTCACCGGTATTAACTGTGGTCCCAGCAACTGTCAAACGCTCCACCAAAGTCGTCGACATCCGCCGAGCATTTCACGTCATCATCCAGCCAGGAGTCATATCCTTCCACCTGGTCGTCATATTCATCGTCCCATAGTTCAACTGCCTCCTCCAGGGTCATCCTGGTAGCAGAAGCTGTCTCCTTCCAAGGTGAAAACACCTTGTCAGGCGATTGGGGCTGGTATCCAGGAGAGCAGGCATCAGCAACACGGCGGCGTGATTCTTCACGCGACTTGGAGAGCCAATCCCGAGTGATTCGTTCCATATAGTACTTCTGCAGAGCCGGCAAGTGGGCGACATCGTTGATGCAGTACTGGAGGGTGTCGGGAGCCAGCGGGCGGTGCGAGAATACGTCTTGGGACATGCGGCCCCGGACGTCGTGCTTGGTCCGCATCCAGCGCCCTCGATCCATGAATCCTAATTTGAGATCGTACCGGATGGCGTTGTCCAGGCCGCTAAGTCTGGTCTTCGCAACTCGCACCGGACGTGATGCGTTCTCGAGAAGCTGGACGTCCACAACGCCAGCGAGCCTGACCCGGAAGTGGGCCCACAGAGCATCGGCATCATTTCTCACATCCCATATGCATTTGGGGATGTCAGTGTCTTCGAGGATAGACTTGAGGCTTGTCCCATCCTCGGTCTCGATGTTGAAGGCAGACTCCCCGAGGCTCAGCACGTCGACCACGCCCAACACATTCTTCGGATGGATCAGGATAGTCGCGAGAGTCAGGGTTCCATGGCGACTGAGGTCTTTTCCTTCAAGATCCAAGTAGACTGTGCTGCCAAGCCCGATGTGAGAGAGAAACGTCTTGAGCTGCGCGCTGGTAGAAACAACAGTGGAGCTTGGCGCAGGCATGGTGGGTGGTCGGGGCTGAGTACACTCAGACCGCGAATGGGTACACGAGGGAGAAATTGAGACTTGAAACTGCAGTGTTACCGTTGTGAAGAGGTGTCCATTTATGGCGAGTAGAGAGGGAGAGGCTCGCTCTCTTTTTATCGCCGAGACTCACTCCTGTTCGTTTGATCACATAAGAACACACGCAGAGAACTCTTCGAAATTAATCTGTAGGGCTTCGGCCACACTATGTATTCTTCTTACTATTCAGCTAACTTCTTAATCTTATTTACTAATATATTTTTCTACCTACTATCTTCTTTTTAGCTTTCTATCTACTCTTTAGCTAAAAACTTATATATAAATTTAGTAATAGCTATATATATCCCCTTATTACCCTTTACTAATAGTACCTTTAACTTCTCCTATTAAATCTCCTTATTTAATACCTTTTATACTTATTTAAAGAGAAAATCTTTTAAAATAAAGTAATATATTTAAAATAATATTAAATTATTTTAAAATTCTATAATTTCTTTTTTAAATTTACCTTTTTAGTATATTATTTAATAAATATTATATTTATTATTTTTTAATAGTAGGGATTTTTTTTAAAGGAAGTTTTATAAAAAAGTATTAATAAATTTTTAGCCTATTTTAAGGAATTTATTAAAGTTAGAAATTATACTTAATTACTAATTAGGTTATAAGTTTACTATAATAAGGGCTTTTTTAATAGCTTATACTTATAGTATATATATATATAAGGATATAGATTATTAGGGAAGGAAGTATTAGCTTTAAACTTATTTTATAGAGGAATTATATTAAAAGGCTAATATACTTTTACTATATAACTAATTACCTAAATCTAATTTATAATACTATAGGAAGCTAGTTTTACTAACCTTATCTATATAGCTATTATAAGGCTAACTATATTTAGCTAAAACTACTATATTTTATACCTATTATTATTAATATTATATACTATTAAATACTAGGTATTTAAGTATTTACTACTATATAAAGGGACTATATATTACTCTATAGGAGGATATACTGGATTAAAGACAAAACTACTTAATCTGTAGCTTTATCCAATAGGCCTCTACGCAGGACCTTGCGTATGCGGGTGGCCGAACAACACGAAATGCAGATGGTGGGCCTCACGCATTAGTGTGCTGACAGTTTGACGGGTCTACGAGCGCCAACGGCTGGTTCGCTGGATTAATAGACATGAAACGTGGAGAGGAATGCTGTCATTGGAATGACAAGATGGACCAACTGAATTCGTCTAGCCTCATAGTTAAACGACCATGGGTGGCATCACATTGAATAATCCCTCTTTCTTCGCACTCATGTCCGTTCCCGCGCAAGTCGTGTTTTGATTCAAAGCAACCCATGTTAAATAACACCCTTAAGTCTCACACCAACCACTAATGATTCACCTAAACGCCAGTCCATCCCCATGCGGAAAACATTCGTGTGGTCAGAAGTGTAAAAAGGAATTTTCAGCCGCGACCCCTGGAACTTCACAGACTCTAAATTACTAGTACAGGCCCGATCGAGAAGAACGACAGATATCAGTGATCTTCTAAGCTTAGGAAGAAGGAGCAACAGTCAATTTGCAAATATCACATAGCATGGGTATTCCTGGAGTGCTTGCGGTATAGCCATTCACGAATTCGGAAGAGTGACGTATAGGATATTCGGCTCCATGTCTCCGTCACTAGGCGCCCGCGGGGCTCGAGCCCGAGGATCGATCTGATAAAAGATGGTCGGCCTGTCGTAGTTGTCACCTTCGGTCACTGAAGCGTGGACCAGTCGAATAATCATACGGCCCGGCGGGGCTCGGATCCCTCTGTCAGCCAGAGCCTGGATCTCGGCAGGTGACAGATAGAGCCTCCGACCGTATTGATACCCGGGGGGCCTCTGTGGTGGCCTCTCGAAAAGGCCGTATGGTGGTATGCGCATCGCCTTGACTTTCGGCACCCGTGGGGCTCGCTGATCGTCTTGGGGGGGAATTCCCGGCCTCCCACCACCCGGACCGTTGTCTGGGACGTCAGCATCTGGTGGCTTATCTACACCTCCTCCAATGTTGAGCTCCCGGTAGAAGACGTTGGGCACTCCGCCCCGGGCTGGGTCAACCGCATCGATCCTAATCTTGAACATCCCCACTGGCACGACCTCGCCGTCCAACGGGAGACTGGGCAATGCTCGACCGTACAAGTATCCCATCGGCGGGGCAGGCGGGGCCGTTCCAGGAGGGAATGCCGGGATGGGGATCAAGTCTCGTGGCGTCCCCCCAGAGAGGCGAAGAACGATCCCTCTTGGCAATCCCACCGGTCGACCATTGCCATCAAATGCTGATGGATCTTGAGAAGTTAGGTAGATATCCGGAGCGTCGTCCACCGACGAGACGCTGGATCTCCCGTTGTCGCTGAGATAACCCACTGACTGCGAGACGTTCGATCTTATGTTGCTACTGTTCAAACTGTTCAACAAAACACTAAAAGGAGATGATGATGCCCCTCCATTCTGACCGGCCGCCAAGCCTGGTGTCCCAGCCGGGCCTGCCCGCGGTCGTACAGGTGTTGAAGGAGGCAACGGGTCTGCTGCTCTTTCGCCTGCATCTGGTGCTGGTTTCAGGACCGCAAGTCCTAAGAAAGTCAAGGCTAACGGGTCCATGTTCGAATTGAATAGCCACGCGGAAGTTTCCGTCGGCGGCTCGTCGACCCTTTCTGGTTCAGGTTGTGGTGGCTTTACCCTTGACCAGATGCCCGAGAGGGCCTGAAGACTAGCTCCAGCAGCATTGATCAGATTGAATATGTATACTTTCGTCCCAGCACGCTGTGGTCCATGCTGCGGTGCAGGACCTTGAGGTTCTTGAGGTGCTTGAGGTGCCTGGGGTGATTGAGGTGCCTGGGGTGATTGCGGTGATTGAGGTGTTTGAGGTGCCTGGGGTGTTTGAGGTGCATGTGCTGCTTGGGACTTTTGAGCTCTACTTGGCCACGGCCGTGTACGCAGAACGCTTCCTACAAAAGCCAGGCCGCTGGATGTCGCACCTCGGTCCGTCATAAAATCAAGAACAGGGTCAACTGTAACAACCGCCTGTGATATAAAAGTTAGCAAGCCTCGATCAACTAAATGATGACGGAAAATATTTAGCACGCACGTCTAGGGGCTCGCCCAGCGCCTGTTCAAACCATTCTCGGTCATCCGGGTCGTCCATGAAACCGAGAATCCTGTCGGCCTTGTCCATGTACGTGCTCAGCTCCTGCAAAGTTGGTCTATGAGCCGGCTGGTCTGCCAAGCATCGGATGAGCAGTCCCTTGAGGTCATTGTCGATGGTATCCGCGCTTCGTAGCCAGCTCCCGTGGGTACGGAATGGGTCTACCGCATTGCCGTTGACATCACGGATTATCGGAATACCATCCGGCATCAAACTGGCATCAGGACCATTCATCGGTCCGAAAGCGGCTGGGGGATCTGGTGGATAGTTCTGTGTGATGAGATCGTGCAACACCTTCCTAGCGCGTTAACCCCCAGCCTCGACCGTCCGTCTTGCTAAGCCTGACTTACCATGCCAGTGGCCCAAATATTGCTGGCTGGACCATAGTTTCCTGCAACCTTGGGAGCAGGATACTCGTCGCTGGGAAGGTTTCTGACGTATTCCCATTCCCTGTGGAATTGCTCCTGCGCACTAGTCAACATTAATTCTTCTTCGACAGCCGGCTGGGACTGCAAGAATCTATGGCTTACAGGCATATAGTGATGCCTTTTACCCACTCTTCGCGTCAACCAAAATGGGTAGCTTTGCAAAATCAAAACGTATTAGACACATCAATCTTGAGCCTTCGCTAATTGGGAACAGCGTAATTAGGAGGTAACTTACCGATTGGCGAATGTTGTATCCCGGGGTATCGATGCATGGCTGAAATCACCGATCTGCAACACCGTGAGTATTTTGCTACTCCTTTGAAGTCTACAAAGCCAACGCAACATTGTGCATTACCTTGAAAGCCGGCACCGCTTGATGCCTGTCGTCGTTGCAACCAATCATTACTGATGAACGACATCATGAGTCAACGAGTATCATCGACAATTCGCGTAGGACACGGGAGCCCTCACCATTTTTTGGGTTACAGTCGAAATGCACCAACCCATATCCACGCTCCCGATAATATTCTTGGCCAGGAACTCTTTCCACGCCATCTTCACCCGTCTCGGAATCCCAAAAGTAGTCTCCGTTCTCTGCTATATACAGTCTAGGCGGATAGTGCATAGCGAGACAAGACCGCACAACTGGTTGGCGAATAATGACCACAATGTCAGCAATATATACGTTGTGCTAGGGGTTGAATTCATGCTTACGGCAGAAGAAAATCTTCCACAAGACGCCATTAGGGAACGCCGCCCCTGCGGCCACCGCTTTCCCTATCAAATCTGACAAATCACCCCCTTTCATAAACTCGAGATAAATTAAGTCTTCTCGGTCATCCATTTCTTGACAAAACAACTTGGCGTCTTCTGAGAGCTGGCCACCAGTCATGATGTCATCCTCCCATAGAAGAGCTCGCACAATGTGCGGTGCGCGTCTGAGAGACTACATGTGAGATCACCAACTGTCAGCCCGTGCTGAAGAAATACATGCCATAGAAGGCTTGCCCAGGAATAGTCGAGGGTTTTCAAATATGCATACCCCGAGCATTGTCTTCTCAAATTTTAAACTGGTATTGTCCCCTGTGCTAGATGACTTCATCACAAATTTCTTGCGTATGCGGCCTGAGTTTGAGCGTATCTCAAAAAGAGTGGCCAAGCCCGTGCTGCCGGCCCCAAGGTGCCGGAGCGACCTTAGGTCGAGACCTCGGGCTCGGATCGCTCGGCGGACGCCTATCACAAAGGCGTCTTTTCGCCATTCATTGTCAGCTTTAGTCTTCCACGATAGTGTTCGGCGGCATGGGTGCGATTCACACCGCATCAAGAAAAAGTCTAGTAACTCAGAACGTATTATTCCAGAACACGCTATGCCTACCTCCTGTATCATCTTTTGGTTGAATGAAGCCAGGGTCGGGAGGGGCGAACGGTACCATGTTCGCAGCCTGCTGGGCACGAATGGCTTCATCATCTTGTCCGAATGGATTGTTATAGAGTTGATTCCAATCTCCCGGAGGTTCTTGCCTTTCATAAGGGACCAGGGCCTTTGTTGGGTCTACAAGCGCATCATCCCATGGCTGCTGGCCATAATATTGGTATTCAGGTACGAGCCCTCGCCGATTGTATTCGAAGTAGTTGTTTATTCGGAATCTGAGGTCCCGGAAATCCCTACTTCGTATAACCGATGCCATTTCTTCCTGGTATCGCGAGTCTGCCTGCTGTTGTTGCAGAATTGCCGGCGGCATTACCTGTGGCGGCGGTGCTTGTGCTGGCGATGCTTGTGGTGGTGGCGGTGCGGATCCCGCTCTCGGTCGAGCCGCCGGAGGGTTGCCCGCCGCGGGATTTGGCGGTGGAAATGGCCATGACATTGTTATATGGTGCTTGTACGTAATTTGGGAGTCGTCCTTCCGCGTTGGTGATCGCTGCAGAGGCTTCCCCGTCGGGCTGGAGTATCACAATGTCGGCCAAGAACAAGAGCATTCTTGGGTTTCTGCATTGGTTCTTTGGGAAAAGAAATAAAAAATACAAATGCACTCGAAATATTATGTTGAACCATCATCAAACACAAAGAAAGAACGCCATTGTACTGGGCATTCCGGAAACGGCTACTGCTAGACCATCATGATCCTTTGTAGTGAACAGCCCCAAGTTGCGGCCTGTACAGTATGTTCTGGGTTTGATCGGTAAAATTCCATGGTTTAATGACTTTAATAGTAGCAATTAACGAATTCTTGCATATTGTTTGGGTACAATCTGTTCGAAGATGTACGTCGCTTGTTAGTGAGGACAATACCATTCAAGATTGCCGCAAAAAGCCTCCTCAATTCCTCCTCTTCAGTACCTCGACCAAGACCTTTCCAATGACACCAGCGCTGGGCGGGTTCTGCCCCGTGACGAGATTTCCATCACGCCCGCTCACAACAGTTTTGACCCCAAATGGCGCGTCGGCCTTCTGGTAGATGGCCCCATTCTTCTTCATGTCATCCTCCAGCAGGAATGGCATCAGCTTCGTGAAGTTGTACGCGTCTTCTTCGGCATTCGAGAAACCGGTCACCTCCTGCCCGGCGACCAGATACGATCCGTCCTCGAGCTTGACGTTGACGAGAGCGGCTGGGCCGTGGCAGACGGCAGACACGACCTTTGATGCGGCGTAGAACTCGCGGATGAGCTGGTGGGAAACTTCGTTGTGGGCGAGATCAAACATGGCTTAAAAGTGTCAGCATGAAGGTGGGTGGCAGCAGCGTTGGTTGGGGTCACCGTACGTCCATGGCCGCCGACGTAGAAAATTCCGACGAACTCAGACGAGCGACCCAGGAAGGACTCAAGTTTCTCAGTATTTTTCCACACATCTCTTTTGAGTTTCAGAAAATCTTGACACTCCTTGTCGTCCTTGGTATCCTCGACGGAAAACGGATCGACGGGTGCCTCTCCTCCGGCAGGAGATGCCACCACGAGATCAAAGTGAGGAGAGAGCTGGTTGTAAGGGTGAACGAGCTCCGGGAGATACCATCCCGTCTTCTGGCCGTTGCTGGGCAGGACTGACTGGGAGGTCAGAACCACGAGGAGCTGAGGTCAAGTGGCCATTGTGTGAGTCAGCGAAATTATCAAGAGAAAGTGAGAGTGTTGAAGAGGAAGTGAGTTCTGGAATTTTATGAGCCAATAGTACTGTGTTGAGCCGCCCTGGCTTTATGTACTTCGAATGGCATGGTGCGATGGTCTGCGGTGGCTCGAAAGCTTGACTCAGTTTCGCCTCCGAGGGCTTAAGTCCGTGTATTGCTAATAGCCCCTGAGACTACGAAGATGTGCATCCTGCATCTACCTTGTCTCGTCGTTGTATGACAAATTATCACGGAGACTAGGCACCTATAAATATATGTAAAAGAGAATCCCGTGCAAACAGCTCACTCTCACAAATCACTTTCAATCTTTCCAACTCTCTTTCAAACCACCCTGGGCAGTCAATATGGCGGCCTCCATCACCGTTCTCTTTCCCAACGACGCCGATGCCAAATACGACATCAACTACTACAAAACGCACCACATGCCTCTCATCGAGAAACTTTGGGGCCAGTTTGGCATCACAAGCTGGTCCGTCACGACCTTCAAACCCGGCCCTGATGGGTCGGCTCCGGCCTTTGCTTTCGGGTCAGTCGTCAACTGGGCCAGCGCTGAGGCGATCAAGACGGCGTTTGCGGATGAATCTGTGCAGCAGATCATGGCTGATGTGCCCAACTTCAGCGACAAGCACCCGACTTTCCTGTTCGGTGATGTCTCTGTGTAAATACAAAGGGGCAGAGATGGCGGATGGGTGGGTGGAAGACGATGTGTTGTTTTGATAGCAGCTGTATCACGAATAAATTGAGATTGGGACCCGAACTTACAGCACTTGGCTGTATAATCTACTTCTACTTATGTGCCTTAACACGCGTGAATGACAGTTGTCCCTGATGTGGTCAACGAAACGATGTCTTGATAGTAGATACATGGCACATTCACTTCAAGTTGAGCTCCCTGGAGGCCAGCCTAAATCTTAATTACCAGAAATTGTAGTAATCATCAGTACTGTGGCATTTATCAAGGAATAGCCATGTCAGCCAATGGGACCATCACAAGTGTAGCCGACCGTCTTTAGGCAATAACAACTAATAAGCTAACTATCACCAAGTGATTTGTGAGGTTTGCTCTGAGCTTTGTTGTAACGAAACCTTGTGTAAATTATCTCATAGCCTGTCCAATCGAGTCATTTTCCAGCCGGATACGAACCCGAAGTGGGGCCTGTTTCCCAGTTGTCCCAACCCCCGACCGATTTTGGCGGCGATAAGCCAGTAGATCGGCCATACCGGAAGGCCGACGCAAACATATTTCGAGCTTATCGGACTTTGCAATTGTAAGCCCAGAGAGTAGGACGAGGAGCGGATCCGGACCCCTGGGCAGCTCAAAGCTTCGCCTCCGGTCGGGCGTTTTTAGAAACATTGAGTGTACCTTAGAATGACTCGATCCCTTGTAGTTCACCTTTACCAGACAATCAGCATTGTATTGAGTCGGGGTCTGCTTGAATATGTGTGGCAAAATGCAACGTTCATCTGTAAGTCGGTAGATCGCCTCACACACAGCCCCCCTCACGCACACCAGTCCCTAAATTCTTCAACCCACTTTATTTAATTATAAGAAAATATTATAAAGAAAATAACTATAGATAATCTTTATAAGATTTCTTCTTAATATAGACATATATTTATAATTATTATAATAATAGTATAGAGTAGCAAAAAAAACAAATTATAATTTAGTTTTAAAACTAATATTTACATTTATTATTAATTAAATAAAAATACTATAAATAAAATAAAATATTAAATAATTATAAAGTTATTTACTATATAGAATAGAATTTTAAAAGTATTTATATAATTATTATAATAATAATAAATTAATAAAAAGTTTATATCTCTCTAAAATTTCCAAATAAATAGGGCTATTTTTTAGGTAGTTAATAGAATTATTAGTAAAATATAAGGGAAGTTATTAAAAGATTTTCAAAAAAAAAAGAAAACTTTTATATTTTTATATGTTTCTATTTAATAATAAATACTATAAAGCCCTAGGATAACACTATATAGAGAACTAAAATCTACTAAAATTATAAAATAATTAGCTTATTTTTAGTATTTTTATATAATTAAATATAGTAGGTCGAAAATCGGGCTTTTTAGTAGGAAATAGCTGTGCGTAAGGGGGGCTATGCGTAAGACAATCCACTGACTTATTGGAGTTAATGCTTTTAGCTCATGGACAGCTGGGCTGGCAAAACCCGTTTCGAACGGCACACGCGGGCCTCAGAGTATTCTTCGTCACTCAGTCTGCCACTTGAAGTTATGTTTTTGTCTGTCCTGACCCAATCTCAGTGGGCGTTGTATTTTTAAAGTGTGATAGGCGATCCCCATCCCCATTCAAGGTGGACTCCTGACCCTAGCTTGCGGCCGGGCGAAGAGACACGGAAAAAGGGGAAGGGAGGGGAACCATTATGCAGCTTTTCCTGTTTCCAGAAGTGTAGGAAACTCACAAGCTTTCAAAACAGGATTCGGTACGCTGAAATATCCGGTGAATTGTGAGAGCAAAATTTGTGGCGTAAATGCACACGCCCAAGTCACATCGAGGCTTTGGCGAGGCTCGCTATTTGTTCGGACCATATGCCGGAAACTTCTCTCTATTTATCCAAGAATGCTTGTTTGTGCGAGGCTATCCTGAGCGCTGCCTTCTGTCCGCTAGAGCTGGACCTCACGCACCAGCTCTCCCACAAGCACGACAGGCTTGACGCTAGTATAATTCTTCACGTCGTTCGCCATCTCCTCTCCTGCAGCATCTGCGAATGCAGCCTTCAACTGCTCGGCACTTTCCAGTTCAATCACCCCGTAAAATACATATGGAAGGGGTGACCCATCTGCGTTTGGCAGAAACTTGGAAATGGACCACCTCTTGAGCCCGTACTTGGTCCAGTGCTTCTGCATCAGCGGCATGTGAAAATTCTTGTAATACTCAATGTCGTATGTTGCGTTGGCCTCGTTAGGGTAGAGGAAAGTCAAAGTGGCGGACATCTTTGGCATTGGTGGCAGCGTTGCGGGCAGAGGAAAATGGGGGTTGGTGGCGCTGAACACCCGAGAGATTAGCGATGAGGACGATGATGACTTGATTCTTTGTACGATTCACTTACTTCTGCTTAATCGATTGAGCTTGAAGGTTAGAAATATTTGTGATACATGAGACTGCTACCCTCGATACACGATCGTTTCCTTTTAAACTTATGCGGCTCTGCTGCTTCCAAGTTGCTGTTAGCCATCTCTGGCCCCTGCCGGACATAGGATTTAGGAGTGTCGTTCTCCATGGAATTAACCCCTAAAGTCAATTCTGTTCATTACTTATGCAGGACCTGAATCGTGTGTCAATCAGCCGAGAAGCTAAGTCCTTAAGCCCGAGTTATTCTGAGCTCAAACAAGTTTACGCACACCCCTGAATCCCAAGCACAATCGATTTTCATCAAGCCTACCCGTCCTCTCGAGCCATACTGTGGGAGGTAGTTATATCGGCATTGCAATTTACACCAGAACTTGACGCCAAAACAATCCCGATTTTAGTCCGGCAGATATATCAGAGTTCATCTTGTTCCACTGGTGGAGACGGCGGCATCCCTCTTTTCTTGTGGTCCCTGGCTTGTGCCAGCCCTGACCTGCCAGGGGTGGTGCTACGTAAGGATTCAACGACAAGCTGAAGTTGCCTCACAGGATCGTGATGCTATGATCATCATCTGTAATCATTTGCTGATCGTAATGGACGAAAATCAGCAGAGGTAATTTTCTTTTCTGAACTCTCTTCCCACACACGAAGAGGTGTTACTCAACATGACACCACTAAGCCTGCTCAGACGATACCGAGCTTTTGGTAATGGTCAGTCATTGAGTGGTCCCTTACACGCCACAAATTTTGAAGCATAGACTTCAATTCCAACACATCATCTGGAACAAGCCCTGAAGAGACGTCTAGTCACGAGTTGAACGCGACTTCCCGGTGCTGCTCCCTGGGCTGTGCCCATGATCGCTTTAAAGGCCCACATGAGACTTACTGACAACGAGTGTATAGTGAATGCTGTTACTGCTTTCTCATTCAGGTCATATGATTCCAAACTTAGAGATATTGAATGCCCCCATTTCAGCAAGATTGTCCGTGTAAACAATGTAATGTAACTCAGTGTATTCGCTCAAGCATAGTCTATTTTTCGCTACAATGGGTGTATCAAGAAAGTGTAAAAACAATCTAGCATTTTCATTCCCGCCCAAATATGTTTCACGCGGCAGAAGCATAGGGTGTTCCCGTCCCTATTCTCGTCGGCTGGTCCCCCGCGCGAATGATCTGCGTTCCACTCAAGTCCCGGACCATGAGCTTGTCCTTGTCCTCGGCGTGCACCCTCTTCCACATTTCCACCTCGCCTCCGCCCCGGATCACGCCGACCCGCATCGTGCTCAGAAGGTTGTGTGCAGCATTGGAGTGGAGGTAAACCCCGCCGTTGAAGATGGCCGTGGCGTCCTTCCCGATGGCTGAAGAGATGAGCGCCTTGCCGCCGGGGTGCTCCTTAATGAAGTCCGTGACATCGTGTACAACGCCGGCGATTGTGACGAGGGCCCTCTTCTCAGCGCCTTCGCCCTTCGACTGAGCGACGAAATCGTCCCACTCGATTATAGGCAGCTGGTCAAGCGGCACGCCCCAGTCCAGCTTGGATCGCTTCTGGTCGAGCTTCTTCTGCAGCTG
The DNA here is from genome assembly GCA_038088545.1 of Diaporthe humulicola. Classification (NCBI taxonomy): domain Eukaryota; kingdom Fungi; phylum Ascomycota; class Sordariomycetes; order Diaporthales; family Diaporthaceae; genus Diaporthe; species Diaporthe humulicola. The sequence continues at coordinate 262,230 of JBBWSL010000041.1, read as the reverse complement.
CTGGACTCTTCCCTTCTCGATCTCGTTTTGCCGGAACTGCTTCAGGTCATAGGCCAGCCCGACCTTCTTCCACAGCCAGATCATCCACTTCGTTGGGTCGTACTGGTACCATTCGATGGCATTGCGGTAGTCCGAGGGGAATTCGTGGTGGAAGTTATGGTAGCCCTCGCCTAGTGTCACCAGCGCCGTGATCCAGTTATCGCGAGGGGAGTTGCGGTCGTCGAAGGGTTGGTCGCCGAGCCAGTGGGCGAGGGAGTTGATGCAAAATGTCGCCTGCTGTACGAAGGTGGCACGGAGAACACCAGCGTAGATGAAGCCGCCGACTAGTGGTCAAGTTGTCAGCAAGACCGAAGTCATGTCAGTGTTTGGGTGTACTTACACCAGTCACCCCATCCAAAGCCACAGACCAGAGTGGGAAAGATCAAGGCCATGAAGAGCACACATTTCTAGGATATCATGGTCAGCAAAAGAAGAGTCGTAGTATTGAATGGATGTATCTCGACGAAAATGACGCACCAGATAGTTCACATGCTGCCAAACAACAATTGGGTCCTCGTTCAGATCGGTGATGTCGGAGCGGCCGATACGCTTCGGGTTCTGCTTCATGACAATCCAGCCGATGTGCGCGTACATGAAGCCCTTCCGGACAGAGTACGGGTCCTTGACGGTGTCTGTGTACCGATGGTGCGCGCGGTGGCCCTTGGACCACCATCTAATTGAGCCTTCGGCTGCTCCGACACCGACTGCCGCCAGGTAGATCTGTAAAGGTAATGTTGCCTTGTATGAAGTGTGTGCCCAGAGACGATGATATCCTGTGAGGGTCGCCGTGTTAGTTTCTAGTCGCACACAGATAAAAAGACGGAGCTGGGGTCATGCATACCAGCTGTGATTCCCAAGCCGGTGTTGAAGTAGTAGATGACGCTGAACAAAGCCGTCCAGCGGTTCAGTGGGTGGTAGTATGCCGCCGCGAACCCAATTATCGGCACGCCAAAGATGAAGAAGGTGTTCAGCCAGTTGACGTGGCGGTACCAGTTTGACCAGGTAATGGGTGTTTCTGTGATGTGAACCTTCTTGAGGTCATACTGTTTCGACCTGAGTGGCTGGTAATCTTTTGTTCCATCGTTGACTATTTCACCTTGCGCAGCGCCGTTCGTGTTAGTGCCGTGCATCTGGGATGCCGCAGTCCGGCGGGCTGTCGACGAATCCATCTTCGAGGCCGCCTTCAAAAATTCCAGTACGCCACGTAATGACCACCCGGAAGTATCAGATCTGAGCAATGTAGAAGTTGAAATGAAAAGCTGGTTTCAAGTCTCATTCTGCACAAACTGGCCGGAAAGGGTGAGTGTTATCAATCCCTCCATCACTACAGGTCAACTCTGTACCGAGGTCAACAATACCAAGTGAATCATCTGACAGCCATAGGTTGGGACTTCAATCACGTGGTAACCCAGGTCTGCTATAGTGCACGCTGTTGGGAGCGTCATACTTTGTTTTGTTGGGATATCTAGGTTTACCTGCCTAACCGGACATTTGCGGGTGGGTCGTACGATCTAGCGGCAGGACTGGCAAAAATCAGCTGTTTCAGCAGATCCAGCCTGCATTGGCCACTTGCAAACTGGCAAAGCCATCGAATGATCACACCCACTGTCTTCGCCAAAAATTTGGTCAAATCCTGCCAAACGGACAGGCGGATCATAGAAAGATGGACTGCTGGAGATTTCGAAGTGGAGCAACTTCTATTGCAGCCGAATTCAATCAGGAACGAGCGAAACATGGCGCCGCCACAATTTACCCATTTCCCATTGGTTGTATTACTGATGAGTTGCTTTGTAGAAGGAAAACACCAGGACCCACTGTGACGACTTTTGTCACAAAATGTCAGCGTGCTCAACAAAGCAAATACTTATGGGACTGATATACCGCTTGGAGCATCAATTGGCAGTCCACGGCACCCACAGACACCGCCTGAATAACTGTTTAGCCATATTCTGTTCTTAATCAACCATGTTTGTGAGCCACACAGGGCCTGAATCACATCCATTGTTCCAGTGGATATCCCATTGTCATTCTGCATCCATTGGGGGAGGGAAGTTCCCCAGAGTTCTATACAGATGACCTGTTGCTGGAGATTCAGACTAGTTACTCAAAAAACGACCTCAACAGTGCAGAGCTTAGTAAATAGCATCCGACTATTGACTATGGTCGGGAGCTTCTTCTACTTCATTAGTCCGATGCGATTTTCCCCGTCGAAGCCGAACGAAGACCCGCTTAGATGAATCTTCCAGCTCAGCAGCCGTCAACAACGGCCCTTCGGCGTCTTTTCCAGCTTCAAATCCCGCCTGGGCCTCCAATGGTTCCCCATCAGCCCCTTCGAAGAGGGATCTGTAGTATAACAAGGGCAGAAGGTTGCCTTTCCAAGGCATCTCTTCGTTGCGGTGCTGAATGCTCCTGTATAGCATCCACCCTAGTAAGAAAGCGTCTATGACTAGAAGAAGTGCAGGAAGGAGAAACCACTGCCACCTGAAAATGGTGTAACCAACTCGCTCCAAAGCAACGCCATAGACCTTGTCGGTACTGTTCGCCCGCCGCCCAACACCAAGCCGGAACTGATTGGTCGTGGCGTCTGCGATGGCACTGAAGCGGTCTTTGACGGATTGTACAGAAGCCGCCTTGGCCTCCCAGAATTGAGCCAGCCACCACCAGCTTTCCGGGCACTGCATCTCAAATCCTTGCCGTGAGTCCCATGAACAGTTTCCATTCAGAAACTGGTCACTGTATACTGCACTGAGGAGCAAATAAGCTGAGCTGTTCATGCGAAACGTGCATTCGTCTGGGGCCATGACAGTTGGGTAATCAGGTGCGTTGTTCGGATCGAGAAGTCGAACTGGCGATGCGCCGGTTGCAATGGACATGTTTTCTGTCGTGAATATGGCCTTGTCAACGCGACAGGGAGACTGGATTGCAGCAAGGTTGATCTCGCTTTGGGGTAGAACGAGGGCTCTGAGTTCGGTTTGCGAGTTGACGTCGGCACCAGTGTAATCACCAAGGTCGGGATACAATGGGGTAGATTGTAGTTCGTTCTCTAGCAGTCGGCCGTCGCGTATGGAGGCCGAATACGTGCGTAGGCAGGGGTATAGCGAGCAGGTAACGGCCACGGGAACTGATGGGTAAAGCGCAGGATCGGTCTTGTTCTGGTCAGCGCCAGGGCCCATGGTGAGGACGGTAGTATTAGTAAAGCTCCATCTCATCTGGGTGGCGATGTCGAGCGGTATGACACTTCCTGCCCAGCTTAAATTGGTGTCCGATTTGACGTTGAGCCAGGGTGCGCTATCAAATGTCGTGATCTCCATACCGTTGGGAAGACTATATGTAGCAGTACCTGAATCCTCAAGAATCGAGACCAGTGAGCTCACATCGTCGCAGCGACTGCACATGCCAATCGATGCATGTGTGACGACGTGTTCTGATTCCAAATCACCCTGCAATCCCCAACTAGGAAATTCACAGTTTCCTGTCGGACAGTCGACAGGGATGTTGGAGTCGTTACTGCTCGGGTTGGCAAGTGATGAAAACAGAGCGCGTCTAACGCTCGCTTTCAGACTCCACTCAATGAGATCCGCATAACGTCGTGTCCTGAAATAGAAGTCTTCCGGGGAACCGGCGAGTGCATAAGACACGGGCAGAGAAGAGGTGCCCGTCACTGTTTGGTGATAGTCTGTGTTTATCGATTGTTGAGCGAATGGACCCACGGCCAGTGATAGAATAATGACAACCAGCGCCAGGAGAGAAGCAGGGGAGCTTTTTGCAACCAAAGGCATTAGTTTGAGAGCTCCGAGTAAACCCCGACTGCCGGCTTCAAAGTACTGTATGTGGCGGAGGGGCCTGGGAGGTGATGATCTTGACCATAACCATATCCACTTCTCCTGGTTGACGACTTCGACGGCAACATATGCCAACAAAGCGCGGTAAATAGTGGAAAGGGTGTTGACCAGCGCACTGAGTGTGATGGGCAGGTCCCAACTCTGCTCTGGTTGGTTGTTCGCTTGACCGAGGATAACTGTCATCGCGACCAGGAGCCCTAGGGCAATGAACAGAGAAATTATTTCCCAGATCCATGGTGACAAAGACAATTTGTATAAGTCGTGAGACTTCTGGGGGCCATTGAAACCTTCTGTGGAGTTTGAACCGCGGACAGAAGAGCCAGGTTTTTGCAGTAGTGCATTTTTCGCTGTCGATAATACAGAGTCATCAAGAGCTGGCTCTGGTGCAGGCAATGACTGCAGAGCAGGTGACTGTGGAGCTGCTGCCTGTGGAGCTGGCGAATTGGAAGCCGGTGACGGAGAAATTGGTGATTGGGAAATCCGTGACTGGGAATTTGTTGAAGGAGCCACGTCAGACACCTCGAACTCTTCAGTGGTGGGAATCTGAGGACGGGGTAGAGACATCTTGAAACTTCTGTCCGGACGGAACACTGGATTCTATGAACATGGAAGGGAAACCCATTGAAAGCTAAAGAGTCAAATGCAATGGAACACGCGATCTGGCTTGCTGACGCTAATTATGTAGTTGCCTACACGGCCCCCACCCCACAACGACGACGAAGTTTTCTTTTTGATCTTCACCGCAGTAAGACGAAGAAACCTTGCAGTTGCACAAGCTAATAACATCCAATCAATCCCATCTGATCGATTCTGTGCCCCACACTGTATTTTCCCTCCATAGACCACTCCCTCCCTTGCATCTCGTGGGTGGTCGCCCTGCTTGCGCTGTGTCGTACAGATCCGAGGGAGACAGGGGCGTATTATAGACAGGGTGCAAGGCGCGCCACAGGATATCACCCCAAGGACTGTTTAAAAAAAGAGAATCATGCGTGTGTAGTAATCGTCTTTCTTCCAACACTATTTCATTGGCCGTTTAAGACGATAAGGTGCTTAATAAATACGCGATGGCAAAACATGGGACATCACCGACCATTGGTGCAGTCTCTCTTCCACATACATACACCTCCCCTCTGTTGCCGTAAGCGTGCGTAGAATTCGAACTCATTACTTATATTGGTCACAGCCTGACCATGTAGATATATACGTACTGGCAGAACAAAGGGGCCCTTTGTCAGGTTTCGACCCGTACGAAGATCAATGCGCAACTAGCATCTGCAGGATTTACTCATGTCTCAGTCACAGCCTAGCTTTCGCATCTACAGGGACGCTGCGCGGCTCATCATATAGAAAAGTCTGAATTAAATATACAGTGAAAAGTATCTCTACTCGTGGTATTGGTCGAGTCGAGACCAAGAAATTCCCCTTCAAGCCAACCCAGTTGACTTGCGTGCGGCATCAACAATGATGTTGTTGTAGTCTCCACCAGCCTCCCAAACAGCAAATCCCTTGAGCCCAGTGTTCACGATGTACTCCCCCTTGACAGTGATAGACTCAGCGTCGTCGTAAGACACGTAGACGTTGCTGGTGGCGTTCCAGAGGAAAGGCGTCTGGCTGCAGTTATCCCAGGTGTACTGAATACCGGGGAGGGGCTTGGCAGTCTCGTCCAGGAAGCCGGCCTCGGTGATCAGGCTCCAGAGGGGGTAGGTGCCGCTCGGGGGCTGGGCGTTCCCGCAGTCGTCGATTGGCGGGTCGTTGTCCCAGCTGCTGCCCTGGAAGCGGTCGCTCGAGTTCTGGGCCGGGAAGAGCTGCAGGGTGCCGTTGGGGCTCATGGCGGACGTCTCGTTGACGCGGAACCCGTGGCCGTAGGCGGCGAGGCCGAGCACCAGCTTGTCGGCGGGCACGCCGGCGTCGAGCCACGCCTGCACGCCCATCTTGCCCGAGCCCATGATGTTGCGGGCGTCGCAGGCCGAGTCGAGTGGGGCGTTGGGGCCCGCGGTCGAGGCCCAGGCGCCGTAGATGTCGTAGTTCATGATCATGAGGTAGTCGAGCGCTTCGGCGAAGCCGCTCAGTTCGGTTGAGCGGTTGCCGGTCGCGTCGTTCCAGGGGAACAGGGAGGTGGCGGCCGTCAGGGTGAGGTTCGGTGCCTGTTGGCGGAGCTCCTGAAGGAAAGTGAGGAAGTTGGCCGTGTCGTTGTCATTTATGGCATTGCAGCCGAGGCCCTGCTTGTTGGGGTATTCCCAGTCGAAGTCCAGGCCGTCCAGTTGATATTGGCTGACGAGGTCCAAGTTGGTCTTGATGAATGCCGTTCTGTTCTCAGCGGACCCGACACTTGTCGAAAAGTATCTGCTTCCTGTCCATCCGCCAACGGACACTAGTGCCTTGACGCCCTATTTACTGTGTCAGAGTGTGCCATGTGAGAGGGGCTCGTGTGGGAGAACAAACATTCTTCTTAGCGTCTGAAACGAAAACTGGAAGCTGATCAGGGGCAGACTTGGTCAGGTTCAAGCTGCCATCTGCGCTCGTTTCACTGTGCGGATTGTCAGTCCATGCAACTTGATAGTGTGTGCACGTGAGTTCAATAGACTTACGCAAAGGCATATTTAATCTCGGTGTACTTGTCCCACGGGATGGAGGACACCGGGAAGCCTCTGTCGGCGTGGTAGCCGGCGAAGTAAGTCGCGGAGACGAGACCACTCGATGAGTTTGTGGCCCTCTTGTTGCAGGGCTTGGCGGCACTGACGAAAGGGACTGACGCTCCCAGGACGAGCGCAGCCAAAGATGTTGACAAAACCATATTGAACAGAAATACTAGTGTTAAAGGAACGAAAGAAACTAGTGGTGTTACAGAATAGCCTGTCAGATCCACAGACGACGAGGTGGAAACGCAGAAGCTAATAAACGTTTGTCGGGGTTGAGCCAAGTCCGCAGCATAGCCTTGCGTGCGGTCCCAAATAAAGCATTGCATCCATAATTAATCTCGGGAGTCGCCAAGACTAGGGGGTTGACGAACCTTATTCCATGGGTGATGAATCACGCACGCACCCATCGCGGCAAGATCGGTCGCCTGTGGTCAGGCACAGCCGCCGGAATGGCCAGTGCGGCTTTGCTCGCCGCAGGGAAGCAAATAAAGTAACCAAGAAAAATAAATCTGGGCTTTGGCTTTGCGCGCAGCTCGCTCATTACGACTTTGGCGTTGCCCGATGTCATCTGCCACCAGACGAACCTAAATCCCGTCCTGTCCGATCACGCCCACCAACCATTTCAACCGCCTGGTGACCAACTATAATTCCACAACGGGAAACGATGTTTCGCCCAGGGGCGAGGAGGCTCAATTCCAGGGTTACGATTCGTGGGCCATGCGAGCTGGACCAGAACCTTCTTGCCGGGTAAAAAGAGGTCCCAAATGCTATTCATCTGTACGTGTTGCGCGTACGACGCAGTCTTGGGGCCGCAGTCGTGGGGCTGCATTGTCGGTGCTCTCGGCACCCTCTGCATTTCCCTTCATGATCGCCACATGGTCCTCCGCCCCTTTTCTTTCCCGCCCGTCAGACTAGGTGATCCATGCAATGAGGATGCTTGGCGTAGAAACACACTGTTTGTTGGTTCCCTCCTGGTGAAACTTCATGCCACCCATACGGTAGTGGCAATACCATAGCCTAAGTGCCGTCCGTGCCGGACTAACGTCCCTCCCGGGATGATTGGACGAGCCGCCGAATAACAAGAACTCTCCAAGCTCTTACCCCTTGACCATTAGGGTGTGAGAGGCCAATCAGCTTGGTGCACAGTGGTAATCGACGGCAGTGACGCGCTACTGGGAGCTCTTCTCTCGGCAACGTTGCCTTGTTCGCAGAGAACGTGAATCTCCTGACACCGACTTACCACTCGTCAAATCACACACTCACTTGGATCTCGTGCCTTGTGCATGCATCCATTGCAATTGTTTTCATGTTCACGGGCAGCTGCGTGGCATCCGGCAGATCCGTACACTTCGATCTTCCCCTAACTACACAGTATATCATGTGGTGTTAGTCAATTTCACATTACGGCCGACGCAGTCAAAGCGGGCGTAAACGGCAAAGGATGAGTATCACCACTGTATGAAGCATAGCGAAGGCAGGCCTTCTCACTCGGTATCTGGGGCGATTTCAATGGCTTATTCGCCAGATGGTTCAGGGCGCCATCAAGCATTCAGTTTCTACAAAATTAGTTGGCCCCAGCACCTTGCCTTTCCAGAGCCAATGCAAGCTTAGCGGTGCAGAGTGGCTGTGGGTTGCACCAGTAAAGTAGAAAGAACAATTAACCACCCACACATAAATATACAATGGCGACTCAACGTCTTTGCGGATAGTGTTGCGATATGCAAGTTCTGAGGTGAATGTCTGAATAGAGGTGACGAGGTTGAAGATCGGCATATCAAAGGTCAGCGAGCTTCGCACTGAGCAGCTTGGCTGCATTTCCGATGGCCCAACACGTGCCATTCGGAATACTGGAAATAACCCCTCGATGGGGGCAGGGGTAATATTTGAGGATGTCACATGAAGGTGTCGGCTGAGCGCGATCGAAGTATATCACGTGATACAAGCAAACATGCCACGAAGGCGACCTCAGAGTGACATAAAAAGCTTATTCATAATTTTTTCAAGTAGTCGTGAGTTTATTCGTATGAACTAAAGTGGGCATTTGACCAAGACTCTTGGTCTTGGCCTGTGCCTTAGTATTTGTGACTGACACTTGAGTCGACCAGCAGAGCCAACCACAGCAAAGGCGGTCACTCCATTACCCTTGTTGATTGTTCTGATAAAAATTATTACCTGCTTGGAATGCGATATTATGAATTTTGATAGGGAAATCAGTTGCTTGCCAGGCAGTGTGGCAACGTGCGGCTGTTACATGACTATGCACGACAAGTCCCATAGGACCTCAACACCCGAACCGCCCCTCTCAGTGACTCTAGCGTATGTTTCCAAATTCCCTAAGGCCAATCATCCCGTTGTAAAGACTTGGCCACCAACATAATATTGGGTATCTACGGGAGTTGCGCTGACATTATCTTCCGCCTTCCCAACCCAGTAAGTAGGCGGTCACTTGGCACCACTTCTCAGGTCAGATAACACAGACTCAACAGGTACTTGTCATATCACATGGGTTTGTTATGACGCTTTGGAACTGGTAGAAGAAATGCTAAGTTATCGACTCAGTCTCTTCCGGGCTATCTCTGACGTTGTTGTCGCTGCAGTCTCAGGGTCTCAGAGTGCCCTCTGGGAAGCACAGTGAAGTCCACACCACGAGTCATGTCTAAACACTCGTCATCAAGACAAAAGAAACACCACGATTGAGAAATGAACTCGATTCTCTGAAATTTGTGTCATGCTCAATCCTGGATAGCAATTGTAAGCCAGACAGGGAATTCAACGACAGCCTATCAGCAGGTATCACGGGCGAGACGCGAGAACAAGAAAGGCGACAGAGCAGATAGAACACATCATATTGGAAAGAAAATTGAAAAATATTCTCACAATTAAATCTCATTATCAACCCTTATAGAAACATATCAGCAAGAAGCTGGTCGCTCTATGGGTTGCTGAGCCAACATACCGCAGGCCTATATATTACCTCGGTTATTCGGCACGTTTACCGATATTCAACATTCCTCTTTCGGCACCTGCAGACAGGACAGAGAATGTTCATATACTATCTAGTGATCAATGCGACTGTTGATTCTGGATCTGCACCGCTGGATGAATTAATATCCACCCTGGCTACTCAAAGTAGCATCACTATCCCAAAGTCACAACTCATTTGTTTGCTTCTCTGCTTTCTCACAGAGGGATGTTCGTTTTCCCCGTCCACCTTCCCAATTAGTTCTTCTTCTGTTACCACGATTACGCGTACTTGGAGTTCCATTTCCCCAGGTTTCATTGAAATGGACCCACTGATCTTTATACTCTATTTGGACTACCGTTACTGATGTTACATGCGGACATCAGAACGCGTATATAAATCGAGGTATGTAGCCTTGCCAATCCTCATGGAATCCGAAAACCAGCGCCTCTTTTTTCACAACAGTCAATGCCCAGTGCAATATCCTCGACCATGATTTCGTTCACAATGTCTAGCATTTTCTCTGGGCTATGCTTCTTAGCCACCGTCCAAGGAGCTCTTGTACAGGTCACCGGCTTCGGTAGCAACCCAACTGGACTCGAAATGTACATTGACTTGCCTGACAATGTCACCTCCAACGCCCCGGTCATCCTTGCAGTGAGCTCTCCTCGCGCCTTATACGTCGATGATGTCCTGTTACTAACCATGGTACTCTTCTCAGCTGCACGGGTGTGGCGGCTCGGCGCAGAGATACTATGGGCAAAATGATCTAGCAGCCGTGGGCAAGTCCAGAGGAGCCATCATGATATACCCGTCTGCCACAGACAGCACGCATTGTTGGGACTCCGGTACACCGAAGAGTCTGACCCGTGATGGAGGAGGTGATACTCAGGGTCTCGTGCAGATGGTATGTCCCTCGCAAGTCCCGTCTCCGGCCTACATTTCCGCCGTACTCACACGCATGTTTTCCACAGGTCCAGTACATCGTGAGCGAGTACAACGCGGACCCAGCCCAGGTCTTCGCCGTGGGAAGATCATCAGGGGCCATGATGTGCAACGCTCTGGCCGCTGTCTACCCTGACGTCTTTGCCGCAACATCAGTCTATTCGGGCGTCGCCGCTGGCTGCATGGCGGTGCCAGAAGGCGTCCCTGCCAACCCAATGGAGACCTGCGCCAAAGGAAATGTTACCAAAACCGCTCAACAGTGGGGCGAGACCGTCCGCTCGTACAATCCCAGTTACAATGGGCCTTACCCGCGCATGCAGATCTGGCACGGCACTTCCGATGTTGTGGTTGTATATCACAACTTCATCGAAGAGCTCAAGGAGTGGTCCGCCGTTTTCGGAGCACCATTTACTCGAAATGTCACCAGCACTCCTGAGGCCAACTACACGCAGATGATCTATGGTGATGGGTCTCGATTGGTCGGATATAGCGCACTGGGTGTTGGGCATGTTGTGCCGGAGCATAGCACTGACGCAATGGCATGGTTCGGTATTTGATCTCAGGTTTCCATCATGATAACCTGCCATGAGGATTCATTGCTTGGGTTATTTGTTATCTACCTGACACAGCCTATCAGAACTCAACGCAAGGTATGGCAACTTCAAAAGGAGGACTTGGGTTTATTCAAAAGTATATTATGTTAGTCATTTCCAACAAACGAGTACATACAGAGACTTTCATGTTTGAACCACTGGTCAAGGATGTCAACTGCTGCGCTTGTGGCTTATGCCAGATGAACAGTTCTTAATGATTTCCAGGAGCAAGATATGTAGGTTCTCAAGTTAAGATGGATTCTACTAATGAGCCAATTTCTTAAGATGAGAAACATTAGTGATTCACAAGTCTTAGGATAGACTCATCTTATTCTCATTGTCTGGACATTATTTAACGGCCGTTCTGTTTACCAAGTACTTCAACATTCGAGACCTTTCCATGAAGGGCTAACACAGCCAACAATTTACATCATTGCACATGAGATCAGTAGTTTCTGTCAGCACCCACAGTCATGAACATATTCGCTACACAGTGAACTATCGGCACAGTAAGCCTCTCGATCAATACAGAATATCTCACCGGTGTGATGTTGTCACATGATAGAGTTGATCATGATCAGGCATAGAACTAAGCAAGGCTGTGAAGTCCTAGATAACTATAGGCTGTTTTCCCCCTTTCAGCTCCTCTACTAAGCCGGGACAACTACAGGGTTAGTATTACGTGTGAATTAATTGCTAAAATAAGTATAATGGTGTCGGATAGTGCTGACCAACTAGCAGGGGCATGGGGAAGCGAGCAAATCGGGAGCAGCGAAAAGAGACTATTGACTTCATGCATGCTCCAATTTTGCTGTCAGCAGGGCCACTGCAGATTGAGACAGAACGATGAGCAGCCAATTGCACTTGAACACAGCCTGATCACGGCGGTCCAACCTCGCTTTCAGTTTTGTACAGCAAGCGGCTATACAAATATAGTCGCGAGGGGCTGTCATCCGCCAGCTTACCACCAATGCCCTACCTACCCCGTCATCACAGTACACGAAACATCACCAATGCCTCAGATGAATGAAAACCAGCAGGTCGACCAGGACCAGAAGCCGAACACTGGCAAAGATGCCATGCAGAATCTCTGGGACCAGGCGGCGGAAGACTTCGAGACAATCTGCGGCAAGTCGCTCCGACAAGGCAGAGTGAAGACTTTCGACGACGTTCAAAAGGTCATTCAGAAGGATCGAAGCAAGGAAAATTATTCTGCTGTGCAGCAGCAGGACGGATGGGAGAAAGCTAAGCTTGTGGGACTGAAGTCACTGCAATGCCTCAAATTGCTTGCCAACGTAGCTGCCCAGGGTGCCTCGCTGGTATGAGCCACGTCCAAGGGTCCTTCATATTCTCTGGCGTTCGCCGACTGACACAGCATGTCGTAGGTACCTATACCTTCTGCCGCGGCAAGCTTCGCCACCAGTGCTCTGGGATTTGTATTCGATATCCCGCAAGCAATCAAGGGCTACAACGACGCTGTCAATTCAGTTTTCGAAGAAATCTCCTCAACACTTGCCCAAATGCGGATCTATGAGTCAATGGAGAATATCGATGAATCCCTCCTTCACCAGATACATCTCGTGATGGTCAGCTTTGTCAGGCTCTCTGCCCACGTGGTCAAGTATCAACAGGGCGGCAAACGGGAGCGAGCGTTGCAGAAGCTCAAATCCGTCTTCCAGGATGACTCAGGCCTGGCTGACGAGATGGCTGTCTTCAAACGAGTCTTGCAGCAGCACCGCGATGTCGAGAGCACTGTTACACTCGCTGTTGCGGTCGAGACGCACGCTGTAGTGGTCGAGACGCAACAAGGAGTTCAGTCGATCCAGAATAAGACAGAGTCGATGCAACAGGACTTGCAATCTCTGCGAACCAATGCAGACAACGCTGAGAAACTCACCATAATCAAAGACACTCTCGAACTAGTTGTTGACACCAGCACTGAGACACGAGCCAGAATCTCTGAAGGCTGTTACAAAGGCACGGGATTGTGGATCTGGACTCACGAAGCCTACGCGAAGTGGACTGCTTCCAAGGACAGGGATCCCAGGTCTCAAGTGCTCTTCGTCTCAGGACCTCTTGCTTCGGGCAAAACCTCGGCCTGCGCGCAAATCGTTGAACGGCTCGGGGATCCGCAAGACCGCACGCATGTGGCTCACTACTTCTTTCCTAAGAAGCAAGAGAGCAAGAAACAGGACAGCGATGGCAAAAGGACTGACAGTGATATCAAGCAAGCGGTTGAGTTAGCTCTGAAGTTCATGGCCTACCAAATTGCAGGGAAGGATGCTATTGTGCGGAATGCTCTGTACAACGCGTGTCATGACCGCAGTGCATTCCGCCACGCCCCGGATTTAAATGTTCTCTGGGAAAAGCTGAGAATTGGAGGAACGGGGTCAAGGGCGACTTATTACTTCGTCTTTGACGGCCTTGAGAATCTGGCTCGATCGGATGCTGACAACCTCATAGAATTCATTATCGGTTTCCAGCAGTCCGAGGACCCGAAGTCGACGGCTGCTTTGCGTTTTTTGGCGAGCGGGAAGCGTGAAATGTTCGAAAGTGCGAAAGCGAGGACTGCACTACACATTCGAATGGACGAAGAGAACCAGCCAGACATGCGCATCTTCATCAGTAAGAAGCTTCAAGAGCAGGACATCTTGCAGGACTCGAAGCCAAACTCGGACCAGCAAAAGGTGAGGGATATGATCCTGGATCGGTTGCCACAGAACTCCAAAGGCAGCTACACAAGCCTGGACTTCGGGCTTGAGGACATCATTCACCGACTGCGCACGCGAGTATCCATCAAAGATCTTGAGCGCAAGCTAGAACAGCCGATTAGCAGCCACGAGGCAGCCATCGAGACCCTCCAGAGATCGTTGTCAGGGGACGACGTCAATGAACTCAACGAATTGTTGAAATGGGTGTATCCATTTGATGACACAATAGACTCTTTGAGCTTGCAGGAGCTTGAGGCGGCTATGGTGAGTCTCGAACCTGCCATGAAATTCGCTCAGATATGATGCTAATCCTATTTCAAAGTTTCTTTCCACGGGGGCCGAATCACTTGTGTCATTGCAAAACACCATCAAGTCCAAGTACTCCACGGTGCTGAAAATTGAGGGCGGCGACGTTCATGTTCAAGACGTAGCACTAGACTTTCTCAGGAAAGACGACACCACCTCTGCAATTTCTCTAGAGCATAGAGAGAGCGCAACCATCAGTATGACTATCACCATCAAGAACGTCGACATCGAGACTTGCGGCAACTTCTTGTGGGATCTAGCGCACAAGGCGAACCGAGAAAAATTCAATTTTGGCTTTGAAGCCTACCAAGCTAGCAACAGCCGCACAGCCAAAATAGCTGTGGATGAACTCGAAGCTCATCATCATATTGTGTTGAGGGCCTTCCAGTATCTGAAAGAAGAGCCGAAAGATCGAACTAGCGAACTCGGATCTTATCTTATTTGCTGGCTACCGGATCATCTGGCAGCCATTCGACGTCTCCAGGAAGATAAGAACCGGTTTCTAAAGCCTCAAGAGTCGCAAGAGATTGGCCAAAATCTCTATACGCTTTTCAAGGATGCCACAATATTCGAGCGTCACAGCTCAAAGTTCGAGACATTCAACTGGGGCGTGAAAGACATGAATGAAATTCGAGAGTGGTTAACCGACACGAGCGTTATGAGGGCGGTACAAGACAAGGCTTGGCGGAATCAGGTGAAGCACACTATCAGCCCGGCGAATGGTTATCTGCGTTTCTTTGCGCGTCGGATCGTTGAAAGCCTTTTGAGACGAAGAGGCTCCAAGTTCCATATTTGGTGGGTCGTGTCGCTGAGAACTGCAGTAAGCGATCTTTCCTCTTGTCCCACCAGGTCGAGTTTCCCAAATTTGCCAGCTGCAAACGATCATTCAAAGCAAACAAACCGGCAGCAATGTTGATTCGAGTACTGACGATAAGTTTCAAACCTGTGTAGGACGAGCAAGCAAGCAGTGCATCTCGTCGAGAAGAGGCCGGCGAAACGGGCGCACCTGACAGCTCCACCTCAGACGATGACACCATCAACTGGAGCCTCATCAGCGACTGGTGTCGAGACTTCCTGAAACTGTCCGAACCAGACCTTGATTCCCTCTGGTACGAACGCCTCGCATCGCTTGCGCTCCTTTATGACGACAATGTCGATGAAGCCCGACGTCTTTTCCAGCTCGCCCTGGAAAAGGAAAAGCCCAGCTGGCTGAGCCATCGAGGCTTGGGTACAACATATGACCGTGAGGAGAAGTTCGCCGAGGCCATGGAATGTTACGGGCTCTCGCTAGCGGAAGCCCAGAAAGATGAAGCGGAGCCCAAGCCAGAACAGACGGAGCTGTTCGACTTGCAATTGCTCATTGGCCGGTGTGCACTGGAGGCTGGGGACTCGAAGAAAGCGGTAGATTTCTACCTGAAAGCCAGATCCAGCGAAGATGAAGGCCAAGTCATGCAAGCACAGTTGGGGCATATGAAGGCAGTGATGAGGTCTCCGGATTCACACGATGCGACGAAATGGCTTCAAGACAGACTGGCCGAGGAGAGCACAGGGCGGAGACTGCATGATATTCTCAAAATGGCTGCAAAAGAGGACGATAATTTGGCAGTTATCCCCAAGATGTTCACTTTCGCGAGCGAGAAGTTGGAAAACTTGAAAGGCGTCGTACGGGCGATGGAGACGGCGATCGCTCGACCTGGGCTGGGTGCAGAGTCCCCGGATAAAACGAACGACATCGATTCCCTCCGTAATGACGAGTCAGTAGGTGTTCTCAAGTACTACTTGGGCCTTGTCACGTACATTTACAGGGACCACGTGTCATCCGAAACCGTGGATCATTCCAGGGAAGCATTGAGGTTGTGGGAAGAATGTCGCGACCAGTTGTCCAACATCCCCAGTCACAACGCCTATCTCGTCGGTAGAAGAGCCAAGTCCAACATGGCTCAGCATTACTTCGATAACATCGTGGGCAAAGGCGGACTCGATGACTCGGATGTTGATAGGCTGGCCCAGCTTGCCAAGTCTGAAAGTCAAGCTCAAGGGGAATGGTACGCTTCTGGATACCTCTCCGCGCTTTATGCCTACTATGAGAAGACAACACAGTCCAGGTTACCGCTTCGTCGAAAGGTCAGACTGGGTTTGGAGGTCCTTTCCGATGAGACACCTCAGAATGATTACTATGGGTTCGACTTGCTTTGGGAGTCGTTGGCGCAGCACGGCGACTATTCCAACGCTGCGACTGCCCTATCCCTCTTCGTTTCCCGAGACATTCTGACCAGCGCGCTCACTTTCTCAAACGAGGACGTCCAGGACACCAAGGATTTGGACAAGGAACAGGTCTTGACTAGAGCGCGAAGATTAGCCGAAGAGACTCTGGAGGTCGTCAAAAGCCAGGTCCCCGCGACCTCACCTCAGCAACAGCGTATCAGTGCCGCCAGAGAGCATATAGGCACACGTCTGAAGGCTATCAGCCCCTCCAGTGATGACGTGGAAGGCTCCGAAGGGCAGAACCAACTTACCCCTCATCACTCGGAGACTCTTGCAGCATACCGCCTGATCGAACATCGACTGAGCGCCTCGCAGGGGGAACTCGCGGATGTGATTGACTGGAACTGGTCGTGTGACGGACGTGCGGCGGACGGAAAGGCGTGTCCGAACAGAGAGTTCTACCATTGCGTCTACTGCCCCAACATCGATTTCTGCGACGACTGTCTCGGGCGTCTTCGCGGACGTGAAAGATTCTCTGACATGGAGTTCACGGTGTGCAGCAGCCGACACCGATGGTTGAAGCTTCCACTGCCTAGTTCGGGTTTCTACGTTGGGCCCGCGGCAACGAGTCTCAGGATTCCGGAGATCCGACCGCGGCAGGAAGACCACCAGATACTGGAGGTTTCCGTAGCAGGGGAGGCAACCATGGACGTGAAGGACTGGAGGGCTGGTTTGGCTGAAGAATGGGGCATCGTCCTTGAGGGAGGAGAAAACGGAGATAATTAGATAGATATAATAAGGTATCCAGGAGAGTAAGTTGAAGAAGGACCAAGGTCCTCAGCTACTCACAAGCGCCTACTCCATTCCAGCTAGTTTCGTTTCTAAGCCATTTCTATCTCATAGGCATATTTAGCAGACTCCAGTAAAATATTAACTAATTTATCAAAGCGACGTACACTTAGTAATCTATCCTACCATCCCAAATACCCTAACATCCACAAACTACAAAGATACCCCTATTCTAATCTTTAGTTTCTACACTTAAGCCTCACCGCACTATATCGCAAGCGCCTAACCTCCACGCGAGGAACGCTTATCCGAGAGGATGATGGCTTAACTACACGGGCCTAGGTTACAAATATCTCTGACAGCCGGACTACGGACGTGATGCTCCTTCCACATATTCTCACAAATGACCCTGACCAGAGAAGGAACACAGCCCCATTTCTACACTATCGTCGTACGGTAGCCAGGGTGGTTTGGTCGACTTCCTAAATACACTGACTCATATCTCTATTCACACTACAAATCAAATAAATGAGATATTCTTACTTGTGCATAATTACATTTGGCATTCAACCGCCCCAACCACCAGGAAGAGTACACCGAGGCATAGCACAAGGCTCCGGAAGCCTGCAATCTTGCTTCTCGGTTGTGCGCCTTCAGACTAGTCTTTGCCTCAAAATCATTCAATCTCAATTAAACTTTCGCTTGCCTCGGAGGGTGCACACACGATACACAGACTAAATATAGTCGCTCTTTGGGGATGAATAAGTACTATCTTTAGACAAGACGCATGCCCATCTTGATACCGTGACACTGAAGGGGGCTTAGTAACTTGCCACCTGCCACGTCCATCCAACATCTCGGGATGATCCCCCAGCACAGCCACACCGTCAAGATTAAAAAGTTCGTAAGCCCTGACCGGCGGCCGGATAGGGCGGCAATTTCTGAACCATCTCGGCTGCACTGCTCGTTACGGTTGTCAGTCAACGGTCCAGTCGACCCCCTCCCACCCGGCTTATCTGATGTGATGCGCGCGGAAAGGCAATGCAGCCTTCTCCCGCCGGGGCAGGGTGAGGATATCTGCACCCGGTCGGTCCTGCACGCACGTGTGTGTGACGAGGCGCGCAGGCTGTCATCGGCCTCCCCAGATGTCCGTCCTCCGTCACGTCACGTCACAGAACCAATGCCGGCCACACCCAGTTCAAAGGCGGCGATCGACGGTCGCAGACACGCGTGGTGGTATCAGTTTGCTCCGCCCAACCCTCGGGTTGGGTCTATCACCCTGTCTGTAAGTCGTATGGGGGCCAGTCGGAAACGTTCCTGCGGCGTGGGAACGTCGTACAGGAGCAAACGGGAAGCGAATTCGGGCACCGGGGTTTGCTCTGGCCCTGTCTTTACACCGGGTCGACGCCCACCCCCCGGGCGCATCGTTAGAAAGGTCCAGAATCGAGACGGCAATCATGGGTGGGTGGCCTGTCAGGCAGGCCAGAAGTTTGCTTGCTCCTTCTATGTACCCTTCCCTGCCTCGCCTTGGGTGGTTCTGCTTGTGATGTATCGGTACATGAGCTGCAAAGTACCGACCTGTTGCAGCCTAGCCCGCGGCGGGCCGAGGAGTGTCAGAGTCAGACGGGAAATATCTCGTTATCCCCCCCCCCCCCATCTTCCAACCTGTTTCCTTTCGAGTGTAGTACGTACATACACTATGCTTACTACGGAGGAGGGGTTGGTTGATTGATTTTGGGGGCCGAAGGATGAGCGGGCAGATCGTTGCATGCAAGATGGATATAGCCTGAGTCGCACGAGGGGCAGACGTGGGAGCATTTGAGTCGATCATGTTGTGCGCTCGACTTTCTCGTAGAACAGAAGGAATGGGGGCGATGGATTTCATGAATGGAACCCGTGGGTCGAGCGCTGACCAAAAGACCACCGGGACATGGGGCTGGGATCATCATTTCATCATTTAAATGGCTGTAGGCTGCAACGGGAGAATCCTTCGGGCGGCGGGCGCGGGTCGGGCGCGAGCCTCATTGCTCAGCGTCGTTGGATTCTGGAGACGGCCCTGCGTCTGAGCCATGTCAGATGATTGCGGGATTTCGTGACCAACCTTACGCTGAGCGGTGAAAACTCTACTCTTCACACCCTTGTCAAAGTACTCGTTTGCTCGTATAACCTTCGCCTTACTTGCAGCATATTGCCTCGGTATATGGCTGTAGTGGAACAATCCTTCCGACCTCATCCTTCCCGCCTTTGCTTGGAAGCCATAGGAACACCTCTATGGGTCTTTCTTTGGCGGCTTGTAGTCTGAACAGGCTTACGGAGATGAGATACACGACATGCCGACCTGGTGGACCGGCCCCTGTTGCGCTGTATCATGTTTCTCGTGGGCCCTGCCATCGTGGAGCGGGTTAGGTGTCACTGATCCTGCACATTGCAAAAGAGCCCTGCGAAGGATTCCAGCCCGTGTGATGGCGTGTCAGCAGGGTTAGGTGAGAAAAGCAGCATCAAGAAAATAAAAATCCCTTCAGCGCGAAGGATCCGATTGTGGGTGCTGTGCCATTGAGACCGTGTGGATTGAATGGGTCATCAACACTTAAGGCTGGAAGGGAGGGTGCAAGCCACCGAGGTAAGCAGCCTCATTGCCAGAAGGGGTCTGATCTTCCGAGCACATGTGCGCTGAAAAATAGCGACAGAATAGAATTTTCATGATCGTTGAGAGCCGTGATCAAACGCATCTCTCGTTGACTCTTGGAGTGTGACGGATGTAATTATTGTGGCAGAGTTTGCTTCAAACTTGGTTGTGACTGAGGAGATATCTTAATCAGATGTGAATCTGAAGAAGTAGTCCTTCTCTTTTTTTCTTCTACAACAGGCAGTCATTCCTTCCCACGTCGCTCACGAATAGAACGGAACTCATGTCATCATTCATTCTGATCAAGACTGAAAGATATGTCCCATATGGGCCAGCATTATATGCAGTATGCGCCACATAGTTCCCAAGGCTGTCACGAGTCCGCCATTGCAGAAAAGACTGGGAAGAACAACTTACCTTCACTAATTACCATGTCTATGGGGCTCAAAGTATCCAGTTTGTACCATGACAGTTTCTAACTCGGAGATTTATGTAGACAAGGCAGAAATACGAATGAGTCTTTCAATGAGCCAGAGAGCTTCCCATGATCGATGCACTCACTGCCTCTCTCCAAGTCACTTATTTCCGAGACTACAACTCAGATATCACATATCTGCACAAGTGCCAACAGCCTCGGCGCTGCAGCTTCTGCGGCACATACATAGACTAGCACTTAAGTACGTACATACGTAGTATCTGCAACCAAGTGTCCGAGAAAAATGCCCCTAGCCTCGTCCAGACCAAGCTCGACGTCGTCACAAGAAGCAAAACGGAAGAGACAAGGCAGAAGAGGGTCCATCGAAGGATCCGACCCCACACGAACCACATCGTGGACCGTTATAAAATGCCACCACGCGACCGTTTTCTCTGAGCCCAGTCCGGGGTCCACCCACCCTGCCACCCACCCACACAGGCGAGAGACAGACAGACAGACAGGGAGAGGGCGAGAGATATTCCCACCAAGCCGCAAAGAGGCTAGAGGGGCCAGAGGATCATCAGCCTGCTCGATTAAGCTTGCGGGCCATCCATCGGAGGGGTTCGTTTCGTTCGAGTCAGGTCATTACATACGTGACATGGCACACCGTAGCGGCATGCGAGAGGGCGGCGCAGGTGCAAGCAAGGAGAGGATAAAAACAACAACAAACAAGAACGGGACTAGACTTCCCTTGCTCGAAAGCACCCCGGTCGCTGCCCTTTTGTGCAGTGTAAGAAAACGTCAGAAGTGCCTCGCAGGGCTGCGATCCACCAGCGATGGCAACCTGGTAACAAGGCAGGGGGTTGTGTTTGTTGGAGGGGGGGGGGGGCAAGGGGAGAAGGGGGAGGGATGCCTGACCTGTTGGCTCGCCGGGCCCACACCCACACTGGCGGGAGGATGGGAAGCGAAAACCTGGCCTGTCGTCTGTTCTGTTCTGTTCTGGGAGACCGAGAGTGTATCGGTACTGCCCCGCATGTAGACTACATCCAACAAACAAAACCGTTACCGTGTACGGGGGTACTGTACTATATGTTCGCCGAGCTTGGGGCCACTGCAGGTGTGCGGCGAGGCCGTCCCCAACCCCATCCGCGCGATGATCAGATCACCAAAAACCAACAGGGACCCGGGCTCCCCGCCTTTTTTTTCTTCTCTTTTCTCACTTGTCCGGGATCTGTTGTTGCTTTTTTGTAAAAGTGGATACGTACTTTGGTAGTTAGTGCCTCGTCTGTTGTGGTAATATAATCATCACCGTCATTGGGTTCGACCTGACCTGTGACCTTGCATAAAACCCATCGGGGTCCGACAGTATTCGAGACGTAAGCCGGCGGGGATTGGTCACAAAGAGTAAACCACCGACCAACAGCTGCCTATGTTTTGGCTACTACCTTGGCACCACAGTTCCACACCTGAGGTGAGGTGAGGGGGAGTTGAACTTTGATCCCAATCCTGCCATCACACTCTACTAATTGTAGGCTAACTACTGTAACTACCTTCACGGTAATCACGGCCGTTAAAACCCGGGCCACCGATGCTACATACACCTCGGCATCGTGTCTCCCCCTCGGACTGCAAAACCCCGCCAGCGGGGAGCCCGCCCCGGCCGGGGCCCAGGAGACCAGACCCAACAGGCACAGCAAGGACAACGAAAGCCCGAGCTTGTTGGCCACGCGAGGGTGCGGCGCAGTTGCCAGGACGTAACGTACTTAGTCCACATACACAGTATCTAGTCTACTCTAGATATGTGCACAGTAGTTAGTCCATGTGCCCCCGTCCGTTTCCCTCGCCCACATATCTCCACCGCCGGCCGGCGCAGCATCGCGGGGCCCATCCATCCCGCGCATGTCCAGTGCCCCCCCTCCAGGCATCATGACTCTGGTCGCATGCGTGTTCTCTTTCCCACTTTATTATCACGTACATAACATGCAGCAAACATGCAGCCCGCATGCATGCAGGCGGCCGCCTGGGCGGGCAAAAAACACACAACGACGCTCGTCTTGGCGGGTGGGCTATCCCACACACACACCCCGTTGTCAAGTGAAGTGTGCTTTTGTCCAAGAAGCTGTCAGACCAACAGGCACTTGTGTGCGTGTTGGTTGTGTCTGCACCGGTTGGCTCTTCGTGCGGCACAAGCAAAAGAAATCCTAGTCTAGTGCTCCGACCCACCACGGAGCCTGGCGTCGCATCTGGGGGAGCAGAAATGCGAAGGCTAGGAGCGGCGAGTGGGTGGGTCCCGGTGCAAGGAGCCCGAAGCTGTGCCTCGCAGGGCTGGAACTATGCAAAGGCCGAGCTAGGCAGTTTGGGTTCGCCTGGCCGGACTGGGCTGGCTAGGCTAGGCCACCCAAGGCTGACCACATGATGGTTGTCTTGCGACAAATAGTCCAATTTCTATCACGGCGGGACAGGCCGCCGACCACCTCTCAGTCCACACACCCCCGGTCCCGGCCTAGAGGTTGTTCTGCCTCCGCCCAGGCGGCATGCGGATCCCCAGCGCCGCAGCCCGCGCCGCAGCAGTATCTCCATCGCCAGCTCCTCCTCCTCCTCCTCCGGCCCCTTGTTGCTGATTCGACGGGCCCTGCTTCTTGGGCACTCTGCTTTCGTCGACCTTACTCGCCTGGAGCGAGAATGCCGGGCAGACCCACTCGCCGCAGCTGCACTTGAACCCCTGCCACGCGTACCGCCCGATGTTGGCTCCGCACCGGGCCCCGCCGCCGCCGCTTCCGGGGCACATAAGCCGGCCGTCCAGCAGGCCCTCTCCCAGCACGTCGCTCATCCACGACAGCGGCTCGATGAAGTGGTGAGGGCACGCAGGTTTGTTTGTTGGTGCCGTGGACTGCTGCTGGTGCGGGATAATGAAGCGCGAAGTGGCGAGAACGCGCCTGCACTTCTTGCAGCGCAGCTCACTGATTATTGTCTTTGACCTGTCGTCGCCGGCCTCCTTTTCGGGCTTGGGCAGCTTCTCCTCGTCGGCGTGGTCGTCCTCGAAGCGGATCCACTCCGGGGCCTTGCCGATCTTGGCGCTCTCCTCAACCTCGCGCTCCCACAGCCACCGCTGGTAGACGGGGTGCTCCTCGACGGCGGCGTCGCCGCCCGCCGTGGGCATCTTCATCATGACCCACATCTCGAGCTGCTGCATGAATCCCGGGTTCGGCTCGGCGATCTCGCGCGTCCGGCGCACCCAGTCGAGGGCGGCCTGGACGGCCTTGCGCGCCGTGTCGGCGTCGGGCCCGCTGCGCTGGTGCGGATCCAGCATTGACGGTGTGAGGCCGTAGCGGTGGGGGTGCTTCCACAGCAGGTAGGCCAGTACGGCAGTGACGGAGCGGGACTTGCCCATGGCGCAGTGGACGAAGACGGCGCCGGGTTTGGAGGGGTCTGTTGGTGCGGGCGCGTGCTCTTGTAGTGAAATGTTGCGCATCTGCGCCTCGGGTAACGATTCGGTCCTGGCCTTCTCCCCCTCGCCGTCCTTATCCACGGCACCGCCCTGCTCGCCTTCTCCCCCCTTCCGCCTCGTCCCTGGCAGGGTAGTACCGTTCGGCCAGGGTCCCTCGCCGCCGCGCAGCCCCCTCTCGATAAACCTCACGGCGCGGGGCAGGTGCACCAGCAGGTCCTCGTCGTCGACGTCGTCGACGTCGATGCTAAGGTGGACGTAGTGGTCCTCGAAGTCCTGCCAGTCGACAAAGCTGTACTTGATCATGCTGAGGATGTGAGTGATGGCCTTGCCCTCCATGGCGCCGGGCCTGCGCAGGGCAAAGACGCCGCCGACATAGAGGTCGTCAGGCCCGTCGACGCGGTTCAGGGCCATGGCCTTCTTCTCGATGTACTGAAGGTGGGCGTGGTCGGCACCCTCGAAGGCGGAGCGTGGGCCGTGGCAGCGGTGTTTTGGCGGGTCACGGTCCGCGGCAGGCGTCGCAGTAGAGCTGCTGTGTTTGTTGTGGGCGGCCAGCTCCCGCTTGATCTCGTTGATGTCCAGTCCTGTCAGGGCGGCAAAGCGCGAGCAGCAGCCAGGGGACAGTGAGGTGACGTCGTGGGCTGTGCCTTCGCTATCGTAGTCCTCGCCGTCTCCTTCTCCTTCTCCCTCGCCGTCGCTGTCGCTGCCGTCAACGCAGGCAAAGTCGTCGATGTCTATACTGTTGTTGGCGTTGGTGGTGGAGGCTGATGATGATGCTGGACCAGTTTTGTCTGTTGTGGTGGTGTTGATATTTGCTGCGCGGTCTGACTCATCAATCGATGGCATAGTCTCGTCTCGATGCGGCCTGGCTCCAGTTTCCGTTTGCTGTGCGTGTATCTTTGACAGTGATTCGCCCTAGTTGATGATCATTTCTGGTCCCTTGTTCAGCTCGGCGACGTCGTGTCGTGTCGTGTCGTGTCCGGTCCAGAGAGGCAGGTGGATGCGAGTTGTTTTTGATGGATCGAGGTGACATTTGAGTTGAGTTGCTGGCCCCAGAAGCGACTGAGCGACGGGCGGTTCGGTCGATCAGATGCAGGAAATCTGGACTGCCAGCTGCCAGACAGTCGACGTCGACGTCAAATGTTTGGAGCGCGGGCTGATCCTGCTCCACCTCCACTTGGCCAACCCCACCGAGGCGAGAAAAAGAGAAGCAGCTGCCCCGCCTTTTTGGCCCCCACGCCTGGCTGTTGTTGCCCCACGTCTTAGCGCGGGGCAAATTGTCGCCACTCACACTTGTTGAATTTCTGTACGGAGCAAGTGTATGCAGTGTAGTGTATGCAGTCTACGTACTCAAACACGGTAAAGGGTAAAGTCGCTACTGATTGATTGATTACAGTAGTCTACCCGTACGCACGTGTGTGTGCTCACCTCACTCACCTCTCCCCACACTCCACTCTCCACAGTCTACACCTCAAACCTCTCATACCGCATCCTAGAGCCATCTCTAGACTAAACGCAACCAGCCTGCAAAGCTGCAAGGGGGCCGAATATCAACTAGTGTCATGGGACGACTAGGATGGCAGGATGGCTGGTGATCCTAGCCTGAACACAGCCTCCAGCCCTACAAGCCCATACATACATGTACATTAAGCAGTGTACCCAGAAGCATCTGGGTCGACGTGTAGTAGACTCGGCACGACTCACCAAAAGAACCAAGCAGTGGTCACTGGTATCTGGATAGGGCTGAACACACGAAACAGTCTCTGTTCAATATCGTCCAGCAAATAAATTTAGAAATCCCCCGTAGACCCCATCAGTACACACACACACACACACATTCACCACCACCACCACCACCGCCACCACACGATGACCGACTGACTGACCTGATCATCCAATCTCAAACCCACGTTGCAACATACACACTCATCCTTCGACCAGGTACCTAGGCGGTGAGTGGTCCATCCGAAATCCTCACAGCGACACCAGTACCACGGATCAGCCTGCAGGCTCCAACTCACTGTAAATTAAAACGCAGCCCTGTTGCAACATTACAACAACTGTCTGAGACACATCACATTGAATCTCTCTCTACCAGGGCAGTGGTAGCTAGGTCACGGTACATACCTAGGCAGGCTCCCTTCCTCCTCAGCCTGCCGAGTACTGTACATACAGCTGGTGCCCCCGTTCCCACGGCCTGCCCGTCAGGTAATAACGTCGCCGACAATACCCACCCTGGCAAGACAGGAAACAGTCGCGACCAGGCTGACCAGGCTACAACGGGCAGGGGATTCGGAGCGAGGAGCAGAGCCAGAAAGGGGAAGACGGCGTGGCCCGAAAGCGAGCGGGCTACTCTTCCTTCATTCCTCCAATGCTCCCTCCTGGAGTCATCAAAGACAATATTGATGTCAGTGCACATTGTGTATTCTTTAGTCGCAATCCCACGGGGAACGCTATACCTCTGAAAGGCTGATGATAGAATTCATTCATGGTCTGTTTCCTTGAGAATCCCTCGCGAGTTTAAGAGAAAAGCTCCCAACAAAGCCGCGTGAAATGAACAGCTGCCATCCGGGTAGAGCTGCTTCCTCGCAACCCAGACCAGCCCGCCAGCCTGGGTGTGCGTAAAATGCAATAAGAAGGCGAATAAGAAGAGAAGAAGGAATAGGTATATCTGACATGTAAGTCCTTCAAGCAATGCAATGCAATCCATCGCCTTCAAAGGCGCCCGTTCATGAATCTACTTAGCAGAACCCAAGTAGGCCAGCGGCAAGAAGCCATCGACGAGAAAATTCAAGCCCCAGAATCCCTCAATGTATCCCCTGCCTGCTAATTCCGTACTCCCATTCCGCAACATTCTCTCCCTTTGCCAGGGCTGTCGCCCAAATAACAAACATGCAATGTAGTTAGCCCGTCATATCTCGCCTCGTCTCGTCTCGACTCGCCGCAATCAAGACAAACAGAGTCAAGAGCAATGACGGACGGGCAAGAGCAGGATCACAGACCACATCCTCCGGGAAAAGCGAGGCCGGCTTGCCCGAACCGTGCGACTCCTGAGAAATCCTTCCCGCCCCCCCGCCCCCCCGCCCCCCCCCAAAAAACGTATACTCACTTTCCAGAGAAAGGCTGAGTGATTGATGACCAAGTTTGCCAATGAGGCAGGTCCCCCAAGGGCCGGGACCGCCATGCAAGAACGTGTATGTATTGTCACAAAAAAAAGAAGAAAAAAGCAAACAAGAAACCCAGTCGTATGTTTCGCCAAATAGTCTGCGAGCGCCATGATTCGACATCACGGTCATCGGTTTGCGAAACACGGCGACGAGAAGAACAAGCCCTGGAATTGACCCCAATGGGGCGGTCCAAGTACAAGTTCGCGAATGGCTTCTTGTTCCCCCGCGCGTCCCACGGCGCTGTGCTGTGGAGCCGAGCGTCACAAATAGGCCGGGCTGATCGAGCTGCCGGCAAACAGCAGGGCAGTCTCAAGAAGCCAACCAGGCCCTGCAAACCCCCGGCTCTGCGGCGTGTGTGCGTCCCATCGTACGGTAGAGCAAGGCCTTGCCGCGAGAAGCCATGCAGGCACCGCAATCCTTCAAACCTTCTGCAGACCCAGCCATGGCCACCTCCCTGTTTCGCCAAATCGAACGTGCCAAGGGGGGGCCGATAGCACTCTCCTCTGCACTGGCCGGCAGCTGCTTTTTCAGGGGGTTTTGGCTGCCACACCATCTCGGTCGGCTATCATGGATGGATTTCCACCCTGCTGCGATTGTCCCATGTATTCGTCCAAGTCGATAGTATCGCGCCTCGGCCCGGAAACCTACTTCCAAGGCGGACCATCACATGCATGTCTCTGGGTGCTTCATTCGCCGCGATGAAGCAGGCGTTGCCGAGCTCCCGGCAGAGCCAAAGAGTGTCTTCGGGGGGGTTTGCAGGGCGACACAGCATCGGAGATCATGACCGCTTTCCTCGGCTCAGGTAATGCTGTGGGCCCAGCGAGGCGTCAGTTTATGTCTTGGATCGCAAGGCAGCAGGAATATGGACCGCTAGGCTAGTCTGCTGTATCCCCAAGGATGCAGCCCTGCGGCGCAGTCCCGGGCGACAAGTTCTGGGCGGGCAAGGATCGACCAGACTATCCAGAGGCTGCTTGAGCAGGGAAATGGGATTCGGGTCGCACAGACGGCAAAGACATGGAGCGGTCCGCATTATGTGAGCAGCATCCCGGAATTGAAGTCCCTGGAAATCAGACTTATCGCATGTTCCCATGATAGTTCAGCCGAGCCACCGCCGGTAGTCGCGAGTTGGTTCATGGGCCCAGAGACGTCAGGCAGGACGTTGTGGAGAGCTCTCTCATCAGAAAGCGGACCTCTCGCCTAGGCCGCCAACTGGTTTTGAAAGACGCTGAATCGTGCGGCAGAATATGACACTGCAGGTGAGAAGGCCGATCAAGCTGTAGTATGGTGACCCGTGTGTGTAAGTTGCATCTGCCGTGGTCAGGCCAGCCGGCCTAGCCAGCCGGTGGATACAGCAGCAGGTCGGGGGGTGGGATCCTTCGAACTATCCAAATGATGCCATGTCCGTGCTACAACGAAAAGAAGGCTCGTGACGTGAGGTGAGAGCCCTGCGTCGATTCGACAAGCTTGCCAGCAGAGTGTGCGCCAACGCTCCTGCAGGTGGGCTTGTCCAGTAGGTGGCCCACTCGAATCCTTCGCGCACTCTTGCCATCTCCAAACTGCTCGTGGGGAGTGGGGAACGGGTCACAGCGGATTTCCAAGTGCCTGGAGCCTTGGTTTTTGGTTCTTCTTTTCTTCACAGGCGCCTGTTTGAGTTGGATGGCGGAACTTTTAACCTCGGACGTGCTAGGAAGACGGGAGGTTGGGAATCGTTGTCTGCATTTGTCGCCGTGCCAGCCACCAACGTCTGGTCTGACTGCATTCGGCTTTAACGTATAGAATAATTATTTCAGTGCACCTTTCACGGCGTACTTTTTTGTGTTCAGGCGTCCCGCATGGCAGCGAACTGTCTCGAGACGTCCGAGTTCCCAGCCCTACTGCTGACGCTTAAGCCAGTCCACTCGCAGACCGTGTGAATGTTGCCCGCAAATTCGAGCGCTCCAAGCGTTGCATTGGCCCGTGCAGCTCGCCTGAATTTCCCGGACAGGTCGTACACGTCTGACGTCGCGATGCCGCGGGCTTCCCCCCTGGTGACCAAGGCCGGCTCGCGGCCACAAGACTGCCAAATCAGAGTGACTGGTCGTATTTGGGGTTTACAGCCCAGCCCGTTGGTGTTTACAGCCTCTCACCCTCGCGAGGCCTCACAAAGTCTCGCATTCGCGCCATGTTGTTTCACGGATGCGCGCGTCACAGCCCGGCCGCCCCCGGCTCAGAAAACCTCATGTCCTCCATTATCGAGAGCTCGCCTCACCTCCCGGGTGGTTGCGGTGGCTCCTCCTCCATCATGCATGCGTTTTCCAGCATGTTGGTCCACTTGCCACTTGTTCCCGCGTGGCTGTGCTTGAGGTGTTGTCGGAAATGATCGGCCCTGTAGAACTTCTTGGAGCTGTTGCACTCGCGGAATTTGTGGTGATCTTGCAGGTGGCGCACGCGCTCGTCCCAGTCCTGCTCGGTGACATGCCGCACGTGCCCCGCCGGGCTCAGACCCGATCGCGCAAATTCCTCACCGCAGTATCCGCAGGTGTCTGCTTCACCAGGCCGTGTGGTTGATTCGTGGAACGCCCTGTCATAAGTGGCAAGCGCTGAGCAAGACCAGGAATGCCTTCGTACGTGCAGTGAATTTTGATGTCGCTCAGCCTCATTCTTGTTCTTGAACCGGTTTCCACAGTAGGCGCACTCATATTGTTTCTCAGCCTCGTGAGCGCTGTTTGGTCGCACAGGGTCTCGTCAGTCAGGCACTCCCAACGGGGCATGCATTGCAAGGTGATGGTTCACTCACCCAAGTTCTTCACGAGTGTCGAATTTCTTTGGTTTCTTGGGACAGCAGTCACACATGTAGAAGCCCTGGATTTTCCCGACGCCGTTGTTTGTTCGCAAGGTCGGCTCGGTCAGCTTCCTAGGACTTACCATGTTCCTCTGGTCGCTTGGCCCCCTTTGATGCAAACCGGTCCGAGGAACGATTGTCGTTCTCGGACTGAGCGTCAATGAGTTTGGTGTGGCGAACGGTGAGTTCGCCACGTCTGTCGGCGACAGGCCGCTTGGTGACAGCCCTATGGGCGACCTTCGGCCGAAAGACAGCGAAGAGGTCATGCTGGTAGCTGTGCTCAAACCTCCGAGGCTTCCACTTCGGTCGCCTGACGACACGGAAGATATGCTACCATGGGGCGGGTTCACCGACAGCCGGGGCGCTGGGCTACCCCTTGATATACCCTCACGGCGGCGAAGGAGATCGCTGTGGCTGGATGCGTTCCTCAGAGCGGGTTCTTCCACAGGCGGGCTGGAAGCCCGTCGCTTGAGACTTTGGCACTGGGTGTCAAAGCTGTTTACACGGGAGTGGTGGCCTTCATCCAGGTGAATGTGGCGCAAACGGTTCGTCTCTTCCATCGCAAACTCCATGTCGTGGTCGTATGTGTCCGACGGCGTCAGGTCGCCCGGGAATGCGCCCGAATTTTGCCTCCTAGTCCTCGAGAACGGGCTTCGGTCGAAATCAATAGCTGATGGCGGCTCGATTGGTGAGCGGTAGTCCTGCGACCGAGCCAGTTGCGCAAAAGGACTACTTCGAGGAGACACCGCCGAGTTCAGAGGTGTGTCCGTATAGGGCGTGGACTCAAGAATTGGTGGAGGCTTGGAGCGGGTCGGAAGCGAGAGTTGAGGGAGTTGGATATGGGGCCGGTCGCTGGAGGGCCATGTGGGAGACGGGCCGTCCTGCAGCGAGCGCATGGATGCGCTCAACGCAGATCCGCGAGACGGCAAACCATTGTCCAAGCCCTTCTTTGCGTCCAGCTTCTTGAGCTGCTGGCTATCGTACGAGTCGCCGGAGGGAAATTTATACTGGTCGTGTACGCGGAAACTGGGTCCCTTGTCTCGTGACCTAGGAGAAGCACGTTAGTTAAGAACCGTTTGGCCAGGAAGCGCTCGGCGTGCGTGCGAGATGGTTCCCCCAAGACCCGTAGAAAAGAGGCGGGAAGACCTACGCCGTCGAGGAGGCATAACTTGACAAACTCGAGTAGCCTTCGTCCTTGCCTCTCAGGGTCGTGTTACTTTCTCTCCTGCGATAGTCGGCAAACTCGTCTGGTGTGGCCCTCGACTTCCAGCTGCCATATCCGCTCTCGCTCCGTCCGCCAAAGAAGCTCTCATTGTATGATTCCTTGCGTTGTCGCTCGTAAAAGTCACTGTGATGTGGTTGTGGCCCGTCGACTGGGACGAAACGTGGCGGGGGCAGTGCAGGTGGTGGGTTCTCGTGTGATGGCGCATTTGGGATTCCCATTCCACCAGGGGAGAAGGTTCGATCGAAACTGGGGTTGAAAGGGCCGTGTGAGCCAAATGGTCTCTGACTCGAGCCATAGCGGTCATCGTCATATATTGATATGGTGGGAGGACCCGGTGGTCGCGCGCCGCGGATGTCCATCTTGGGCAGGGCTCGGGTCTTGAACCTCGTCTGGTCGGGGGGTGAGGTTGTTGCTTTCGCGAGGATGTGGTTGGCGCGAGGTTTAAAGCTGCAGAGATGCTTGGTCGCGATGCAGGGCCGGGTTCACCTGGTGCAGACGCCGTTAGGGAGAGTCAGGAGAAAACGAAGCGGCGGTTGGCGCCGAGGGGGTTCTGGACCCACGTCAGAGAGTCAAGAAATGACGTTGAGAGTGCGAGTCAACACGAGATGTGCTGCTTTTGCTGGGCCTGAGGTCGGCTCGGTCTGGGGTTGTTTCCAGTCTCGGGAGCCTGGTGCATTTGTTTCGAGGTGTCTGGTAATTCGGGGGGGAATTGGTCTGGACTCAATGCGCCATGGGAGATCGGGGGTGGATTGAGTCGTGTGCAACGGGGCCAGACAGGGTAAATATCGGAGCACCACGGATAGCAGTCGGGACCGCAGAGGAAGAGGTACTGGAGGGCTGCGCTGGCGCTGGTGCTGATGCTGGGCTCGGTTCTGGTGACGATGTGCTGATGTCGGGTGATATTTATTTACGGTACGTATTTGGGAGGATTCACGGCAGTAAAAGTCGTCAGACAATCAACAGGCAAGGAGCGCTCCAAAACCCTGAAAGAGGGAGAAAAAAAGTGGACGGAGTAAAGTCGCAAGTAAACAAGGCGTCGCTGGCGGTGTCCCAAAGAAAGATGACGCTTGTGTATCACAACGGCAGCAGCAGAGAACAGAACCGGATCAAACAAGAAATGTAGGCGGCGAAGATGCGCAGGAGGAGTCCAGTCCGAAGCGAAGAGTCGAGTCGGGTCGGGTCGAAGTCGATAAGTCGAGTAACGGCAGGTCGAGGACGAGCAGGAACACAATGCAAGCAAGCAAGAAGGCAAGCAGGCAATATTTCAAGAAGGGGGGGTGGGGAGAAGGAGAGGTGGGCGCGGATAGTGCTTTCCTTAAGTCGTGCACAAGTCTTGGGGCCCAGGGTGGGTAGACAGGTAGGGCAGGGCAGGGTAGTAGGGTCCGACTCAAAAGGAGGAAGGAAGTAGGCAGTATAAGGAACGAAGGCGTGTAGTGGACTGGACGGATGTACGTAGGTATGTATGTATGTATGTATCATGTTACATACTTTAGAGGTAAGGTGGAGTGCGGTTTGCAGGTCTCACTCATTTCAATGCTCTCTCTCTCTTGTCCTCTCTGTGTGTGCGCGTGGGAAAGAGAGCCATGTCTCTGCTTGCTTGCTTCCTCCTGCTGTTCCCTGCTCCTTGGGTCCTCGTTCCTTGCTCCTTGCTGAGTACCGGTACCGGTACGGGTCCCTGGTACCGGTACTAGGGCAGGGTACGGGTTGCCTGGGTACCTGACACCCTGGGTGGGGCCCCGAAATGGTTTAGGGCGAAGCAGTAGCCCAAGCTTGGGGCGGGAAGCAGGGGTCCAGGTCGGGCAGGCTGGCAGGCCGGGCAGGGCAGGGCAGGACAGGGTCGAGGTCAAAGTAGAAGTAGAAGTTCAAGTGACCCAGAAAGGCTGGGAGTACCTCCACTGCCTCCACTGCACTACACAGTAAGCAAAGCAGCAAGGAAGGAGCAGAGACAGACAGACAAACACATGGAGGAGTCGAGTTGAAGATGTCGTGCCTCGTCTGTCTGCCCTTTCCCTGTGTTCCACTGCCTGGGCTGGGCTCCTCCCCATCCCCCGTTCGAGCTCTGCCTTGTCCCCAGCCCTGCGAAAGTGCGAGGGGAGGGCCACTGTCGGCTGTGCGGGCTGCCGTGCTCAGTACATCATCAGAATTGTGTGTTCGTGCACTACACGGTACTGTGTAGGTAGGTACAGTAGGTTCTTGTGTGTGCCTGTGTGCAGGAGTGCCTGTGCGCCTGCCTGTGCGAACGGTGTTGCCAGATCCGGCAAGTGTTTCGCTCTTTCCTTTTTGCACCAAGACATACCCGTTCCGTAAACTGTAATCGTGTGTCTGCCTGCCTGTCTGCCTGCCTTTTCCTTTGATGTCCGTGCGAAGCCAGCAGAGCAGAGCCATGCTTGCCATGCAGGCACTACACTACGGACGGATATACGGAGTAGCAGAAGACGTCTCTCTCCTTTAGAAATAAATGTCAACCCGCCCTCACCTTCGTCCTGTGTTCTCGGCCGTCCCTATCCGTCGGAGGCGAGAAGCCACTGGAAGAGGTCAAGCCCAATCAATGCAGGTTTCTAAATAAAGAGCAGCATGTACATACATGTAGGCTATCATGTATGCGTGTGTGTGTGTGTGTGTGGCATGGCATGGCATGGCACGGCACGGCAAGGCGTGGGCATGGCAAGGCAAGGGAAAGGCGACGCAACGCAACCAAGGCAGCGCATAGCATCGCATGGCGTGGGCAGTGCGGCAATATTATCCAAGGAGCCATGCCATCAAACCAACAACCGGTGGGCGCTCTCTCCTTCTGTCAGTTCCAGTCAGTCTGTCTGTCAGTCCAGTCATCAGTCCAGTCATCCGACGTGCATCCAAAAAAGATGGAGGTAGGTCAGATCGGCAATGGGGATACCGCGGTACGTAGCCTGCCTGTGTCTTGAGTAGATACTACGTGGTCTACCGTACTGTTAACACCTAACACCGTGACGACCCGATGGTCGCTGTAGGGGAACATGTGAGTACATTGTGAGACATTAGAATTAGGTACAGATATCGGTAGCGAAATGTTCAAGTACTTAAACCGGCTGCTTGCCTGCTGCCTTGGGGAAGCTGCATTTGTCCCTGCCTCCCAGGGCTGGATCGTTCCCCGTCTCCCCTCCTGCCGCCCTGCCCTGCCCTGCCCTGCCCTGTCCTTACCGTTTCTTGCTCCCTCGTAGGGCAGAGTGCAGCACACAGTAACGTTGACAGCCAGGCCACCTGCTCCGTTACTGTGGAACGCCCACGCGGATACCTCGCCTGCACTTGTCTCTCAGTCTCTCCCCCTACCGTGGCCTACCCTCGTCTGTGTTTGGGCATCCACACGCATGCAGTCCAGTCCACTCGCTCCTCGTCCACCCGCCCACATGCCACATCCACATCCACCCAGCGGCCCACGACCCACGACCCACGTCCCAAGGCCCTGCGAGCCTCTGCAACTGCAACTCAGAGGCAAAGAGGGACCGAGGGAACGGCAAATAACCGACGACCTGGGCTGGCTTGGCTTGGCCTGGCCTAGTCTGACAGCCACGCCAGCCACGACAGTCGCGACAATCTTGACAATCAATGACAATCACCGAACATGACCCCAGCCCGGCGGGACGGAACAGGCTAGGACAGGGACCGAGACGGTGAACAGGAAGAACATGGGCTGGCATGGGCAGACCACAACGCCTCCCAGCATCGCTAGGGGTCTCCCATGCTCGGCTCCGGGGCCTTTGCGACGGTATCTTGGGATTGAGCGCACCCACGCTGCCACGGCCACCCAACCAACTCTGACTGGACCCCATGCCAGCCTGCCCTGCCTGTGCCTGCCCGGGCTGTCGTCTCGCATTTCTGCATTCCAACAAAATAAGGCCCGGGTCGATAAAAGTACCAACACAATTACACCACGCCATTCATTGCACATGGGATGGACCCAAGCCCATGCCCCTACCGACTCCCACGCCCACGCCCACGCCACGCCGCGCTATGCTGTCCTGCGCCCATGCCGTACCATGCCATCCCATTCAGAAATGCCCATTCCATTTTATCTCCCGCTTTGTCCGGCCTGCGGTCTGCGGAGGCCTGCAATGACCTTACCACAGTACTCACCCTGGCAGACAGGCCCCCAGGCCCACGACCACGACCACGACGTGGACGGACAGCATCATCAAGTTTCCTTCCCTGCAGCCCCTCCCTCACTTGGGACCAGCAGCAGGCTACGCTGTGTGTGGAACACTTGGGACTGGTCGTTACCTCCGTTGCCTCCGTGGCGGTGTCCTCACCTCACCTCACCTAACGGCCCCATGCTGACAGACGGTGCAAGGTTCCCAAAGGGTCGCTAATCTGGGAGTGGGTGATTCCCCAGCCCTACATGGCAGAAAAAGCAAACAGAGCCAACAGACACCGTCCACCCCCTGTCCGCATGTCTGTTGCCTCACTGTGGAGTCCGTCCACCCTTTCTTGGCCCTCACCCACTGCCACTCCGCTCCACTTGAGTCCAATCTTCAGACCCATGCTCAATCCTTTTGATTAAACGGAGCGGATTGCTTGGCAACGCTGCAAACTGCAAGGTGTGAGGCAGGCCCCGAGCTCGAGCCCATCTCATCCATCGCCCATCGCTCGTCACCCGTGACCCATCACCAATGTTGCGAGGGGAGGCACGGAGGGACGGGAGAACACCACTACTCTATGGCCGCGCATGCTCACTCTTCAGTGTTCATCTCTCAGCTGATTGACGGCCCCGCTGTCAGGCCCGAAGAAACAAGAGGGGGGACGCATTCAACTCTCCTCCGCCTTCCCGCTCGAACTGTGCTGGTGAAAACAGGCCGCAACCTTGGTTCGATTGCGGGGCGACTCGCGCGGGCGACATCCTGTACGGAGTTCGCAGTAGACTGCTCGACCCGAAAGCACAGCATTCCTTAGTAGCGATCGGCAGACTGGCCTGTCCCTGACTCTGCCTGCACTTTCAACCCCTCTGTGGGCTACAGTTCCTCAGGCTCGTCAGGCTCAAGACGACTACCAGTCAGCGATCAGAGTGCTGGTGCCATTTACACATCAGACCCCTTCTTTTCCACATTGCGAGCTTGCCAGCATTGCGGGACCTGATAAGTATGATAATCATCACATCACTAAGACTGTGAGCAAAGCAGCGCTGCAGCAATATCTGCCGCCGTCCCAAACCCTGGCAATCCATACTTTGCCCAATCGATATCGTCATCACAGCTTCTCTACCCAAGGAGCACACTAGACTGCTCGGTACAGCGGGCAAGGCGCCCGGATCTTCAGTCCAACTTCTGGTCCCGACAGGCTGGAGCTGGTGGACGATATGCTCTGGCGGACTGGCCCAGGATCCCACTCCCACGCCTCGCTTCTCTGCAATTGTGCACAGCTTGCTACCTTCGTATTCATCATGCCTATCGGCACTCTCAGTGTCTCAAATTGCCTTCATCTCTTCGTCAGAGCTATACCAACGGATGGCGCCTAGCCTTCCCCCTTTGTCCGGGGAGGATCTTCCCCCGAGTCCCATGCAAGTGCCCGCCAACGCTTCGTATGCGCAAGGTCAGTGCGGCAAGCTGACGAGTTGCTATTGCGCGCCAGTGCCGACACCAACAGGATGACAACTCCTCCTAGTAGCTCTTTCAGCTCGACACAAGTCTCCCGTGGATCTGATACAGGTCAAGCCTTCGCCCCCGCTGACCCCTCCACTGCCACCTCAATATCGACCGATAAAATAGCGTTTGCCAACCGCCAACTTGACCGCCATTTTGTTGAGGCTGGTACAGTAGCTCAAGTCTGCCCAGGCAGTCCGGGCGAGATGAGACTGTCGTGCACCGTGGCGACGACACGAGATGACGAGAGCCTCAGACCCCGACTTGTCCCGGTCTTACGCAGCAAGCTGTGATTCAGAGCCAAACGGTCCTTCCGGTTGTCCCTCACCGTCCCCTCAGGCCCAGGATCAAGCCGAAATCCTCATCATCACTGCATGAGTACTTTCGGCTGTCGCTGACACTCTGCCGCACGATACCCATGACCAAGCACAACCAACGGTCTGCATCCAGTCATCGAGCGAAGAAAAGGGGACCAGCCAGCTTTGACATGACAATTGCAACATTCTTGATATCACACCTGACAGTGATGCGACTCTTCCTTGGTCCTTTGGGACGAAGAGCGCTTCAGAAGCGGTATTTGCTATTTACCATTCACAGCTGATACCTACTGTAGTGCGGACAAGTCACCATTGCTTAATCAGCCTGTTCTCATTGTGGGCGCCTGATGCAGCGGATTTTGTACATGCATTGCTCATTCCACCACGGCCTTCGATAAAGCCCGCATGACACTGGTTACGGCCTGAACACTGTTCCCTGCCGCCGTTCGTGCAGCCCAACGAACCCGTCTGGCCTGCTTTGCCGGTGTCGCCATCGCAACACCAAGTTTGCTTCGATAGCGTGCAGCTCCCTCAGTGCCCATTCAGCCTGTTAGTCACAGCCGAACGCGGACCTGCCCTGATCATGGCACCAGCAACGGGTATCACGGCGTGGGAAAAGGCGCTAGCATCCGAATGATCGTCACGACCGGCTCGGCCATTTTAATGAAGTCAGTGACCTCGTGGCCAGGCTGCCAGGGCTCATAAATCCCTTGCAGGGGCAGCTGCCCGCCGGCCTCGATTTTAGCTTCAGTCACTGCGCAGAGCTACCAAATATCTGGGCCGGCCCTGGTGGTTAGCATGGCCCTGAAATCCCTGCCTAAGAGCTCCCTCCTAGCCCTACAAGGTGAACTGCTCCGGGGCGAACTAAGCTGGAACGTTTCACCCGTCGGGCAACGGACACCGCCCGCTGCACTAGGCTCAGCAGCAACAGAGCCGTAAACCACGTTTCGATGGCTCCCGGGACGAACGCACAAGAAAGGCATTTTGTGACAACACTTTCTATGAAAAGATCTCGGGGCCCTTGGGCCGGAAACTTGGACATGGGATCGCCAGACTCAGCCGACCGGGCTTATGTACTGTACTCCGGCTCGAGATCCTACGCCGTCGAAGCGCCATGTCTCATCATCTGCTGTCCCCGTCAGCAGAAGCAGGCGTTTTTCGAAACGGAGCGCAAGACGCCGCACTCAGAAGGCCGACACCAACACATCCTTCTCAGCCCTACGAATACCCGCCAAGGCTGGACTGAGGGGTGATGGAGCAACGCTAGGAATGCGCCTATCAGAAAGGAATATCCCTGCTGAGCGAGACAGCTCTTCTGCCTTGCAGGGTGCGGGGTCTCTGCCCTTTGACTGACTGGTTCTTGGTGGGACGACTGGCCACCGCTGACTCGGGAACAAGGTACATGCAATGATGGCATCAATGACTTGCTGGTCGGGCGTTGATGCCATCAACGAGGCTGCGAGGCTCCGCTACTGACCTGACCCGACAGGAGAAAGTAGTATTGATCGTTCATCTGTCCGGCAGCAGGGTCATGCAGAGTCATGAGGCACCCAGGTCTGACTACTAATCACCGTTTAGGAACCAAATGTCCAAGGGGAAGCAGCTGTTCTGTACAGGTACATGATCCGGGTCGTCATCACTCTCGGGCCTGCCACAGACCAAGTCACGCTCTCGTGTCTTACGTCGTCTTCGTTAATCTTTCTCAGCCTGCCCAGACGCAGGAGCCGTTCTCTACACACTCGTGTCACACGGTAAACCACTCGGTGCAAGATGAGAGGGCATACCCATGTTCTCAGGCAATCCCTCGCATAAGCGCCCATGTCATGTGCACCCATGGCAACGCATTCCTCTCCGACGGCCTGCACAGCAGGCGCCGAAATGAGACGCTCAAGGGCGGCAATGGCAACCACATGAGATCATGAGATGGACTCTCAGATCCCGTCCGTAGGGCCCCATACCCCACGTTGTGAGACATCGACGTCCGGTGGCACTGCCGGCCGGCCAGCACGGACTCATGGCACCCACTTGTACATGTGCGTACGTACGGACGATAAGACATCAGCTCATCGCGAGAGGGTCAAAGAGCTTTCAATATCAAACCGGCTACTGTGGGGGTATCCTCGATCACATAAACATGAGGTTTCGGCAACGAAACATTCCGGAGGCAGAGGTAGATGGCCCGAGGGAACGGGGTCCACGCAGTACGGTCGTGCCCCCGGAGGTACGGATCTGTCGATTTGCAGCGCTAGTTCGAACGTCGAACGTCGAACGTCGATCAGAGCTCCAAGAATAGGAACTAGATTAGACGATCGTCGCGGGCCTAGGCATGCAAAACTTAAATCCAGAGCAGCTTGGACGGATCCGTCTTTGTGTGCAGTAGGCTCGGGGGGAGGGGGGCATTTGCTGACTGGCTGCTTGGCTAGCTGCCAGCTCGGTCTCCATTCTTCTGGAAGAAGCCGAAGAACGAGAAGCGGGACGCGAGCCTCAGCGCTTCTGGTTGCTGGCGGCTCGGCAAGTTTTGGTTGACAGATCTTGTGAGGGCCGACTGTTCAACCCGCAGGCGACCGACCGCAGGGCGGCAAGATTTGATTTTCCCGTGTCGCACCGCCCATGCCGTCTGTCGAACCATGGGCGGGCGGCACGAGCAAACGTGGGCACGCAGATCTGATCTCAAACCCTCGGCGCCACAGAGGCTCTGCATACATGTCAGATCCCGAGGGGACAGCTCTCATCCAGTGGTCCGGCCTCCTTCAGACGGGGGTGGGCGCACAAGCGACAGATCTCCCTCCCCCAGAAGCACCGTCCACCGTCGACGTCGCAGTCGAGCCCAGGGGCACACGCACGATTTGTGCACGGCTTGCACACCTGAGCCACCTGGCAGCCTGGATGAGGCATGGCCAGGGGCAGCTTGCAAACAGGTTGTGGCTTCCCTGTCATGTCGCCGTGCTGGAGGTCCAGAAGTCAAGTCAGGAGCGGACCCGCGGCGCGTACCGTATTGTCAATTTGGCGGGGATAAGCCAGCCAGCCCTCACAGGGCTGTAGGCTGGGGTTCCGGCTGTTGCGGTCTGCAGATTGGCACGATATGAACAGCGGTCCCTGCTAGCCCGTCCTGCTTCCTGGTGTCCTGCTGCCGTCGACCGCTTTGGCTGTTTGGTAACGACGTGGAGGCTGCTGATCACGCACGCCAGCCACAATCGACTGCCCTCCCCCACACCCGGTCTGCCAGCCAGTGGAAGACGGGCTGCATCGCGGACGTTGGACGTCCCGTCGTCGCAAACTTGGGGCCATGACACATCAGACTGCCACTCTGCGCCGCCGGCGAGGAGCCCCGACCCTCCAGTTCAGGTGAGCGCAGCCCGGCTAAGGTACGAGGGGGCGGCGTCCAGCGTCCGAGGACCCGCCCTAGGGTTTACAACAGCATGCGATGTGGTTTCTCTCTTGCTCGATCCCACCGCCATGGGCGCGACGCGACGCAACATGGGCTGGCCAAGCGAAGCTATCTAACAGTGTTGCTGTGCTTGACGCCTCGGTACCCATACACACCCGACGATGGGGCGGCGCGGAACAGCTTGGTTGGCCGAGCCATCCATGCAGCATGCTTGACTTTTTGGTCGCTTGGACCTGGCGGTCTAGGAATTTAAAATTGGGGAATGGACGTTTTATAAATCCATGGAACAGTATGGCGTAAGTATGATGGGATTCTGACGCCTATACACGAGCCTGAGGAGACAGCGAGAGACACTCCAGCCCAATTAGCGTAGCATCTCAAATAGGGCTCCATCCGCCTGGACAGCCCTAGCTGGGAAAGCACCGGAGACCCGGAGCCGCCTCGGTGAAAATAGTCGGAGGCCCAAACCGAAAACGACCAGATCGCGAATGGCTACCTCGATCAAGCAAGGCACGTTGCTTTTTAACACCCCCCCTTTCCGTCGGATAACCGGGGGGGATGGTCTACATACGCACAATGAGATCCGAAAACGTGCCAGACATCTCAAAGGCCTGGATCCGATAACGATCGGACCGCCCTACAAGGCGACGGCGCACGACAATCGAGCACAACAGCATTATCACACGCTCTGTATGTACAAGGTACATGCGCTCAGCCCCCTTTGATCGCCACAAATGCCCATTGTGTTATGTCCCCGGCACAAATCACGCCTCTCGCCCGGCAGGATCGAGTCCCTCCCCCATCAGGCTTGCTAGCAAGCTCCCAGGACCAAGGAGCTGGGTGGATTTGACGGGCTCCTTCAGCCCTTTGGGCGTCGAGAGGCCCCTCCGCCCCCGACGAGTTCGGAGGCCTAATCTACCTGCCGAATGAAACAAGCGATGCGAGCTAATCAGGTCGGGCCAAGAGAAAGGGACAGAGGGAGATGGAGATGGGCAGAGAGGACCAGACGGATGGGTCGTTCAACCCACAGGGGTTTCTGAGGCAGAGACAGGCCTCACGAGAGTCAGAGGAAGCGAGAGAGCGAGGAGATGTCGAAGGCGGGAGACGAACAAGATAGAGGGCGTAACGCTGGACCCTTGGCCCCTTCATCTCCGTGGTTGCAGTCGCTTAGGGGGGGTGGGTGATCATGGGCCCCAAAAGACTGTCCCTGCCTCCCCCCAGCAAAGCAGTCGACCACGACCGTGCAACGTCCCGCAGGCTTGTTCCCTCCACCCCGGCACGGGTTCCGAGACCCCGTCGCCTGGCCCTCGTTCGGTGGGGCACGCTTTTCTCCCAAGAGTGTCCCGCAAATGCCGGCCGCGATCTTCGTCCCTCTGTCCGTCTGGGCCTCTGTCCCTCTCTCTATGCAACCCCTCCCTGCCTCCCAGTCAGTCCAGCAGTCCAGTCTCCTTTCCCACTGCTACGGCACACGGGGCGGAAAACGTGACAAGGCTGCAGCTAGGAAAGTTTCGCCTTTCCTGGTGTGGTTGGTCATCCACCGGTGGCGTCTGCGGAACCAACGGTGTTTGGGTGGCAGTGGGAAAGGAAAAGAAGTTACTGAACCACCACTTCCACCACCACTCACGCGTGCACCACCACCACCACCTACCGCCGGCACAGCCCAATCTCCGCGACAAGGTTTCGACCACTGGGCGAGCTGTTCTCTTTGGCCCTGTCCCGTCTACCCCATGTGTTCGGGGTGTCGAATGTTATTTTTAACATTTATTTCGCCTTCTTCCTTGTGGTTGCATGCGTCACACGGGGGGAGAAACCAAACTTGTGTGTGGTGATGAAATATTGAAACATGCACCCTTATACGCACGTGTGAGTGCGGTGGTGGGTGGGTGCCTTGTGTAAGTGGTGTGTGTGTGTGTGTGTGTATGTGTGTGTACCGCCCCGTCGCAGGGCGGACCTGATACGCATTGTTCGAAGTTCGAACGCCCGGGTATGCATGGGGCATGGGGCATGGGGCATGGCGCGGCATGGCACTGCACCCTGCCTCTCCCTGGGGAGCTGGGCAGCCGGTGCCATGTAGATTGCAATCTTGTTTCTGCCTGGTCTCATCAGAAACGAACCGGAACGCTAAATGACCACGTCGGACGAAGGGTGTGTGTGTGTGTGCGTGTGGACGGGTGCGGTGGTTCACGAGCGGGCGGACAGGGCGGGCCAACGAACCACGGGCTGCTTCCAGAAGTCTTCT
Source organism: Diaporthe humulicola (assembly GCA_038088545.1). Lineage (NCBI taxonomy): Eukaryota > Fungi > Ascomycota > Sordariomycetes > Diaporthales > Diaporthaceae > Diaporthe > Diaporthe humulicola. The sequence continues at coordinate 219,947 of JBBWSL010000041.1, read as the reverse complement.
CCCGCCCGCCCGTGACAGGAGATTAACAGTTCGAGTTCTTGATATATCGTGTCGGTAGTGTACCAGAGTATCGACACACCTTACACAGATATGGCCCTGCAACCCCTGGCCTAGCTGCCAGGAAGATTGGCTGGTGCGTTGTGTTGTGCACACTTACATCGTGCACAATATAACATGCGTCCGTAGCTGATTAGACTATTGGTGCTCGCGATAGTGGCCCGGCTTTCTTGACTCCTCGAAAGCATCGTGAGTTTCCGAGCCCCATAGTGCAAGTAACCTCGATTGCCCGGGCAGACTCAACCTGAAAATTGCCTGAAGCATCCTATCGGACTGATGTCACCGTTTCGCAGAGTAGCAGTCAAATGCAACCCTGCCCTGGTCATCTCTTCTTGTCGTTAAGAAGCAGCAGCCAATTGATGCCATCCGCCCTTCAGCCCTTTTTTTTTTTATTCTTGTCTCGTCTCGTCGTCGACGTGGTATTTCGAGGGTTGCACGGAGTTACCCAACGCGTGGCAAAGCCCTGCATCTCTGCAACCACCCCCCTTCCCGGCCTCTCATCTGCCTCTGCCTCTTGCCTTTCACACGTCTGCCGCCCCGATTACAGCCTCAATCTCGGGACTGTCACGATCTCCGTTCCTGTCCAACTGCAAGTGTTCGTTCCCTTCTCCCTTCCCGATAAACCTCCCTCCCCCCCGGTCGTTCATTTACGCTTCCCCCCCCCCCCCCCCCGGCTCCCTCCCCCCCTCGCGCCCTATCAGGCCCGGGTGACAGTGGCAGCAGGCTGGGCTGCATAACCCCTTCAACCTTGATCCGATCACCAAACCGCACGCTGATTTACAGTTCCGCCGGCTCCGCACCTCCCCTGCCCTATCTCTCCCCCTCCTCCCTTCCCTCCCTCCGACCCCCTGCCGAGAGGTTTGGGGGCGAATACTGTCAGAGCTTCCCCTCGCTCTCTCTCTCTCTTTGCAACGCCAACGCACACGCAGCCCGGGTACCTGATCCCGGACTCCTTTCCGTCCTTTCTCTCCCGTTCCTCTTCCCGTGGGGAAGGCGGGTGCATGGGCCCACCCGGCAGCGGCCCTTGTTGGCATGTGATGCGATGCGATGCGATGCGATGCGGTGCGGTGCGGTGCGGTGCGGTGCATTGCCTTCCACCAGGCACTGCCAGCTAATAACCCAGCCTGCCAGCATGTCAGCCATCCCAGGCCCCGCCGCAGGCATGCCGACGTGTCGGGGCTGTTGTATGGATCGGGAGGTTTATGCGAGGGGGGAAACCACGGCGGACTTGTTTTGATGTGTTTTACATGATTGATTAGTCCTGCACCCTATTGAGGCTGCGCAACCTCCTGCACAATATGCGTTCTGTTCATGTTCTGCACTAGATAGCCAGCCCGCAAGGTTGAACTCGGTAGATAGACGACCTCGAGAGTTTCCGCCCGAGTCATTCCCCGCGTCGAAAGTGCCCTCGTTGCCGTCCTTGTGCACCTGTTGGTCGACGATGCCCCGGGGAAGTCCTTCTTGCGCAGGCGGGAATTACACTACCTACATGCAGCATACTCATCTCCCGTGTGTGTGTGTACGTGCGCAGGTGCGTGTGTTGTGTGTGTCCATCAAGGCACACACGCGAGGCGCACATGTCCATCCCATGTTCAGTTGCATGCCACCACCCACCCTTTGGACGGCGGGGAGCCTTGCCTCCTCCCCAATCCCCCAGTGCACGCACATCCCCGCCAGGGCACGCCAGGGACCTGTGTCGAACGAACGTCGTGGCCGTCGTCGCAGCCAGAGAACCTCCCCCCGGGAGGACGTGGTACTTTCCATATGTCCGTCCGCGTGCGTCCGCCAGCCCGCCGCGGGCCAATACACTTGTAAAGAGCCCTCCTTGATACTACGGCGTAGGTTATTGCCCCGAGCAAAGACAAGGCTGGCATTATTATTATGGTACGTCACATATAGGTTATGGGGGCAGCAGCCGGGCAAGGTTGAGGGGACCCCTCCCGGCAGGAAGCCCGTAGGGCAGAGGAAGCTCTTGTTTCTGGGGCGCCGAGAAGGTTTTGGCCCTTGGGGGGGGGGCGTCAGCAGCAGCATCGCCCCTTGCCCAGGTGGGGATGCATGCATGCGAGATCTAAGCACGAGGGGGTAGAATGGGGGTTGTTGGTTGGCCCTGGGGTATACTAGCTGTTGGTACACAACATGCATAAGTTGACTGGGTATATAAGTTGTGCTAGCATTAGAGTTTCGCGGGGGGGCTGTGCCAGACAGGACAGGACGACCAGAAATTGCCTGCCCGCAGCCCCAGCCCCAGCTCTGGCTCTGGCGATGAGCAGGTTTTCTCTTGTAACCTCTCTTGATATTCCTTGTTTCAATATCACACCTACGCCCGGGGAGGACCGCCTCTGGTTGGCGGGTGGTGTAATCATGGCACAAGCTCCGCTTGGATGAATCAGATACCGCACGCAGGCTAACAAGCTAACAACGCAGGCAGGCCGGCCGGCTTGGTTGGGGTGGCAGCGGCAAGCAAGGCCATGCCCTCCATACGATGTTGCAGTGTGAGAGGGGGAACATGAGTTCCCAAACTTGGAGAGCCGTGAGACAAAACCTTCACTGCCACACGGCTGGGTGCAGGCGAGTACGGGGGCCCGGGGGCTGGGGCCAAAGTGGTTGAGTGGTGGTTCTTTTGTGCGCCCCGTTGTGGGGATGCTGCTGGATGTGGTGATACCCGAGGGAAGACACGGGAGATCGATCGACGTTTCCCGGGGCGAATCTGGGCAGAGGGCACGATATCGCCCCCATCCCGCGGCCTCGCCCGGCGGCAACGAGAGAAAGGCCGTGGACGGTGATGGCACGACTCTCGAACGGGCAGGACGGGACAGAGGTGCAGGTGCAGGTGCAGATGCATAGTCATGACTCACTTTGGTGTCAGATGGCCGTTGCAGAAACACAAATCGGCCATGAGATTTGTTGGTCTGTCGTGAGATGTGAGAGTCGAGAATTCTAGTCCGGCACGCGGTTGACGGATAATCCCAGGAAGCTTCGAGGTAAGGGACAATGCAGCAATGGCAGCATCTACAACACATGATACTGGGGAGGCCTCTTGTCTAGAGGTGCCATGCTGGCCCGGTTGTGTCTGTGTTTCGGGCAGCTGACTGAATCAGGGACCTTGTGAACATGTGCAGTGCAGTGTGCTCGACTGATGCAGGAAGAGGATCATCAAGCCGAGTCAATGCGGGCATGTCCTGCGCAAGGACACCAGCGAAGATCATGTTCGTCTCTTCGTATCACATCCACATCTCCAAGGTGTAGTCGAGGGGTGCGGTCTAGACCAGCAGGTGGTATAAGCCCCATAGGCCGTGGTAGTCCTGCGGAGAAACGCGTACGCGCGCCTAGAGGCTTGCGTCTGATACAGCAGTAGGCCAACCTTGGACCAGCGTGCTTTACACAGTAGCACGCTTGCATTGAGCTCAGCCAGCCCTAGCCAGCCCTACCTGACCAGCCTGCCAGCCTAGGCGAGAGGCGACCGCCACCGAAGGCGTTGTCTGGCCTTCCAAGGCGGTGGCTCAGGGGCGTGGGTGCCGAGACTTTCAGCTCTCCGCGGGCGGCTCAGGGGGCTCCACACACACACACCCGCGCACACAGAATCAATGCCGTGTGTATGTGTGTGTGGTGTGTTTGTGTGTGTCTCCATCCCTGGCATTGTTGGACCCACTCTCAACTTCACTTCTACAGTACCTCCAGGGAGAACACGAGAGTGTGTACGAGTGACGAGTACCACCGAGCGAGTGAGTTATTTATTGTCCCCAGTCTTGCAGTCCAATCACTTACACACACACTGGCTGACACGTTACTCGGGCCTACTATGAATAGTCGTACAAGCCATGGGCATGCGAGCACCGTCATGGGCACATCTCGGCGGGAGGCAAACATCTGGGACTACTACCGACTCAGGGGCAACACCAGCCAATACACGCGGGTGTCTCTCAGATCGTGTCCCAAGAGAAGCAGGTCATACCAAGACAGACTCAGAGGGCTGTACTCAGTACCACCGGGATTGTGCATCAAAGTCCATCTAGTATCGCCTCCGGCTGTTACCCTCCGGCTCGACCAGGGCTGAGAACACCTCACTCCTCCCTATGAGGCAACACCAGTGACACCAGCTCCAGATACGGGACCCAGGCCTGTCGATGAGCTCCCGTCCCTGGGGGAGGAGGCGGCAGTGCCTGGCCATCCTACGGTTTCCCAACGGCCGGCCGCATCCGCGGGCACACACGTGAATATCTCGTGGATTTGTGTCCCCATGCCCTGTAAGCATGTTCCATCCACCAGGCCAGGCCACTCGAGCAGTGGGGCCCCTTTGCAAAGGACCCACCGGGCACAGGGGGACGGACGGAAGGGGAAGCAATGCGCGCTTCCGTTCTGGGCTCACGATGGAGAACAAGTTGGGGGCTCGTGTCACGCCGCACGACATTCGACGTCGACCAAGCTCTTGTGCGTCTGTGTGTGTGTGTGTGTGCGTGTGTGTGTGTGCTTGTGTTGCTTGTGTGTTTGTGTCCATATTTGTTTGTGTATGTGTCGTGTCTGAGCCGGCCTAATCGCCGGTGCTTCTCTCCTTCCACGGCCCTCGAGAATGAGGCCAAGGGGGGTGGCCATCTCGACGGCCCTGCCCAATTGGAGGCGCGAGGCAAGGGATTACGGCCGAGATGTTCCCAGCCTAGGCGCTTCCACTCGCCTTGGGCTGTCTCGTAGGGCCGACTCAGACACGCTTACTGCCGACCTCATAGGTCGTGCTGCCGCATGCAGGTTTTGGGTGGGGAGATCTCGTGTAACGCGTCCTGCCCGCGGCACCGACGGGTCCAAGCCGGTATCATGCTTCCGGGGGTGTGGGCAGGACGTTCGGGCCTTGGATGCTGGGGGACGGGCCCGGAGAACTGGTGCTCAGAGCTTTCTGGACGCACTCAATCTCGGCGTCAACTTTGTGCCCAATGGCAGTTTGCCTGCACGGATGTGATGACCTCACTCCGGCCTGTTCTCAAGGCTTGCTGCGACTCTACTGACTCGACGGGCGCTGACCTAATGGGATTGGTTAGACTGGTTGAACATGATGCAGGCTGCTCCATAGGATAGTCTGTCTGCCTTCAGATGTCTTTACCCGGACAATTGACCGACGCGGAGTGGGTGGCACTGCGGCACTGCTGAATGATCAACTGCCTTGTTGGAACAAACATCCACAGCGCCCATGTCAGCACGAAACACAGCCGAACCTCGTCTCGAGCACCAACCAACACCGAGACTCCAATATTGACGTCGTGCCATCGCGTGCCTCTTACGTACGGCCCCACTGAGGGGGGGGGCGGGCAATAGTGTGCTCTTTGCATGTTTTGGCACTCTGAGATTTTCCATTTGGCAGAAGCTTCATCTCCGGGAATAAGAGATCGTCGCCGAGGAAGAGGCGGCAAAGTGGAGTCAGTCGCCCGGCGTCTCCCACCACACCGTCCCACCCACTGCCCCCCATCCCCCTTCTCCGGACATGTCCATGTATGTATGTACGCCATCGCGGGTACCCGAAGGAGGGCGCACACAACCTTCCCGCCGATCTCAGGCTGAGTAAGCTGTCAGTCAAGTCAGGCGGGTCAGAAATAGCTCACGCGGTTGAGCCTCAATCTCGACCACGCTGCCGGCCGACGACAAAGACCGCGGTACGCGGAGCAGGACGAGCGCTAACTACTGGCTGGACAGGCGGGCGAGTGGGCGGGCAGGCAGACAGGCAGGCAGGCAAGACAGAGACACAGGCCGTACAACTCGCTGGCCACATGTGGCTTGCGGTGGCTGCCGCCGGTCAGACGTCGCGCCGCGTGCCCGACATGGCATCATTGATGGCTGCCATCGAGACGGGAGGAATATGCGATCACCGATCACGTTGGCGATCCCTTCATGCACATGGCGCAGCTGAGGCCATGCGCGTGATGCCGTTCCCTCCCTCCAGGGCTGGCGGCAGCACCTGCGGCCTTGACAGGCGAGTCCGAGAGAGGGCCCGGGATACAATAGACGCGGCACTGCTGTGCGTGTGTCTTTTGGCTGCTGGGCCGCAGGAAGCCGGGGAAGGGAGCTTCATCTGGCAACAGGGGCCGGTGGACCGGTCTCCGAGACTGACGTTGCTTTGCTTTTTTCTTTTCGTCTTTTTTTACCCTTCGGGATATCTCGACGCGGTGGGGGGGGGGAGGGTGAAAGCCAGGCCGTCTTGCATGGCAGCGAACCTGTCCTCCGTCGGTACCGAAGTCTATGGGGACGGCAGAGGTGTAAGCATGTCATTTCGGTTCGACCAGGCCGACACAGCCATGCTGTTATCAAGCTATCTAACCCTCAGTGCTCACCCACACTTACACCCACCCACACCAACCTGCCAGGCTGTGCCTCCCTAATGCAGCTGCCCCTGCATGTGTCGTATAGGGCCTGATATCAAGAGTGCGAGGTGTTTTTCCGAGCCTCCCGCATGCTGCTCACCACCGTTGTCACCAGGGGAACAAATGAAGCACCTCTTGCCCGTGACGACGACGGGGCTGCATTGCATTGCATCCGCTCGGCTTCGTGTCATCTCTCTCCTAAGCACACAGAGGAAAAGTCCGGCGTAATGCGATGCGAGGAACTTTCAATATGACAAAAACCACGCCTGCCCGCTTCACGTTCTCACACATGCATGTATGCATGCATGGCAGCAAAGCCAAATAGAATAAAAAAGCAGCAGAGACAAGGACACGCACACAATGGTAACACGGTGGGTAGACGCTGGCGGCATGACCGACCGAACAGGAGAGAACCGGCCGTCATCGGACTGCCGATCCGGATCTGCCCTGCCCTGCGGGAAACAACGTCCCAGAAACGTTCTCTCCCCACAGGGCTGACACAGGTGCCCCCGGATTTTCCCTCCCTGCAGGACAAGAGAGTGTGTGGTGTACTCCGTACCCCGGCCACGCCCTGGGCGGACCAGACCAACAAGAGCTGTGCTGACAGACAGACAGACAGACGGACGGCGGTACTGACAAAAGAGAGGCGCCGTGTGACGTGTCGGGGCTGCTTCTTCTTTCTGCTGCTGCCGCATGCGCTCTGGTGCGTAAGGCTGCTTGCGACAAGGGCTGACCACGAAAACGAATCACCTGATAGCATCCGGTCGAGAGTCTGGTAGGTCCTGGACGCAGGGCGTTTGCCGCAGCGTGTTCGCGCCCCCGGAAGGGAAGGAACAAGAGATGATGATGTTGCATGTAGCGTGGTCCGCCTTCGGTGTCACTCACTCACTCACGCTCACTGGTGACGAACCATTCACTCGGTTGTGCCCAGCGATCTAGACTAGCCGCCCGTGTTCATTTGCGTAGTTCTCACGTCGAACCCAACCCCCTCACATAATCACTGGTCACACAGGCGCGCGACAAGCTGCTCACGGCAACCACACCCTTCGCGCCATACCATCTCGCTACAATAGTCGCCCGCCCGGCGCCTCCCTGGCCCTAGGAAGGCGGTAGACTGACTACGAGGGTGCGGATGCGTAGTATTGTGAGTTACTAGTGAGTGTGCTTTGTGCTGACGCCCCCGCGGGGCCCAGGTTCCTGATTGAAGCGGCTGGCGGCGCAACCGTAACACAACCAATCAAGCCCGGTGGGGATTATGCAGAGCATCGGCTGGCCTTCTTGATGAGCCAATTCCCACTCTCGGACCGGGTGTGGCTACACAGTCCCTGGTGGTTGGCCCGCGCTCACGGCTCGAACGTGGTGGTATTTTTGACGGTCTCGTGACTCGAAATTTCGGGGGCCGAAAGGGCCGGTCCGTGAGACGGTTTGCTCCACGCGCTGGGGACGGGGAACTACCTACATTGGGAGGGATTTGATGTTCTGGCTGTCTAGTCAGCCTCCAGTGTGTTGTAATATCTGGATATAATATATCCCAGTTGGCCCGAGGCGTGTGCAACATTAGGTGGTCACGGTGTTCTAGTCGTTATTGCGATGCCTCGCATGGTGATGATGTCCCACCAGGATCCCGAATTTGATTGCACCTCCAGCCAGCCAGCCAGCGTAACCCCATTGCGTGCTGATGAGAGGTCCAGATCGGTACCGGAGTAGATGGTCGCGGCTTACTCGGTTTAGAGGCGATCACCATTCAGTCGGCCGGCTGCCCACCCGTCCGAATGGGACTACTACTTTTCCTCTGATGGCCGAAAGCCATCGGGGATGCCTCATCAGAGTCATGAAGGCGGCGCGATGGTACCCAACGACAGCCGAGGCGACTCACTGACTCCACCGCTACCATGCAGAATCACCAGACTACCAGTAGTGTAGAGCAGGTGCTGCAGGCACATTGACCATCGAACAAGCAGGCGGATGTGACGGCAGACAGAATAAAATCAAGATGGCGGCTGATGATGATCAGACTCTGGAGGTGATCTGCCCGCGGTGGCCGGCAGTGGCCAGTCGAGATCGACACGACCTGCGTCTGGATGCCATGGGTCGCACGCCCTACCGACCAGCCAAGCAACCCCCTAATCGCAACTCCAATTCCTTCCGCCAGCCCGACCGGGTGGATACCCGAGCGGTAGCAGAGACGACGTAGCGGGCTTGTCGTCGGCTGCGAGGTGCGTCGTCGGGATGCAGACTTGGTGGATTTGTCGTGCCGATCCCCCTGAAGAAAAGCCGGCAGTGCTTGCGGCCAACAACATGGCAGCATGGTAGTCCATCACTCACACGAGCCACGCAAGGGCAGGAAAAAAATCTAGAAAAAAACTTGTTGGTGCGCGTGCCTGCATGACCAATCCACGGATCAACTTCTTCAGCTGTACTAGTCGACGCCTCCTTCACCGCGCCAGCGACGGGAACAGAAGTTCTATGCGCGGCTGAAGCTGTGGCGAACGCGGTAGTAGTACATCGTACATGTAGGCAAGGTCGAGCGAGTTTCGCCCCTCATCCGGCGTGGGCGGTGAGGTGTTTCCAAGGTTGGGTTGTGGAAACTGCCCACTGCCAAGCGCGACCATTTGGGCAGAGCTTACGCTTTGTAACAGTAGCAGCACTAGAAGCAGTCTGACTAAACACCAGTGGTGTTGTGCAGAGGCACGAGAGGCAAAAAGTTTGTTTCCAGAAGGTTTCTAGAAGGTTTCTAGCGCCATGCAAGGGATAATTCTTGATCCATGGCCGCGGCACCTCACTCGCCGGCTCAGTCTGACGACGAAACCACTCCCAATTTACCCGAGGCACGCATACCCTGGCCACTTGGGCCAGAGATGCGCCCGAAACTACAGCCAACTTCATCTCCGGCCCCAAACACCCGGGAACTGGCTCCCCAATATCACGATCCTGACAATGGTGATTGCGAATGGCGAAAAAGACCAAAACGGGGAATGAGACCTTGCCCTAGGGCGAATAAACGCTAATTGGCATCTCGAACTCGTCACCATATTTCGACTAATCTTACTGCTTCGGGTGTAGTCCCGTCCCAAGCTACGGAGCCGACCACGCGACATGCCAGGCATGGCCCATGGTCCATGGTCCATGGCATCCCAGGCAGCCAGAATGATGAAAAAAAAGGGCAGATCTCCAGCCCGAGGCCGTGCGCATCTCCGCCAGGTTTTGAATGACAGCTTGAGCTTGAGCCCACGCAGGCGTACTGGCAGGGCAGCAGGGGAGGAAATCACGTCGATCACCGCGTGTCGCCCTGCACATCCTCTCCATCTCTAGCAATCCTCCCCCCTCGCCCCCCCTCCCCAGCCTGCCCAGGCATGCCAGGCAACCTCTGGAACGACACGTTACAGCTGGGACGGGTACGTCTCAACTTTATCTGGCGTTAAAAGTCCCCAATCAATCCCCCTTCCCGACAAATTACACCGAGACGGACCGGGGCGCAGCTGGGGTTGGCACGGTTGGGTCTGCAGGTGGTGCTGTCGTAGATAGTGTGCCGATAGAGACCCTCAAACATCATACCAATGCAATGCCTGCTCCGTGCCTAGGCGAGGGGGGCAACGCAGCCCTGAATCCTCCGCGCTGCCGGCATGATGAGGCAGGCGATGGCACCTCGTCTGCACCTCATCCCACCGCCATCCGGCTCGCCTGGCAGAGATACTGGATACACGTATTACGTGCTACCGTGGAGTGGATACAACATCACTTAAGGGTGTTTCAATATGTGTTTTTGTTCCGGCAGGTATCTGTCAAGGGGGAAGGGGTCATGTGAAAGGTAGGTACCTGTAGTCCGAAAATATCCACTTTGATACCGAGCTGGCAGAATATACCCGCTGGAGTCTAGAGAGACCCAAGGGACCGTCTTCCGGAGGCCCGTCCCAGACGGCCAAGACAGGACACCGAACAGCGAACGGTTGCAAAGGGGTCAAGGGGAAAAGGGAAGGGGGAATCATGATGAGCCCTCATCAGCAGCAGCCCCTCCAGTCTGGCCACTCACTCTTTGCCTACCGGTGGAGAACATGTCTTCTCTCTCTGCTGGCTGGCTGGCCGCCGTGCATTTCCTCATCTCGGACTGGATCCTGCCCTTCAACAAGCACCCACGGACGGGACCGTTACCCGGGCGTTCACCGAGTCAGTTCTCGTCCTGTGGGGACCCTCTTTGACAGCAAACGCTGTTGTTGCCCCCCCTGATCTGCCACGCTCCATCCCAGAAGCACACACACACCCACACATACTGCAGTAAACCAAAAGCACATTAGTCTACACTTACTACCCACTCCCCACCCGACCGTCCCTCGTGCACCTCTTGGGACCCCCCCCCCCCAGCCCCCGCCCTGGCCTTGTGAATTTCCCAGTGGGTCCCCCAAACCTGCCGACGCGTTCCCACTCCCTGGCCCGCCCGCCCCAATGTACCCTTTTGCAAGGCTGAAAGAAAGCACATGCGTCCCTGAACAAGGGCCCAGTCGTCGTACCGGTACCTGAAGGGGAGGGGGGAGCATTGGGGGGGGGGGGGTGTTGAACGCTACGGCATAACGCCTGCCATGCGATTCGTCAGCGTCCCTCGTGCGGGTGGGGAATTGGAAGGGGGCTCCACTGCGGATTTCTCTCCGAGCCGGGGCGGAAAGAGTGGAAGGCAAGGGAATGAAAAAAAAAGAGAGGACTTGGCCTTTGGTCTTTCTCTTTGGATGGACTGTTGGTGCTTGCTTGCTGCTGTCCTGCGCCCATCCATGCCCAGTCCTGCCAGTCCTGCCAGTTTGTGGATTCCACGTGCCTCGGCACTGCAAGCGAGCTTCCTTCAGAAAAATGGCCTGGGTCGCACCCCCGTCGCGTAAGGCTGACTCGGGGCTAAGGATTTTTCGTGTCCGGCTGCCTGGGCTGATGAGTATCCATATCGTCAGGATCAAATTCGGCGCGACTTTGGGATTGGGATGGGCACTAGGCGGTATAGTGTGAGCACCGAAGACGGTCCTTTTGTCAGACCGTCTTTTAGCCCTGTGCCTGTGTGTTGTGGCGGGGGAATCTCCGGTGGCCGTGTGTCATCGCCCACAAACGCCCGACTCCGGTGCGACGGGCTACGTGTAAGATTTACAGGCTGCTCCCGGCCGGGGAGGAAAAGTTTTGTCGATAGTCGCTGCCTTGGTGGTGGGATTCTTTGGCTCCTGCAGCCTGTCGCGGCGGCAAGGCGGTTCGGGTGTGGTTCAGACCAAAACGTGACGGCTCAGGTTAAGTCGACACGAAGCAAGGGATGCAGGATAGAGTCTTTATCTCACCCAGCCACGATTTTGTATTTACTACAGATAATGAGATAATTCCAAAAGTCACTGTTGGGTGAAAATTTTCGATGATGAGGCATGCGGGCTGCGCCGAATTGAAGCAGTAGTGTGGCACAGTAGCAAGATGATTTGGCCTACATAGCGTCAGGCACGGCCATTTGACTTCAAAAAGACCATGCGTATGATTGCCCATTATCCTGCGGACTCACCTCGTCATCAAGGCATACGTACCATCTGCTGCGGATGGAATGCGTGGTAGAGACCTCGAGAGTTCGACAGCCCTATCAATTTCTCAATTGCCTTTCAACAAGGACACGTAAATGTTGGGCAACTCGTAGTGGCAAAACACTATTAAGCCGGGTTAAGAACTTAAATCGGTCCTCCATTTAGGTCGCCCTGAGACTCTAACAGCGAGGTGTCTTATCTGTCCATTTAGTCCACATGACCAACCGATGTTGCACCAGCGTAGGACGGACTGTTGCTTAGCTGGCGGGAGAAGGTGACCGAGGATAGATAATGCCCAGCCCCAATATTTCAGTCGATATATGCAAGTGTTCTTTTTTACCGAGGCGCAGATTTCTTCCGACTTCGTGATAAGTTTTACTCGTCGGGATGGTGGAACAAGCAAGAAAGACTCGGGCGGGTCAGGCTTTCACCTCGATTGGTCTTTGACTCACTCAAGGCAGAACGGTATTGAAGTCCAACTGTACTATGAGCCTCTTAGCGACTGACCGTTCAGAGCCTATCTTGTTGATTGTAAATGATAGTTTCCTCTACCGAAACTTGGAACAATACACTACAGCGAGTTTATCCCCACATGCGGCAAGTAACCATAAGCCCTAGTTTTATCACCCAGCTGTAGAAGCCGGTCCTCTTCACAAGATGCCTATAGGGCCGGTCGTTTAGGCTCGGTACAAATGGGCACTGGACTCTGCCCTAATTAATGGCTTCGTGGCATATCGGTCGGGCTCGGCTCAAACACGTCAAGGAGAGTAGATAGGCTCTTGAACATAACTGCGTGGGGCCGCATCGATTTCCTTCATTCGCATCTCTCATTCTGTCCCTCCTGAGTATATCCTTTTCCAACATCAACAACAACTTCGACCAGGATGCAATGCTGCTCTCTCTGAAACAGACGATATGGGCCTTGGCCATTTCCCTCTCAGTGGCTGAGAGCCCTGCCGCCAAAGTCACATGGGACGATCTTACGGCTGCCATCAGTAAATACCCTCGATACTTCGGCGAGGTCGCCGCCGTTTCCCAGAAAGGCCTCCCGGTCTTCAATGGTGTGTCATTCGACAAAGGGCATTCTCTTAAGGTTGGACACGTTGAGCCGATGAAATGTTTCCATGAAAAGTCGGAAATAATTTGCATGACGGCTTGTCGAGAGTGTATGGGCAACAAGGGATGTGAGAGATGCAGGGGAAAGCCAGCGGTACACAATAATGCATGGATCAGTACCATCTCCTGGCTATTGCAAAAAAACCCGCCTGCTCTGCACAATCTCAAATTTACCTTTGAAGAAGCTGTGCAGCGTGAAAAGCTGAATACATCCGAGCCCGCTGGGGATTATGAGACCTTTCATTTTACGCAGAACTTGGACAAGCTGATTCCTATCGATAACTCCTATTTGCAATTCAGTTCAGTAAGTCAACCACCTGATTTAGCTCCAACCATCACGCGTGCTTGATAATCCTTGACGATCTCTTCCACGGACAAGTAGTACGAGGCTGACAAGCGGCAATAAAGTACCAAGATGAGACCGGAGGGTGGCATTGGAACAGCCCCGATCCCTTGAGTTATCGGCTTTACACCGGCAAGTTTGACAACAAACGGTGGAGTAAGACTTGCGACAAATCCATCGCAGGAAAAACCGCGGCCAAATCTGCGCTGCAACAGCCGGGTTGGGAGGCCAAGTACTCACCAGAATACTACCTCACCTACACTGTGCAGGACGGGAGTCTCTACAAGGCCTGGCGTGTCACCTTTAACACCGCAAAGGACTTCGGTGAAGACTTCTTGGTCTGGGTCGACGCTAGCAACTGCAATAAGGTCATTGCCGCAGCCTCTGCAAAGATGGACCCTTACATTAGTACCCTGGGAGCATTCGTGGGGCAGCAAACGCGGCTGTCCAGGGAACGGGAATCGAAGTTGAAGGAGACCACATATCCCCTTCCACTCCGGGAGGCTCGCTAGCGCTCCAGAGGAAGCGCGGAAAAGTCCTTGAAATCCAGGTATGTGAATGGGGCAATTAAAGTATCTCAAGGGTCTTACGGACCACGAGGGGGGACATTGGCGCTTTGGGGGGGTGGGGGGGGGGGTGGTGCGGATTGCAATGATTGCTCTTCACTCTCTATGTTCATATTCAGAAATTTCTGCAAACACGCAACCAATGTCGACACATTCATTTCTGTAAACAAATATTTACATGTTCTTTTCGAAATTTGTGTCACGAATAGCGCCTTGATGACTGCCCCAATGTGTCCCTTTCCCCTGACCGGCCCGAGCAATGACACTCGTACTCAACAACGCAGCCGGTATTCGTCATGCTATGATCTGGCAGGAGAGCTTGGGGTTTACCCAACAAAACAAGGGTTTCTTGTCCATGACAAAAACATGTCACCTAAAGAATTTCCTATCACGGCAATAGAGCCAGGCTGCCATAAGGGAAGAGCGCTCGAGATTCATCACATTTCTTTCCTTCTCGAAATGACTCACACACCGTTCTCCGTTTCGTTTTCAACTGACGTGATGTGACCGCAACAGGCTGCTCATTCACCCAGGACGCATGAGTGTCCGGCATGCTAAGACACTACCCAACCTCTGCAAGACGCCACCAAACGGGGCAGAGACTCCGTTACGGATTTACAAAGGAGACCGAGATTATCCACCGGTCGGGGGCCGGGAGTGGGACAATGGGGGCCGGATCCAAGACACGTCTTTGGCCCGGCCCCCAAATGGCACTCACACATAGCCTATCAATCCTCCCGCGAGAGACGAAGCCGGCCCGCGTGTCGACTTGCGGGCCTGCCCTCTTGGGCCATTGGGTAGCATCGTCAAGCGACTCATCTGCTGACTCACAGCAAGTCAGACGCGACACGAGAGCGCAGCGGTAGTCTCCTGATGGGGGCCGGGCCATTGCAAGTTCCCACGGATTGGACCAAGTGTGGCACACACACACCGCGGCTTACGGCCTCCGCCCAGGAGGGCTCGATGCACGTAAGACATGCACATAATACACGCGAGCACCTTGGCGGGATCGAGCAGGAAAGAAAGAGGGCCGCCAGACTTTTCTGTTCTTGATGCTCTCACCTTGGCCCTCGCTACTTAACTACCTTCCTGTTGTGCCCCCGCCTGCCCGAGTATCTCGTCAGCCCGTCGCTTAAAGTCGGACCAGCCCCCCTGCGCACGCAGCCTTTGAGGATCGCGGGAGAACCGTGGCACTACAGCCCTACGCAGGTCGACCTGTCATATTCCCAGTGTCACGAGGAGGGAGTACGTTGCTTGCATGCATTGATCTCCATGGCGTGATGACGCCGGCTCATCCAAACAAGTCCGTTCCCATTGGCCCGTTGTCTGCCCCCTCCCTCCCCCAAGGCATTCTCATACTCTGGTGCCGCTATCGTCGATATTGGCAGGCGCTATCTAGGTATGCCCACGAGGTGTATTTGAGCGTTTGCGTGGGCTGACGGCGGCTCGGGAGTGGTGGGGCGATCGCTTGATGCAGAACACGTGGCTTATTGGGGTGGTGTTGCGAGCATCATGAGACCCGATACAGACGGCATGCGGCTAAAATACACATGGCTGGATACCCCGATCATATACCCTTTTCGAACGGACATTAGAAGACTGCATGGGGGCTGAATATCAAGCCCAACGGTCCGTCCCCGGCACACCGGTCACGTATCAGCTTCAGGCCTGCTGTTGGTCGGTGTCCCAACTCGTAGGAACTTGCTTCTGTGGCATATTATCTGCATTTGCAGTATGAATATGCCTGGTTGTATGGCTTAGCCCATGCAATGTGATAGACTAACAATCTGCGACCGGACTTCTAGTAGCGTTGAGAAAGTGTAGGTATTCAGCTCTAAGCCAACGCGCTAATGGACTATACTCCGCAATGCCCTCCACCACTGACGCCGTATCTCGACTGGAAGAGTCGGCCGTCTTAGCCTCTTGTACCAATACAGACAGCCTCCAGCTCACTGCCTCCGGCAGACTTAGACAGGTGTCAGTTGAAGTGTCGTGGCCCGATCCAAGGCAAGCAAGGGAACCGGAGCTATAATCCATCACGGGATGTACTAGTATCTCCAACAAATCAGGTCGCCAGTCTCGAAAGTTTGACGCATCTCCCTATCACAAAACAGAAACCAAATTTCAGTACCGCGCCTCTCGAGAAAGCGGGGTCATCGTCGAAACAAACATCATTCCCTTTGCTCTGGTATGCGCGTGTGGGTGTGACGAAGCCGGCCCCGGGGAACCGTGGGTGGCACAGCAAGCACCCAGTGTAAGCACTTGGTCCGAAAGGGGCAATGCGTATCTGGAATCAGCTCCCAGCCAACGGCAAGATCTTGATCGACAGATAGCGGCCGATGGCGGCGGGCGCCCTAGGGAGTTGGGGCGCGCTCGACATTCATTGCCCCCTCTCGAGAAGCGAGGCCTGCACCCGCCATTCGACGTGATGCAACGCACAAGCACAAGCCGCGCTGTCATCGAGGCGCTGCGGTGAGAGGGGGGAAAGAGAGAGGGAAATGAAATGTGTGTCAGCCTCCTGGGAAAAGGTTCTGGTGACATCCGGCGATGCGAATACGCCGCCGCACATAAAACATTGAATGTACATGGGGCCCTCGGCCTCTCGAATACGGTTAGCCAGGGCCCCGAGGTTCAGAGATCCCAGGGTTGGAATCACGGGCAAGGGGGACACTTGGGTTCATGTCAGATTTTGGGACAACGGGGCGTAGGGCGGACTGGGTCAGGGTTGGTACTTTGATATGACCGCAAGTGAGACCCGGCAGATGTATTGGGTGACTGTCGCAGTACAATGACGACGCGAACCTCGAGTACCGTGACGTGAGCCCGGGGCCGTTTTGTCAACATCTTATTACAAAAAGTCCGTGTATCACCAAACGTGATGCAACCTCTGTCCCCACAAGCCGGCATCTCAACGCCACGCTGGCCGTTGCCCTTCCGAGGCATATTTTGCGAATGCTGACATGACCCCAACAACTCCCCAGGGCTCCCCAGGGGGGCCGATCCACGATGTGGTGCATGTATGCATGATCGACTCAATAATATCCTCATCTGCTTACAGCTGGCCAGACCGCCTCCAACCAAAGGACTGGGACATCGACATCTGCTTCCAAGTTTCGTCAGGGATTTCCCTTGGGCACGGATGGGAAGAAATTTGGGTTCTGCATCCGTTCTCGGTTCCGTTTGGCCACCTCGGCCTGCCGTTTCTGGTAAACTCGGTTCTGATGGAAGGTCCTGCAAGTATGTCAGACATGACTTCTTGTATGTGTGCGAGGCAACTAGTGGAGGGAAATTGAGCCGACCTGTGCAAGGCAAAGACGCGAGGCTCTTCCTCTGCTGGTGGCTCTTCCTCAGCCTTCTGTAAGGACACTGTTAGCTTCTTGAATAAACTCTAGACTTGCTGGGTCCCAGTTGAACGCTACTGTACCGTACCTCCTCAGTCTTTTTGTCATCAGCCTTCTTCTCATCGGCCTTCTTGTCGTTCTTGTCTCCTTCCTTATCCTTGTCCTTATCCTTGTCCTTGGACTTCTCACTCTCTTCCTTCTTCTTGCGCTGACGCTCCTCGTATTCCTTCTTCACCTTCTCAACCTCTGCTTCCATGTCCTTCTTCTTCTTGGCATCGATCGCGGCCTGATCAACGATGGGCGAGCAGAACCCACGGTCCTTGAGGTGGCTCGTGCAAACAAAGAAGAAGTCCTATCACGAGGCTGTGTTAGGGATGCATTCCTGGTTGCCTGCCACAAGGAGGCCATGATCTGCAGCTGAGGTCCCAGACAGAAGGGGCGGAACTCGAGGTGGGTGCAAGAGTGAGTGAATGAGAGAGGCTGCCCTGTCACTGTGAGCTGGGCATGAGACGAACCTGCTTGTCGGGCGTCACCAGCACGCTCGTGCTGGGCTTGAAGCAGATCTCACATCGTTTCGATGCTGCTTCCGCCACCTTTCGGTGTGTGTAGACATTGGGAAAGGAGGCCATTGCCGCGTTGCGTCGATGGTCAGCTGGGCTGCATTGGCGCCGTCGGTCGAAGATGTAGTGAGAGCTCTGGTGGGGCCTACAGTGTTAAGATCAGGTTGATGCGGACGTCGTACTGTACGCTAGTCATGAGGTCACGTGCCCCCTTTTGGCAGGACAAGCAGACTTGGTGGTATCTGCGAGTGAATGGTCACCCATTTTGGGAATTCCGATTTTCCTGAAGTATGATGGACACTTTCTCAAATGGGTGTTAATATTGACTTTGTGACTATTCAGTGGTTCTGAGGCGGTTTGTGCTCATGACAGTGTCAGAAGGTAGAAAACCAGGACCACACGTCTTCCTTGCTACTTTTGTGCGAGACCAGGAATGAGATGCACTCGAAGCTGGACCACACAAAAGGTGTGACTGGCGTCCTGAAATCGTCTGCAGCAGTGGCAGAAACGGCAGTGAATGAGGACATTTACACATCTTTGCCAAAGTGATTGAATATCTCGTCCAGGAGCGTCCGAGATATGGACGATACTTCCAACGCTTCTGAGCTCCATGGTCGCTTGTGTTGGCCCCTTGACGGTGTTTTAACTACAATCTGCGCCTATTTGAACAAAGCTACTATGCTATAATACCAAACAATCAGGGTACCTCACGGGAAATTCGTCACAGTAAATCGTGTCGTGGAAATCCTTGAACATTGAGGTCAGGTATAGCTGTGCAATTCTCTACATACCTGATGCTGGGAGCTTCTTGGCACCGAGCCGTTCCCCAATGACTGCGAGATTTGTCCACTTTTGAACTTTGCCAACGACATCCCACTGTGAGATGTAACTGTCAGAGTTGGGCTTCACACATTGCTCAGAAAACGGCATGGCACACTAGTTGGAGCCCAGCTATAACTGGGATTTCTCATGATCGGATCTCTGCTTGGGTTTCTGAAAAACCGGTCGTGGCTGTTCCAGGCCCACTATTAGGTGGAAGTTATCTGGGAGAACACCATTAAATAAGAAAACGGATATTCGCACAGCAAAAAACGGATGCTGCACAGCAAGTCAACTGACTAAGCAATTTCAGCCAATCAGAGGCCGCCATTCTATTTCGCCGCACCACCCACCCATGGTGCTTTTTGCAGCCTCACCTATCTACAGCGCCCACAGCGCCTATACAACCTCTATCGGTCTCAAGGTGTAGTTGCAAATCGACTGCCATACGTCGAATTAACTGCTGGGGACGTACTTAGCGACGATAATAGCGAGAAAACAATCCAGGAGGAAATCATTGTCTATGGGCTATTCTAAGCGATAATGGAAGCACGTTGTAAGCTGTGGCAACGATTTAAGCACTATGGAGGCACGTTGGAGGCTTGTGGCAGCAGCGTGGCACGATAACTGCTTTTGTAGTGCATTTAGGGGCTTCAGGGCACTTTTTTTAGGCCTGTGGGCACCATCGCTTCGAGAGATCTAGTGCCCTCGAGTGTGTGTGATGAGGATGTTAGTTGGTGTAGTCAAAATAACTATTTGTATGTAAATTTTGGTGGCGGGCGTTATTTCGTGCACCGGGGCTGCAAAATGGCTGTGCAGCATCCGTTTTTGGCTGTGCGAATATCCGTTTTCTTAAATAATGTGAACGAAGTTCACAGTGACTGACTTGACCACTGCAGCATTCACTTTTGGGTGATCTTCTACAAGCTCACATATATTGGATGGCCTCATTGATACGATGAGCTCAGGAAAAACGTACTACTGGATGCCTTACTATTTCATAAGCTCCCGTGTGATCGCATGTCTTATGAACTTCTATTTTATAACCCATATTATAGCCTTCTCTACACAATCCTCCATATTATAACTTCTTTTAAAATACTCTCTTGGGTTTAATCCCCGGCCAGGCCCTAAGTCCTTCTGGATTATATTTTTCTTGATATGATTTTGGCCCTCTTTACTTGGTTACTGCTTTAAGTAAGCTACTCAGCTTTAATCTCTCTATAATCTTGTAATAAATACTGGATCGGCTCCTGTCTGACCCGTGCCTGCCAGAGCTGTCTCTATTCTCACTGTGGGACAGACCTGTATTGGGTGCTGTGCGGTAAATAATGACGAGCGTTGATCCAGCTGACATCTGAATGAGATGAGTCGAGAATGTGTTGAGGTTGCTGGCTTTCTTGCGCCAGCTAACTCTCAACAAGCTTTGGTGTGTCTGGTTGAGAAAAGGTCTAATAATATATAATACCAGCCTCTGAGCGGGTGGCCAGCTACTCTTGTGATGAAGCTCATAGCTAGGTTGTGGTGTAGAACTGGAGGATGGGTATGTTGGATTGTTTGGCGTCCCATGTGGAGACGCTTAAAGGATATCTGCCTGAGCACCAGTCAGTCTTACCTGTGTTGGATTAAGAAGACCAGGTTGATGATTTCCAGGCTATTCCCATCTTCTTCGGAGCAGGCAAGACCATTTGTGCCTAGTCACAAGTCATATCCCCCGTGATGTAGTCTTTCCTTTCTTCATTCGTAACGGTTTCAGAACAGATCTTGGAACTCAAATTTGAGAAGCACACAGTCTGTTGCAAATACGGAGGAAGCACTCCGTGAATATGTGGACCATAGTCGGAGTTGACGGTTAGATTGGAAGGAAAAGGTGGAAGGTTGGGGCAGGGGAGGGGTTATATATATGTGACTTGATGGGATGCTCCAGGAAGTTAACATCTTGTCATGGCTGCTCCAAAGAGTGAGGAAGTGATAACCAGTTCAAAGTTAATCAAGTGTGCATCCAGTTGAAGTCCTGGCAATGTCGGATGAGACTTGAAACCACATATTGGTGGTGAATAGAGAAAACAGTATTCACTTAGGTATCTCATGACGAATAAGCCTACAATTCAACTGGGCTCAGTCCAAGTACAAGCACACAGTGTGAGCCTAAAAAGGGCACTAGGGCACTGTGCATGGTGTGTGTGGGCTGTCCAAAAGCTAAGAGGGGTGGGCCAATATAACAAAAAGAAGACAAACAAAACAAAATCAAGAAAAATATAATCCAGAGGGACTCAGGGCCTGGCCGGGGATTGAACCCGGGACCTCGCACAGTAAACATGTTTAACATGTCGGATTGAACACCCGAAGCGCGAATCATACCGCTAGACCACCAGGCCAATTGTTGAGATGGTGCGTTGAAGGAGGGTCTATGTATGTGGCGCAGCCGGCCCGCCGAAACCTTGGCGACACAGCCGAGGCCCCACAACCAGAAATGGTCTGTGCAGGCGGATCAGACCCAAAATTTGATCGATTGACAGTTCCTTGACATTCTGGTCAACTTGAATTGTTTCATTTTCTGAACAGTCGATTGCATGGCTGAACGGAAATGGGTGAGACTTGCCTTGGAGCCCGGCAGCCGGGCTGGGTGCACTGACCCCGCTCGGCCTTCCGGCCCAGCCACCGTTCATGACTTGAGCCACCACCGCCACGTAAATGGAGCGCTGTCTCTCGAGACAAGTGTCTCACTTGACACCTCAAAACATGATCACAGCAGTAGAGAACTGTTGGTCGTGAGTTTTTACAAGAAGAAAAGGATTTCAATCGAGTTTTATTGGTCTGATTTCCCATAACAATCCAATTAGCGGCCAGAAAAACTAGCCTGATTCCCTTCTGGCATCTTGCCTGCAGGAAACGCTGTTCAGAGATTGTGTGCACCACCTTCATTTCTGGCAGAGCATCTGGCTGGCATTTCTGGTTCGCTAACAAATACAAGCCACAGCACCAATCTAAACGATTCCGGCAGCAGAGACGGCAAATACGAGTACTGCATTAAGTGCTGGCCAATGCGATATATGATACCATCGACTTTTGGGAGCGTTGAGCGTCCGATAACTAGCACCGGGTGGTTTCACGATTGAATCCACCGCTCTTACTCACAATTGCCCCCGAGGATAACCAATCCTACAACAGATAATTTCTCTTGCTGGGCAGAACCTAGTCAAAGCCACAGAACCCTCGCAATAATGTTGCGAAGTTTCTGAGAGTGTGTTGCGATATGGCAACAGTACAGTGGACTTAATACGAGGGGGGTGCCGGATGCCCCGTTCCGCTTGAAACCTGTCATAGATACGTGGAGATCATCTCAACGAGTAGATTGTATGGCAGGTACAATTTCAATAGGTCCTTTGGCTTACTGATTTATGGACCGTCCGCATCTTCCACTTTACTACCCAGACGCCAAAATACAAGCTTTGTCTTAGCATTCCCATACAACTCTATACCAACTTCAAAGTCCTGATACGGAGGAAGGAGGCTGTCCTGCACAAGGTTACCCCATGAGAGGTTATCCCCTGGGAGGTCACCTCGTACAATGTTGTCGTATCAGAGGCTGTCCAGTAGGAAGTTTTCATGTAGAAAGTTATTCGATAAGAGGCTATCCTATACGAGGCAATTCTATATGAGATTATCTAAGAAGAGGTTGTCCAGCAGGAGGGTATGCCACAGGAGGTTACTTCACAGGAGATTACCTAATAGGAGGTTATTCCACAGGAGGTTATTCAATAGGATGTTATTCCTATAGGACTTTGTTTCTATAGGAGGTTGTTTAGTATAAGTTTGTTTCTAAAGGAGGTTGTTTAGTATAAGTTTGTTTTATAGGAGGTAGTTATATAAGAGGTTATTGTATGAGAGGTTATTGTATGAGAGGCTATTGTATGAGAGGTTATTGTATGAGAGTTTGTTCAATGCGAGGCTATTCTATGGGATGTTGTCCTAATCGCTGACATTGAATGCGAGACTTTCACTTCGGCGGGCAGTGAGCACTCTGAACCGCCTCAATACTGGCTCACCATTCAAATGCCGTGGCCATGTGTCGGATACTCTAGCAAAGCTCGTTGTGAATAATAATCTAGCTACCCACATGGGGATCTGAGCATTGGAGACGCAGATTGAGTTTCAGCCAAGTCATTTGGAATGGCTGAGAGCAGAAATTGATATGAGAAGTAGCAGAACGGTCGTTGTTTTCGAGGTAGGTGACCCATGCAACTTGGTGACCTGGCAGCGACGAAGAATTTGACAGCCCGGGTACAGGCGATGAGGTAAGTATATTCAAAGACCCATCAGTATAATTGTGTTTCCTCTCATTCGACCAGTCTGCTCGTATTGTGCACAGATGTCCGCGTAGCTACCGGTCTTCCGTTCAAGATCGATCTCTCACATACTTGCTGAACAGGCAAAGTCGCTACTGTCGCCGTGAAGAATACTTATGCTCAAAATACATCCCTAAATCTGATTCCATTGGAAGTTAGTGTGGTGGATCGGCCATTTGTAAACTGACAGGGCTTAGCTAGTGACCAATAAAATGGCAAATAATTCCAGGCAGGATTCAGGAGGTATGCAGTCAGCCGAACCGTTCTGTAATCATGTCTGCAATCAAGTGTCACATTAGCTTGTAATGGCTTACTGATCAACCTGCCCTCCCATAAACGCCCAATGAAAGTGCTCGTGTGCTAAGAGCTGAATACTTAAGCAGACAAGTCGACGAAGAGAACGCATGACGAAGTCTATCAACCCACTTTCTAAGAGATCCGACGCTTCTCGCAGCTGAGGCCATTAGGGATTTTGCACTTCGTCGCTAATAATGACGAAACTTCCAATGATACTGCCCTACTTAGGCGTGATAGGCCGGTCACTTGGGAACACACTCATTCCCGTCAACGGAAATGCGATCTATGCGTCTTATGGGACGCCATATTTTGATGAAATCTACCCGGAAAGCACCTTCACAGTTGATAACTCAACCCTCAGACCGGTTATCTCACCAGACGGCTCCGGCGTCGCTGCCCAGACATCTACCACGCAGATCCACACGCACGTGAACTTCCGTTTCCCGACTTATATCAACAAGCAAAATTGCCTCTGCCAGCTGTCCTTCCACATAGACTCTTCCCAGTCCGCTGCGGTTGACGAGAGCGTGAACAACGCTCAGCTGGACCTCTTCGAGCTCGACAGCCCCACGAATGAGACTCACCACCCAAATATCGCCGGCTACCAGGGGCGATGGATTGCCCGTGAGCTTGTCCAAGGTAGTGGGGTTGCCTATACAGAATTCGGGATTCAACCCTTCGACTGCTCTGCCATGAAGCTTGGGGGGCTTCTGGCGGGGTTTGAGGTCGCTCCGAAGTGGTGGGATACTGATGCGCGGGTCAACATCTCGTGGTCTGGTAAGCGAGTCTTCCTTCTTTCATTCTCACTCAAAACGCAATTTGAGCGAGCAAGCCTTGGAGCCTTTTAACTCCTCTTTTTTGATTTTCTCCTTGCCTTTTTCCCATCTACGTTTCTTCTCATCGAACAGCTGAATCTCGGACCGATGATCCTGGATGGTATCACATGTAGGCCAGGGCGTAGGGCTCGGAATCTGGGGAATAGACAGGAAAATGTCCTCTGAAAAGGCCATTCACGCTATTTCGAATACGTCATTGTGTGTCGAGAAAAGTTAAAGCTAATCTTGAATTCTAGCACAAGCTGGAATAAAGCTCAAGGTCTGGGGAATGTGGTGGTAACCACTTTCATTTCCAGAACGAAGTCAATGACTGTGTTATTGACTGTGTTCCCTAAGGGCGACCTCATAAGAGATTGAAATTAATAGACTGACTTCTACATGATGGCAATTACCCATTGCCGATGGATATAAGGTAACGAGATTACCATGGGGTTGACAGCATCTGAGATCGGCTAGCCATGCCGCGGTGTTTACTCATTCATGATTGCGTGACCATATAATTAGTTACAAGATCCTTTCACTCGAAGGTTAATGCATTGTTGGTATGATATGCCGTCAAGGTTAAATCTAGACAATTTCTTCTCGAGCGTTGACAGCACCACCCACATGCCCATTGCCTTATACACACTCCACGCTGTAATTAACCGCGTATCATGCATGCTTCACGTAGGTACCCTCTTCATCATACAATCGATAGTACACCGTCTCTCCGCCATCAAACAAATCACGAACGAGGATATCTTGGTCCCCAAGCCCAGCCTCCCTGAGGTTCGTGACTTCGAGTAGTTTTCGAAGAGACTTCTTTCGAAAGAGCAGATCCCAGGTCAAAGTACCCCGCTGCGCCTGATACCCATAGTCGGAACCCTCTTGGAAACCTTCAAATGGGCATCGAGTCAGTAATGAGTCTATTGCTGTCGATGGGGTCCAGGAACATGTGTACTCACGTTGCACTTGCTCCACAAAGTCAACCAGTGTGTCGCCTTCGTGGACATCCTGCCCTTGGGTGCACCACTCGCCAGTCTTGACGTTGATCCACATATATCCTCCAGCATCCCGATATCCCCTCTTATGCCATCCGGCGCCTTTGGCCTTGCCCTTGGCCCGGCGCCTACCACCAGTGACCCCGAAGGGGGCTAATACAGCGGCGCGGCGCTGTGCCAAGGGCAGTGCCAGCAGTGCCCGGCTCTCGTCAATTTCAACGGCCCGTTGAGCTTGTGCCTGAGCGGCAAGTTGCCGTTCCTGCGCAGCAAGCTGCTGTTCCTGTCTCAGCCAGCGCTGGTCCAGGTCATGCTCCTGTATCTGCAGCTGCAATAGGTGCTCCCGCTGCTCCCTTTTGAACTCCCTCTCCCGTCTTTCGAGGGCACGGCGCTGCTGCGCCAGGTCCGCCCGTTCCTGGCCCTGGCTGGGACTAGCCGCAGGCGAGCGACTTCTCGCTCTACTGCTGCTGCCGCCGTTCCCACGCTCTACCACCCCGCGGCGCCGTCGGCGCTCTGCCAGGACCCTTTCCAGGGCCGCATGCTCCTCCGGGGAGCGGCCAATGGCGCGACGAGCGAACCTGGTGGGGTCGACCCCGGGAGGTGGCTGCGCTTGTGAGGAGCTCATGTTGATGATGTGTCACACGAGACCCGCTTGGCGCGTGGCCCAGCCCATCGGTTGCAGATGTGAGTGGAGCGGGGGTCCGAGCAGCCGAGCCAGGATCATGTTTACATAATCAAATCATCTTGAAGAATTGCACGATATCACTTTGCTTGCTCTCTCGGAACTTGAATGGGTTTCTGTATGGCTAAAATTCACTGAGGATTAATAAAGTTTAACAGGGCAGACGTTTCATGAGATGTTACTACCTAGCCAGTCTAACAAATCAGGACTGTGGATATAGAGTGGCGTGGAGGTATGAATCTAGTGTACTAGCTTGGGCAAATTCCCCTTACTAGTTCCGGCGAGAGATTCGGAATGGCTGCTAGGCATCTACGTTGTCTCCCTGTCAAATATCTTCCGCTATACTACTGGTTCGCGGTGTGGAGTGGCTACTGACACATGCCAGGCGCTTAGTGTTTCCGAGCTGGCAGTTCCGAGCTGACAAGATAGATGCAAGAATGACTGGCCGCCGTCGCCACCACCCCGACCTGAGGCTTGATAAGATTGGTGCGCGACACCCCATCGCGAGCTGGTGTGATCGATGCATGTCAGCACTAGCCGGACTTGCGTCAGTGGCACTTTGAAGGTTGCCTGGCGACTGCATCAGTTCTTTAAGCTCTCCTAGTACCAAGTAGGCGTGACAACGGTTCGTGATAATGCAATTCCCGGAGAGCTTTTTGTTTGATCGGAGGGTCAGCCGCACCGGACTAATCCACAGATCACCACGGAGTGGATATGTTATGAAGGGCCCATGTCCTGGTCAATTGGCAACATTTGGCCCGGACGGTGGATGCGATGGGGATTTTGACCAGCTCACGAGGATGTATGGGCCTTGATTTCATTAACGGTCAAACGAGAACACGCCGATTGAGGGATAGTTGAGGGGAATTGGGCCGCGAAGGTCTTTTTCCGGTTCTCGGCCCGGCCAAGAGGCGTGCTTGGTCAACAAAACTGGCTTAGCGGTGTGGTTGTACGCAGCTGAGAACCTGTGCATATGTGGCCCTCAAGCGCTGGGACGGCTCGTCGACCGCTAGGCATTGAGGGAAGAACTTGCAGACGAGGTCCAGGATCGTGTTAGACCTCTGCGGGCAAGAAACTACGGTGGAGCGGAGGAGTTTGGGGCTTCCGGGATGCCTATCAGGCAAAAAAGGATCTCTGGACCGGTCTGCCTTCTTTCCGAGTCCTGCCGTGCAACCGTGCGGACCTTCTCAGAGCAGAGCAAAATAAACCTACCTATTGTAGTCTTTGTCAACCGAATGATTCACGGTTGATGTCTGATACCCTATGTTTTGACAGTGATCCTATGGTTGAAAGAACAAAAACCAACCGCCCAATCAACTTACACAGAGCTCTCCCGGGTCGTACTTGTACGAAAGATGTCTCAGCTGCCTTCCATCCCGGAACTTCTTATCCGTCATGCAGAAGAACGCGGGCAGAAGGTTGCTTTTTCAGCACCAACGCGGGAAGTCGTAAGTCCTTGGCCGCGAATGTTCTCTATCCCCACCGATTCCAGGGATCGTGTGATACACTAGCCTCTTGTGTGAAAGTTCTCGAAACTCTATCATTTATTCGAAGATGTGGCTGAGTTCTTTGGAAAATGTGAATGACTAATTACCCGGGTGCTCGCTAGACTTATAGTGAACTTGAAAAGCGCACCAGACGCATAGCAGTGCACTTGGGGCTCGCCGGAATAGGGCGAGGACACTTTGTGGTCATTGTGCTGGGTAGATGCCTCGAGGCAGTCGAGAGTGTGCTCGCAATCACGCGAGCAGGTGCGGTGGGAGTTCCACTGGATCCGCGATCACCACCCGCTGAACTGTCCAATGTTCTCCATCACAGCGGCGCGCGTGCCATCATTACCGACAGCCGTCACTTGAATCAGGTGCGCGCCGCTGTCGAAGGAGGAGGGCAAGTGATCATTGTGGTGTCTTCACCAGACGTGAAAATAGCCTCCGACGGGTTAAATCTCGTGCAGTATCAAGATTGGGCTGAGGATGAGGAGTGCACGACCTCAGATGTCAAAATCGACGAGGACCTCGGGGCTGAGGCGGCTTTCCTGCACTATACTTCTGGGACGACAAGCTCACCCAAGGGTGTACTGTCCAGCCAGCAAAGCTGGCTGTGGTCGGCTCACAGCTTTGCACAGGCCTTCGGGTTGACAGAAGAGGATCAGTTTTTCTGGCCTCTTCCCCTCTTTCATTGCCTCGGTCATGCACTGTGCATTATCGCTACAGTGGCCGTGGGAGCAAGCGCATATCTTCCCGACCCTGACGAGACGCTGTTCGATAGTCTCTTCACCAAGCAGGCTCTGACAGCCACGATAATTGTCGGGGCACCTGCAACTTACCATGAGATCGTGAACACAGCATCGACGTTGACAGCATCGCTGGCTCTACCCGGATTACGGGCATGCATGGTTGCAGGATCCTCGGCACCTGCAGCTCTAATTGCCCAGGTCCAAGACTTATTTGGGGTCCCGCTTCTGAATAACTACGGATGTACAGAGGCATGCGGTGCCATTTCTGTCAACAGGCCCGACCACATATATCGCGAGGGTTCCATTGGGACAATAGTTCCAGGGATGGAGGTGAGATTGATGGATCCGAACGGAAACGAGGTTGATGACGGCGAGCAAGGCGAGGTCTGGATTCGCAGTCCTGGCCTCATGATCGAGTATTACAAAGAGGCCGAGAGTCCATTTACTTCAGAGGGCTGGTTCCCCACTGGTGACATTGTACGCAGCTGGAAACATGGGACTGATCTCACATTCGTCGGGCGTAAGAAAGAATTGATCGTCCGAGGCGGTGAAAACATCCATCCCGCTGAGTTGGAGCGAGTGCTACTTCAGTGTTCCGGCGTGGCAGATGTCGCTGTGGCTGCGATCACACATCGCTTTCTCGGAGAGGTACCTGCCGCCTTCGTTGTGCGAGAGAGAAACAATATCACAGCCGAGAAACAAGATAACATCAATCTCGACCCATCGGCACTGCTCGCTGCGTGTCGGAAATCTCTGCCTGAATACAAGGTTCCGACAGGTGAGAAGTGATTTCTTGATTCATGCCTCAAATATCCGGCCACGGTGGAAACAAGAGTTCAGAAATATTGAATCAGTCGCTGATGATTCGAATGCAATGCTAACCAATGATCCCACAGCATTCTATGAGATCGATTCTGTGCCTCGAACCCTCTTAGGCAAACCGAAACGTTCGGCTGTTAGCTCCTGCACAAGCAGACCACTGACTGCTCGGTCCAAGTTGCTGTCGAGGGACTCGATTGAGGCTTTAGTGCTTGCCGAAACCGCCGCGGCGTGTGTTATAGACGCCGGGTCAGGGATCTCCAACTTGGCCTGGCTTCATCAGCACTCCAACCAACCATTCAACCTCTTAGGCCTCACCTCGCTTGCTGGTGTGGTGCTTCGAGACCGTCTTTCCAGCCTCACGGGACTGGAACTCCCCACGACCCTCGTTTTTGACTACCCTACCCCGGAAGAAGTGAGCGAATATCTTTTCAGACGCCTGTTCGAGCCAGAAAACCCATCATCACTGCCGGCACCAACTCCAGAATCATCAGCTGCGGATTATGCAGTCGAGCCAATCGCTATTGTATCTATGGCCTGTCGATACCCTGGAGGTATTTCTTCGCCTGAGGATCTATGGCGCATTGTATCTGATGGGGTCGATGTTACTTCAGAGTTTCCAAACGATGTTAGTTATATCTTGCCTTCTTGTACCACCCCTCGCCACCCTCCTCTCAAAAGTTACTGATGAATTTCGCAGCGAGGTTGGAACCTCGAGACCTTGTACAATCCAGACCCGGACGCTCCTGGCACCTCAACAACCCGGCGCGGGGCTTTCCTACAGAACATGGCCGACTTTGACGCCGGGCTCTTCGGCATGTCTCCACGTGAGGCTCTTGCTACGGATCCTCAGCAGAGACTGCTGCTAGAGACGACATGGGAATTGGCAGAGCGAGGCGGCATCGCTCCTTCGTCGCTGCGTGGGACCCAGACCGGCGTCTTTGTTGGCATTATGTACGGCGATTATGGAGATAACGGCAAAGACAATCCTGGTAATCCACAAACTCTGATTCATTGGATTGAAAGAGTACACTGACCGGACCGTACAGAGTTGGAAGCATACGTTGGACTCGGTTCATCCGGCAGTGTAGTCAGCGGGCGCGTTTCATATTGCTTCGTGAGTATTCTCTTTCACGAATGTGGCTGTATAAAACGGCTAATGACGTATTATGATAGGGCTTGCATGGTCCATCATTGTGCATCCACACTGGTTGCTCGTCCTCGCTGGTCGCAATCCACCTAGCAGCCACGTCTCTTAGAAACGGCGAGTCCTCGCTCGCCGTGGCAGGAGGCGTAACGACCATGGCGACACCAAATTCTTTCATATCTTTCAGCAAGAGACGAGGCCTTTCTGCAGACGGGCGCTGCCGCGCCTACTCGAGCGACGCCGATGGAACCGGCTGGTCCGAGGGTGTGGGCCTTGTGCTCCTCGAGCGACTGCACGACGCAAGGCGTAACGGACATCGAGTGCTAGGCGTGATCCGTGGCTCTGCTGTGAACTCTGACGGAGCCTCGAACGGGCTCACGGCCCCGAGTGGACCTGCGCAGCAGCAGGTCATCCAGACAGCCCTGGCTCAGGCAGGGTTGTCGCCGTCGGATGTGGACGTGCTCGAGGGCCACGGGACTGCGACGCCTCTGGGTGATCCTATAGAGATTCAGGCCTTGATATCAGCCTATGGAAATGATAACGGTAGCATGAAGCGCTCTGCCTCAAGGCCTTTGCTGCTGGGGTCGGTCAAGTCCAAGTAAGTCACAGCAGATTCCTGTCGGTAAATTCCTTCTGGGGGAAAATTGTGCGGCTGACGTCCTGTGTCATAGCATTGGCCACACCCAAGCTGCGGCAGGGGTGGCAGGGATCATCAAGATGGTACAGGCGATCCAGCATGGCGTCGCCCCGGCTTCATTGCACATCACCGAGCCCTCACGGTATATCGATTGGGAAGGGAGTGGCGTGGAACTTCTCACCAAGACCAAGCCATGGCCAAATATCGGGAGGAATCAGGTCCCGCGCCCAAGGCGTGCTGCAGTATCGTCATTCGGTATAGGAGGCACAAACGCGCACGTAGTCCTGGAGCAACCAGCCGAGCATGAAAACCAAAGAACGTCAGATTTCTTTGGCAATTTGACGCCTCCAGCTACGCCAGCAACGCCCACAACGTCAGGCAAGACAGACCTGTCATTTCCATGGCTTCTCTCTGGTGCAGACGAGGCTGCTTTACGCGCACAAGCTCGGGCATTGCTGGCGGCCAAGGCAGTCTTCATCCAGGATGCTGCTGACGTTGCTTTCTCGCTGGCAACCACGAGGTCTTCTCTTCGATACAGGGCTTCGGTGACTCCGACGGGAGGCGATTATCAAGCCGCACTTGCGGATCTGGCCCGGAACCAACAGGACTCCGACGTGGTGACGGCGTCGCTAAATGGGCAGGCGAGTGCTGGTAAACCTCGCTTGGCATTCTTGTTCTCTGGCCAGGGCGCCAGGCTGCCCAACAGGGACACACTGGAAGAGCTCTTTTCTGCCTTCCCGGTTTTCTTGGATGCATTTCAGGAGATTTGTGATGAACTGTCTACGCACTTGGAATATCCATTGAGTTCTGTCTTGGGAAACGGCGTGAAATCTGAGAGAAAACCCCAGCTGGACCGCACAGACTTCGCTCAGTCTTTGCTCTTCGCCTTCGAGGTAGCAATGTTCCGTCTCCTCGAGTCGTTCAATATCCGCCCCGACTTCCTGGCCGGCCATTCTCTTGGGGAGATTGCGGCGGCGCACGCCTCCGGGGCGTTGTCCCTTCGCGAAGCCGCTGTCATCGTGACCGCAAGAGGCAAACTCATGGCCGCTCTGCCTAGCAACGGCGTCATGGTGAGCATCTCCGCCAGCGAGAAAGAAGTAACCCAAGAACTGTCACGGCATAAGAATGAGATTCGTCTCGGCTCAGCCACTATTGCGGCCGTGAACTCACAGCACTCGATCGTCTTGTCTGGCACGATGGAAGCTGTCATGATCGTCGCAGACAGGTTTGCCAGTTTAGGACGGAGAGTCACCCCATTGCGGAATATCAGGCATGCCTTCCATACCCCGATGATGGATCCAATACTCGCAGATCTCGAGAGAGAGCTGGTATTGTCAATGGAAGGCGAAAGAAAATCGACAATTCCCCTCGTCTCCAGCGTCACAGGCAGTCGAGCCGAGGCGGCTCAACTTAGAGCCACAGAGCACTGGAATCGTCATGTACGCCAACCTGTTCGCTTTGCGGACGCAGTGGGGCAACTTCAACTAGACGGTGTTTCAGTCTTTGTTGAAATTGGACCGTCTGCAGTCCTATCCCCACATGTGCCGGGCTCCATCGCCACAAACAGCCAGGTCAACAAGCTTCTGGATGCCCTGGGCCAACTTTGGGTCCGAGGCGTGCAAGTCGACTGGAGAGCTGTCTTCAAAGGAACTGGCGCGAAAGTCGTTGATCTGCCCGTCTACTCATTTCAGAGGCGTAGATACTGGCTTGATCCACCCAAGCCCGCGGCCCAGCAATTTGAATACTCGGGTGACTTGGGACATGGAATACTATTCCACTCGACGTCCATCCCCGGAACACGTAAGATCATCTGTTCTGGTCACTTATCAACGGCCAGACAGCCTTGGCTCCGCGATCACGTTGTAGGTGGACAGATAATTGTTCCTGCAGCGGCACTCACTGAACTAGCCCTGCGAGCCAGCCGGGAGTGCACTGGAACGAATGAGTCGATGATGCTGGATGAGTTTACTTTTGTTGCCCCGCTGGCCTTGGGCCAAGGACCAGATGACGAGTTGCAGATCCAGGTACTCATAGGAGAACCCGAGGAGCACGGAACGCGAGGTGTCGATGTTTATTCACGCCCAAACGGTGGCCTGACACAACACGAATGGACACAACACGCCACTGGTACTCTCAAGATGGCACCGGTGCTTAGCACCAGCAGCAATGCATCCCTCACCAACACAAAGAAGATTGAGGACGAGAACTCAAACGAGGACGGCGGGAAACTGGTAGATATTTCCAGAGCATACAGTGCCCTGGCCAACGCAGGCATCACCTACGGACCATCTTTCCAATGCGTGCGAGCTGTCTGGCGCCCGCAGTCGAGCCTCCAGGACCAGAACGAGTTACGAGCACATCTTGAGCCGCCTCATACCCAGGGCCAGATGTATGCCCTGCACCCGGCCCTGCTCGACGCCGCACTGCACGCGTCCTTGCTCGCAGAACCAGACACAGCTGCTAAAAGTCTTCGACTGCCGTTCCTGTTCCGAGGCGTGCGCATCTATACGTCAGTTGGCTCTGGCCCGGTGATTGCATGCATACGCGAGCTCGGAGAAAACCGCTTCTCCGTCCTTATCAGGGACATGACGACGGGGGCGCTGGTCGCCGAGGTGTCTGAAGTCGCCACCCGCCCTTGGCATGGGCCTGGTGCTGCTGGCCCGGCCGCAGGAGATCTTTATCGACTGGAATGGGACAAATCTGCACATACGAAAATCGTTGGTAAGTCGACAAAGCCCTCGCGTGAAAATGACGATATCTACCGGGTCCGAACTGCTCGCCACGAAGAAAGTCCAGTCGAGATAGTCACGATAGAGAACAGAGTCCATAAGGCTGTTGGCGAGGTGCTTGGCGTGATACAGAAGTGGAGCGCCAACAACGCATACGATGGCGGCCGCCTCGTCATTGTCACCGAGAAGGCGTCGACAGATAATAACCCAGACCTTGTTGCTGCCGCTGTATGGGGTTTCGTGCGCTCTGCACAGGCAGAGTTGAGTGGTGGACGCATCGTGCTCGTCGACTTGGATGGGTCAACCGAATCCGAAGCGGCTCTATATCCCGTGATTGCTTCCAGGGAGGAGACTGTTGCGTTGCGGAGGGGAACACTCATGGTTCCAAGGCTAGGAAAAGTCTCTCTGGTCCCAACTCGTGGTCCGATTTCAACGCTCGATGTCAGCGGGACTGTCCTGATCACCGGCGGAACAGGAGGACTCGGTGCCTTGCTCAGTCGACACATCGCAAAATCATACGGGGCC
The DNA here is from genome assembly GCA_038088545.1 of Diaporthe humulicola. Taxonomy (NCBI): domain Eukaryota; kingdom Fungi; phylum Ascomycota; class Sordariomycetes; order Diaporthales; family Diaporthaceae; genus Diaporthe; species Diaporthe humulicola. The sequence continues at coordinate 186,039 of JBBWSL010000041.1, read as the reverse complement.
AAGAACATGTTCTTGGTCAGCCGGTCAGGCATGAAGGCACCGGGAGCCTCCCAGCTATACGACGACCTATCTAGTGCGGACGTAGTGGTGCACATTGAGGAATGCGATTGTGGCGACCGCGAGCAACTAATCACATTACTGGCAAACATCAGAAATCAAGGCTTGCCACCCATCAGCGCCATAATCCATTGCGCAGGTGTTGTCGACGACGCTGTCCTAAGCTCCCAAAGCCCGGCACGGGTTTCGCGGGTCCTCCGTCCCAAGGTCGACGCCGCCTGGCACCTGCACGAGCTCGCACCAGTTACGGTGCGGTCTTTCGTATTATTCTCGTCATTTGTGGGCATACTCGGTAATGAGGGCCAGTCCGCCTACACAGCAGGCAATGCTTTCCTCGATGCGCTCGCCCGTTATCGTGTGTCCCGCGGGCTGCCTGCCTTGTCGTTGGCTTGGGGCCCATGGCTGAACGAGGTTGGGATGGCCGCCGAGAACAGATTGAAAGTTCAAAATCCTCGCCTCGGTAATGCGAAGCCTCTGACAGACCAACAAGGACTACAACTGTTTGATATGGCGGTGCAGAGGCTGTCAGCACCGGAGCCAGTGGTGGCGCCGCTGCTGGTCGACGGACCATTCCCACTCATGTCGGCCGGTACGGCATCTGAGACGAAGACGTCCACCGGGAACGGCGGGGGAAAATGGCGCAAACAGCTTGCTAACATACCCCTGGATCACCGTGATGAGAAATTGCTGGGCCTCGTGAGAGGCGAGGTCGCCGCGGTGCTTGGATACCAGGATCAGGATCTTCCGGAGCGGCCACTCACAGATCTTGGGTTCGACTCTTCTACGTCAGTCTCGCTCAGCAACAGATTGAGGAGATTCACCGGACTATTGGACCTCCCTGTTACATTGGCACTCGATTACGAGTCTCTCCCAGGGCTAGTCAAATATTTGGCTGGCCGGCTGGATCTTGCGCAGCTCGATGAAAACCCAGAAGCTGAGAATCAGACTCAGGAACCCATCACCGAGAAAAGCACCGCGGCCGCATCATCGACACCAGCCGCTTTTGAAAGCGACAAGGGGCAGAGCTTGAGCTCGCTCAACATGGCTGATCATGAGCATGATAATGAACACGATCGTGCCGATATCGAAGCATTCCGAGGGCTGACTGCACTTTACACGCGGCTGTGTCAGCTCCAGCAGTACAGCGCAGCAGCAGGATTGCTGGGGTGCTCATCACTTGCCCTGCCGAAGTTCAAACCTGAATCGAGCATGGGAAGCTACGCAGCTCCTCTACAGCGCCTAGCGACTGGTCCGTCTGATCCTGCAGGCCCGCCTATACCGCTAGTATTTCTCCCATCGTTTCTGCCGCCCATCGTCGCCCGAGGATTCAGGGGCAGTGCCTACAGTGCACTGGCGGCGGAGATGCAGGGGGAGAGGGACATCTTCGAGCTGCCGCATCCAGAAGGGCTGGCTGTGCCTGATGACCTTGAGACACTTGCTGCGGTGCATGTCAGCACAATTCATGAGAACTTGACCGGCCCTATCATACTCGCTGGTTATTCTGCTGGGGGCGTGGTCGCACACGCTGTGGCTTCCAAATTGTTTGAAGGTCATTCCGGCCAGGAAAAGCAGAAAGTCCAGCTGGCAGGCTTAGTCCTCATCGATACATACCTCAACATGGCGGGAAGACGACATCCAGAGTGGCTGGACGCACTACCCGCGGAAGCCCTCACGACCCGCAACGGAGGTCTGTTGCACATGATTGGAGACTCCGACCTGGCACTGGCAAAGGTTGGGGGGTACTTTAGGACACTCCGGAACTTCAAGCCGCATTCCCTCCCCGAGGAACTGCCAAAACTTTTCGTGCGCGCAGAGCATCCCGCGTCAGACATGCGAAGTATTGAGGACGAGTGGCGTCCGTCTTGGCCGCAGGCCAATGTCACCATTGATGTGCCTGGGACTCATCTGGAGCTCCTTGAAAGACGATGCGCACCAGCCTCTGCTGCCGAAATTCGGCAGTGGATAAATGAATTTGCATGTGGTTCTCGAAATGGATGAACATGAAATTGATCATGAAACGAATTACCAATTCACTTACATGCAATCCTAGTTCCAAGTTTTTGCTCGCCTCAGAGTGGCCACAGAGAGCACAAATAAAGATAAGGGTCTATTGAGTTCCTGCGAGGTTGTGTCCGCTGTGAAAAGAAAGAATCTACATATGCAATGTTTGACTTGCCGTTTATTATGCTAAAAGGAGCTAAACCGAGGGAATGGCAAGTCAAACATTACCTAATCGTCGATGATGCCCATCTCGCCGGACCTGCGCATATAGGTGACCTAGGTTCAGCGAAGACCGAAGCTCTGCGCGTTCTGGGCGCGGAACATTAGGTCGTCCATCACCTCTGCAGTTTGGCGGTCTTCCTGTTTCTGCTTATGTTGCTCATCGCGTTCCACGTTGTCTAAGTAATCCAAACTATATGGAGGCATCGTATTCAGTCCTTGTGGCGTTTGCCTCGCAACTGGGATTCTTGTTTCTACGTGTATGTAGATGTTGGGTATGATTCGGTATATTGTACGCTTCTCTAGGTATGGTTTCTGCCCGCTTATGCTCGGCGATGATCGACGGCAATCACTCTTTCCTTCTTTCCGTACAGATGTCACAAGAGTGGGCAGGAAAGACATCCTTATACTCTTATCAGTCAGTTTAGTTTTGCATCTTGATCCTATATTTGGACCCATGGACCCATGGACCCAGAACTATTATTACTCATTGTTCTTTAGTCGTGATGTACAACAGTAACTTGTCAGCCGGGAACCTGTCTCCAGCTACTGGGGTGGTCATCCTCTCAACAGCCATGAAACATCTATCGGTACCCCCTGACCATTAGCATTTGGCACCATGGCTTGTGTTAGCCGCACCCATTGCTCATAACCAATGATAGATTCGATTTTGTTATGTTGGCCTCGCTGCCCGTAAACGCTTTAGGTTTTTATCCATTTGCAGAAGAGATCTCACTCTTCCTCGTTCCTTGTCATCGGGCTCGCTCTTAACAAATTCATTCCAAAAGCATTGTTTCCATTCCCTTTTCGCGCGGGCAATGACTTTCGAGCCCTCAAGCTCATGGTTGAAATCCTTCAAGTTGATGATATACAGTATATCGTCGTAGGTATGTTGTTTCTTGAACCCGTCGTAGTGACGTTCTAGCACCTGAACTAATAGGACATCTACTGGACGCGGCTGGCCCGTACCGCCGGCTTTGTGACTAGACATCCTTGGTATAATGTCTGAGGTGAGGGGAGAAAACAAGTTATGCCGGACTGATGAATAAACTCTTTAGAGGAAAAAATGTCAGGCAGGTGAGATAGAGGAGTCTGACGTGAGTGGAAGATGTGAGACAGTCCAATACACATGCGAAACAATTCATTTGCGCATCAGCTCCTGCTTTATAATTCGGGATCGACCTTCGAGTTTGTCTTGACAATGTGGGTTGCTAAGCCAGTGGGTGGCCAGGCCATGAAGCAAGCGGGCCCGCCAGCTCGGCGATTTCAAAGTGAGCTGGCATTTCCCAATATCTAAGTGGTTTCAATGCAGCGGCGCCACCAACAGAGGCCGACCGCGGGTCCTTCCTGAATCAATCCTTTGGTTTTCCAAGAGCGAAGCACGCATACCGAGTCTATATTCGGCAACCATGGCCGGTATGTTGCCCAGGGGCGGTCTGAAGGAAGAGGCAATACAAACACTACGGTTTCAGCTCCGCCTGTGGTGGCCCAGAAGTCGGCCAAGGAACCTCGGCCCCCACGTACAGCGTGTGACCGAATCTCCTCTCTATCAGTCCCATTCCCACATATGAGAATTGGTTCTCGGGTCCTTTCAATGCAGATGGTCTGATTAGTCTGGAAGATTATAGAGCTAACTAGTGCATAATATTCCTTGAAGACGATAAGACTGAAATTTGTGGGAGCTCAGACAGAGCTTTCGGGGCTCACCGATTGTTCAAAATGGTCCAACAATTGCTGGGCGTTGAGGGGGTCGCGCCTGAGTCAGCAGCTGGAGGCAGACAGCTCCTACGGGACCGCTCAAACCGTCAATTCATCATGGAGGGGCAAAGCCCAAATTGACATACATTCTTACAAAAAGTGCACGCCCCCCCTAGCCCGAAAGAATCGTATATAGCTTGGTTACCTCCATGTGGAGAGAGAAGAATCCAAGACGCTTCGAAGAAATACATCTTGCAGGCACAGTGGCCTCCCGGATCCACGGCTGCACTGATTTAACACATTGGTAAATGCCATAGTCGGGAAGCGGACAACTGAGCTAGCTCGTGATAGACAACTATAATAGGAGCTTTTTCTGGTGCCTGCCCCAAGGTAATTGTTATGAGGATTCTGAATATTGCAAAATGTCTTTCCACGGCCCTGTATAGCCCACTTGAACGCTCTCTGCTCTTCCGAGGCCTCCACAGTCTGTTTGTATTGCAATGCGCCGATCTATGCTGTGTGTCTATCTGACCTAAAAGGCACTGGCATCAGCTGGTTGCAGAGGTCCATGATACACTGGACTTTGCGATATTCGTCTGTGTTTTTGGAATCGTCCATTTCTTGCACCGTCTCCATCAATTGGTCCCAAATCTGAATGAACCCGTCAGTATTAACCCATCCGAGATGACAGAATGCTGTCTTCATAGTCTCGTGCTCCCTGAGCTTGCCGATCGCGGCCGATGTGAAGCTTGGGGAAATTTGGTTGAAGTTCGTGGTTTGGCTTTGCTTCTTGACCCACAGCGCACAAATCTTGAAACAATAGATAATGGTCGCAGCTAGGCCGGCGGCCAGCGCCGTCGCCACGCTTGATCCGGTGGTTGGACTGGTGTCGTTGATATTCACCTTAACGCCGGGCAAGATGAAATCCACATCCTTGTCTGTGCTCTCAGATGCCGAGCCGTGGTCGTGTGCCGCACCGATGCGGAATATTTTGTCACGCTGCACCGCCGACGGATAATCCACGATGTTGAATTGCCCTCCATCTGGCGAGCTGCAGAACATGAGAACGTTTCGCTTGCAAGCCTCACGAACCGCTTCCTCGAATTGCTTTTGCGCTGGGCTGGGGTCTTTGGGAATCGGGATTGTCCAAGACATAGATATGATGGTGGCATCCCTTTCAAGAGCAGCACGTATTGCCTTCAGAGAAAAAAGAACGATTGCGTTAGCGAATCTCGGTGAATGAGCGGAGACAGCCAATGCTTAGCTCTAGATGGTATCCTTGTTGATGCACTTACCAAGGCCGCTGACTGAAGATCAATCTGACTCTTCTCATCGGCCGTAACCAATGTCTTCAAACGGACTGTAGTATTGGTGTTAAACTTGGGGAAATAATGAGTGCCGCCGTGAAGACTTACTAGGATAGATCTTAGCCATCGGACAAGCCCTCAGGATACACCTGGCCATCTCAGTGCCGTGTCCGCGTGCTGAGTTGTAGGACTGCCCAACACCGTTTTCACTGTAGTCAAACGTCTTGCCCTCAAGCACACGCCCAACCAAGTTCTGATCCAACAGCGCAACACCATCATCAATTAGAGCCACAACAACTTCGCTTTCGAGTCTCGAACTCGCGGGCCTATAAAAAGCCTCGTGGTTGCCACCAGCCGCATTTTTGTTGGGCAAAAAGCTTGCTCGGACTGACGTCCATAGCGGGTCAATCTTTTGTGCGAATGCGTCCATCCATTTCAGCCACTCGTGCGTGTTGATTATTTTCTCAGAAACTGTCCCGGATGTTCGAGCTTTTAGCCCGGACTGCAGCGCTCTCCCTCCTGTCTTCTTGTCGGAAGCTGTTTTCAGACCAACAAGTTTGACGGTGATCTTGCGTTCACTCTGAGTGGAGGACGAATGATTTGCTTCCTGTTGAGAATCGGCAGCGACCCTTTGTTTATTCAGGCGCTCTTCAAACTCTGCAATTCTGTCCATGATCCATTTGGGAGAGTCATACAACTACAACAGTCAGCTCATGGGCGAAACAGATCTCAACCATGTGGAGCATCGAGAAGGATGATTCAGATTCCGTGGAATCGGGAAGAGAGGAGTGGGGGAAGGGAACCTACGACTGTATCATCTGGTATTATGATTTTTACACTTTCGAGGTATTTGAGTGACGGAAGCCCTTCACGCTCACTCCATGCTCGCAAGACAGCGGTGTTCCCGCTCCATCGCAAGTCCAGCCGCCTGATTTTGTTCCTGGATTTGACCTCAATATCATGCTTATCGAGCGTTTCGTCAGCTTGGCTGCTGATACCACAGATCACTTGAGGATTCACTGTTGTTCTAAACATTAGTAACCAAAACAAGACCATCACAGGGTAATCATGCCTACAGTCCGGTTTCTGCCAGTCCAGGTGCTCCACTGTGATATGATCCAAAGCATTCTTGATAGCCTCATCCGCATGCAGGGATTTTCCATTTTCTTCAACAGAGACCTTCAGAATGTGGCGAACACCCTTTCCGTGTAGAAATTTAAAGAAAACTTCCATGTCCCGGCGGCCGCACACTTCGTCTGGAAGGGGGCTCTTTGAATTTGCCAATTTTCGCCGAATTACTGTCACGTTAGGAAAGTGGACAAAACTTAGGACCTCATCGAATTTGGTCTCTTCAAACCCCTTGATCAAGATATCCTCTTTTAGCACATTTGGGAGCTTTGGAAGGTGGAAGAATGTCTGCACGTCTACAATGTCGAATTAGCATAGAGTGAGCCGAGTGGAGCGACAATTGTGGAAATCTTGAGCTCGTGAATTACCTTGCGGGTTTGTTCCATACAACCACTCCGTCGCCTTTTGGATCGTTCTCGTCCTCATGTAATGTAGCTTGAGTATACGAAGGGCAGCCGTAGAAACGCGCGCCATAGCCTCATGGTCGACAAGCTTTTTGGACTTTTTAGTGACCATCGCTGTTTGCTTCACTCTCTTGTCCGAATCATCTCCTGCAATCCCAAAATCCATGGTAGGCGCCCGTTTAAGCAATCTGGGAGTGTTGGCCGCTATGTGATTGGTCGGCTTCGTCATAGTTGTGGAGGTAAAAGTTGTTTGGATGCGAAGGCTATCCGGACTACCAGTGCGGCCCAAACTTTGTCGATCTCTACTGTTGCTCATATTCCGATATGCAGAACTCTCTCCGCGCTCTTGATTGGTAGGGATATCGGACTGCCTTTCCATTTCTCTGAGTCTTGAGGGCCGGAATCCGGGTTTTCCACTTTGGTCTTGAGCATCTCTCGGGTCGCGGAAACCAGCGGGACCAGCCTGATTGTGGCCAATTGCGTATGCATTGTCAGGTTTGGGCTCAAGCTTGGGCTCAGACTTGGTCTGCGCTGCGGCGGTACGCCCTTTGGTGGCCTCAGCCCTCTGTTCCCGAACCTGTTTCGCCGAGTTGTCCCCGGTCGCCAATGACGCCTCCTTCTTCTTCTTGTCTTCCGAGCTTTCCTTTTTCGAGTTGCGCTCTTCGTTGTGCACAAGTGCCGATGACACGAGCTCCTGGTAGACCGATATCTTCGCCTCTTTGCTCACATCCAGGAATGTGTTTGTCGGCTGACGGGGACGAGACTTCTTCTCATTATCCACTAATCTTTTGTCCCTATCGATGAATGCACGGATGACTTCGATATTGCAGTGTTTGTATTGGACAGCGTAGTGCATTGGACGCCTGCCCGTTGCATCCACAGCCTCGAGCGCTGTATTTCTGGCGTCCTTCAGCATTCTCAAGAGTGTAGTGGGCTTCATGTCCTTTTCAAAAGCCAGATGTAGACAGTTTTTGCGTTTTTCGTTTCCGCGAGAATCCTCAATTGCCTTGGCCAGATACTGTCTAGCATTCTCTTCCTCTGGGCAGCTGACTACCATGTAATCTGCCAGGACCCTTTTCTTCTTCGCAATGGCCAAGTAGAGCGGGTTCTGCTGCTCATCGTTGGTGATGCAAAGTAGATGCGTGGACTGCTCGACCAGCTTTTGTACTAGTGCTTTGACTGTGACAGAGTCGATGCTCACTCCTTCATCGGAATGAATCAGGTCGACGATCGCAAGGAGTAGGGTTGGCGTCTTCTCGTTATCCCGTTGCGAAAGATCTGAAAACCGTTCGAAGAATCGACTCACATCTTCATCTGTGAGTCTAACTTTCTTCGTTGCGCCTTCGGCAAGCTCTTCCTCCCGTTTTTCCACCACATTTCTGATCCATTTCTTTGCCTCTACAATTCTCCTCTTGTGCCCAAGATCTCCGAAGCGCTCTTCCTCCTCCTCATCTTCACTCCTGTCGGTTTCTTCTCGGTCATCGAAGTCGGACATGTTTGCGACGAATTTGCAGAAGCGGGAAATTTATTATACGGCAAGATGCGTGCAGTGCCCGTCACGTGTTAACACAGTCGTGGAATTCGGTGATTGGTATCCTCAGGCCAGCTTGCAATATGAGTTTTGAGAACTTGATGTCGCGTGTTGTGACGATAACTCCTCCGAAGTCAGGGGGCCTCTTTACACTGCATCCGTAGGTAGGTAGTTTGGTGCTGGCGATTCGTCATCCCTATACACAGTGGATGGTCGTGCCGACATCAGCGACTTGGCGAGGCCTTGCCGCCGACAAACACCCGGCCCGCTCTTGACCAAACCAACAGGCAATAAAACGCAAAAAAAATTTGCAACTTGCAGGCAACAGTGTGACATCGCTTGGGTGCAGTCCACTATTATTGACATGCCACGGACGCGACACCGCAGCTTTGCAGACTCCCTGTGCGAATCATCACTTGAGAATCGTGGCCTGTTGGTCGACGTGCAGACCAGTTGGTTGTGTTGTCGCCCTGGGTGAAGACAGCCGGCCCATACAGTGTATCATTTCGGGCTCACAACTGTGCACGCAATTGATAGGAAACGATGATTCGAACTCTGGCCCAATACTCAAGTTATCTATCCGGCGCAAAGTTATCAACTATGGATTTTCTCACTGCTTTTGCCTCCAGATAACCGCTGCAAGGGAATCCGTCCTGTGGCCTCAGACACAGAGCCTTCAATCAAAACCCAGCTCATTGCTTTAGTCTTCGCATCAATTCTTTACCACCTCGAGCCATGTCCGACGAGCAGAACATGGATTTCCACCTCGAAGGTGTGGAACTTGACGAGGAAGACGTGTTTGACGTTGCCATGTTCGAACATGGCAGCGAAGGCAGTGGCTTTCATACCAAGAACAACCCCAAAGATCCATACCAACGACAAGAGGTTATTCAGCGGACAGGTGCCATCGATATCCGGTGCTCTATTCTTGATATTGCACACGGGGTAATGGATCCCGAGAGCGAATATTGGGCAACTCTTATGGTCCTACAATTTCGTTTCGATCCTCAGAAGCGGGCGCGTCGTATCACCGAAGCATCTCTCGAACTGGTATTTGACGTCACAGATCCGAGGAATGAAATTCCGGAAGTTGAGGCCATCTCCTTCAATGGAAACTACAGTCTTTTGCCCACTAAGCAGAGCGAATCCACAACCATCGGGGGACAAGGGACACTTGGAGCCACTCAGATTGTCACTGCCAGTGGTACGGCCAAGTGGGAGAGGACCGTTCTGCGGGAGACATTGGACAAGACGACTGTAAACGGAGGAAAGTTTGTCATGAACAACATTCCACCGAATCGTATCGCCAAGTGGACTCTCCTGGAGAACGAGACGCTCAAGTCAGGAATACCTGCCTCACTACAGGTGGCTGTGCGCATTAAGCGCCAGGATGAGGCCGTCTTCTCATGCATGCCCACAATCAAGTGCAAGGCGGATAAGTGGACATCCATAGAGAGTCTTTTCGGCAAAGTCCCTGAAGATGATCCTATTTTGCTCTCTCCGGATAGGAAGCCAACTAATAGGCTCATGGTGTACGACACGGACAACATAGGGGCCATTGACATGCAGGCTCTGGGGAATATTGTTCCCACGACAATGATAGAAGACGCTGAAAAGATGGAGAAGGGAGGAGAATAGTGAATACTAGACTTTGGTGTTTCCCATACAGTGCACTCCTTGAAATGTCCCTTGGTGTTGCGATGGGCCCTGACTTGCGGCTTGCAACCCATCATCAGCGTAGACACTCGGTGTCATTGCATTGCACATTTGGTTTGAATGTGAAAGCCAAGCCATTGCTCGCATGCGTCTTCTTGTCCAGCCCCACACAGTGTTTCTAAGCATTTCGATGAGCCAGGCCATCCTCGGTCGTTAAATGACTCACCCCTCTTGAAGTGGACTTCGAGGTCCACTGAGATTGGATCGTGACCGGATTTGGCTTGCTTCGGTACCTGCGCGCGTAAATTGAACGCCGAGGTACGTATTCGTCGTCCTTTCCACCCCCTACTGCCAGGATGGTCGCACCCATTCTCTATCTGTTTTGGGTGGTCAGTGTCCTATGGGATGAACAGAAAATCAGGTGGTCAAAGACAAGAAAGCTCAGAAATCATACTAAGGTTCCCCTAATTTGTGTCTCATTTAATACTTCGTCTGCTTCAACTGGCAATGACTGCGTCTGTAAGACTAAGTCGGCTGCAAAAACTGTGGGATCAGTACTCGCATCTTGACCGGCCCAGTCCTTCTGCTGAGCAAATGACCGATTCCGAGGACGAAAACGACGAGGAAGATTCCGAGAGCGCTGGCAAGACGAGTGATGAGGGCATTGGCAGAAATGAAAGCAATGCATCAGAGGTGGCCAGCATGATGGTGGATAAACGCGATGATGACAGCATCTGGAGTTGCGAACGAAAATCCAACAACGATGAAGACCCAATCGAACCATTGGAGCTTTTAATGCCAGAAATGGGATTATCCACCATATTCTGGGGCAGCCGGATGAATGAAGAGTTGTTTGAGTAAGAAAACGCCCTTTTTCGAGAGATTTCTAGCTTGTCTGCTTTTTAGGTATTGATTGATTGCCAATGCAGCGTGATCACTGTTCATGGCCTTCAGGATGATCAGAAGACGACATGGTCATCCTCAGACTACAGGACAGATCACACCCTTCACCTTTTGCTTCCGGATGATTTCAGGCAGCACAATTATGTATATGATAACAGTGATTCTGCTCGTATTTTTTCCCCAAACGGAATCGCCATGGAAGCCAATGAACTTCTGAACAGTGTGGCATGTGTAAGGACCCAACCTTCTAATGTGCTTATGGTACTTTCACTTCTTGAAGGTAAAGGTTGACGCTGGAATCTGTAGTACTCTCGCTCTCGTCCCATTGTCTGGGTTTGCCACGACTTAGGAGGCAGTATTGTTAAACAGGTGACCACCCCTCCCAATCGAAGATTTGTTCAGTCTGACAAGAGCCTGACACTTTTCATTATTACAAGGCTCTCATCAACGCTGTGCACAACCAACCAGACCCCGATCCACAAGATGTCTCCGAGCCCCCAATCAATCGTACATCTTACAGGGAGCTGCCAATGCTCACAGCCGCAATTGTAAGGGCTTCCCTAAAATTCTTCAGTGGTATTGGGATTATAGTGTGACTCTGTGACTGAAACTGACACATGCAAGATTTTTCTCGGTTGTCCACAAAATACCAAGTCGATGGACAACTTGGAAGATGAACTGCTCTATCTAATGCATCTCCCAGGCCCTGCTGTGAGAACCAAGATGGTTCAGAAAATCAGGTCTCTAGCTTCCCAGGTCTACAAGATCAACATGGAATTCCTCGAGACGAAAGCCTTGAATCGTGCCATTGTTTTGAATACAACCGCAGCACCCCCGGGGCAAAAGAAGCACCATATGCTTCGCGACGATGATCGTTGGGAAACGGAGCTGACCCCTGACACTACGAAAACCTTTCGTCCTCCGTTTTCAATACATGCCGGGTTTATGTCTCATCCCTTGGGGATCTTCTACACACAATGGCTGGACACGATGGACCACCGTGAGCTTGTGACGGGTCGGAAGACCTCAGGGATTTCTAACAAGTATTGCACCGAGAATTTCTTCAACTTTGTCAATGCGGGTGAATGTGGCTGGCGTAAGCGTTCCACCCCCTGCAAATCATTCCAATCACGAGTTGGAAGCACTGACCCAAGTATAAAATATAGGCATTGAACCCCAGCTCAAGTTGGAATATCTGAACTCGCTACTCTCTCTTTCTCCACCAACGCGAGTCCAAGACTACCGATTTTACACCGAGGGTTTTAGCCGGCCAGATCTGATCTCCTGGGTCATCGAGCACGATGTGTTTGACAAGACTTTTCATCAGAATCCGGGGCCGAAGACTCTATACCTGCATGGAGGTAGTCGAGAGCGACACGCTGTCGACATGAGATCCGTCTCACAGCAGCTTTACGTTGCGTATGACATTATCAAAGAAAGTGAACGGCCCTCCTCACCCGAGTTTGGCTGTTTTTATTTCGAGTTCGACCGGCATGACAACAGACGATGCTCGATCAAAGCCATGATCACATCCTTTGTTTGCCTTGCTGCATGCCACATATCGAAGGGCGATGCTCAATCGGTCGTCCAAGATCTCGAAAGAGACAATTGTTGGTCATTGAATGATCTGATAAATGTGTTTCTCCGCGTACAGAGGCATGAGAAAATGAAAACCATGACCATAATGCTTGGACAGATTGACCAGTGCGACGAAGAGGAGCGTTTGATCTTCCTCGAGGCCATATTGGAGCGACAAAGCCGCAGCGACCTGATTTTTCACCTCCTTATCACCACGTCCAGACCCGAGGGCTCCATATGCAAAATCTTGCCCCCAGATAGCGTTATCAGCCTTGATGATTGCCCGGCGTCCTTGAATGAGTATACGTAAGTGTTCAGCTGTCTCAGGCACGACGTGCTGTCTCCAAAGCTCAATTGGCTTCGAAAATCATGTTGGATCTGATGCTCACATCCACTAGACTAGGGTCGCCGGACGAAGCTGGTGCGATCGAGGACAGAATGCAGATTCTGGTTGGAAGACGGCCTGGATTCGCACGTCTCGACCAGGAACTCCGCTTGATATGTGAGAAGTTCAGCAGCGTACCTAGCCTGCAAGATAAGGTTCTGGAGTGGCTTTCAAATTACAAACGAGGAGTGTCCGCGGACGAGGCAATCGACATGATCCGGGAGGCATCATCACATGCACACCATACATTCTTGCAGTGGGTCATCAACCAGCTCTCGGGAGTGAGGAAAGAGATCATGATGCACAGCTACCGGTGGATTAAATATGCCCTGGAACCCCTCACACAAGAAGTACTTTCCGATGCCATCAGATGCTCAGTGCCACAAGAGCTAGCGCAGCTGCAGCACATTCAGAACCCTGACGATTTTGGCGAATTCGTCGAGGGATTGATGCAAGGAATAGTTGTACGGGATGGGCGTGACTTCAGATTTTCAGATGAAGTTTTCTACAGCACGTCATCAGCGAGCGAGCTTCATAGTGAGCAGGACCAGACTCATCGGGCACAGGCAGACATGGCTACTGCGTGTTTGCGTCGCCTCCTTGGAGCGGACGGACAGGAAAAGCTCAAGTCTCTGTCAGTGGAGAAACAGGGGATGGAAGATCTGGACTGGTCGCCTCTTGCGCTCCCCAGACACAGCCTCGTTCCGTATGCACTGAAGAATTGGACAGCCCACTATCAAGCAGCAGGTGACTACCGGCCAATCGATCTTGCCGCAAGGCTTCTTGACACGTCAATGAGGAGGGCCTGGACAGAAGCGAGATTTGTCATCTCGAATCCATTCACGCGGATACAAAAGGAGTACATCTCTCCACTGCCGTACATGGCCATGTTCGGCCTTGACGACCTTGTGCGCCGGCAGATCGAGATGGAGGCAAGACAAGATTGTCTGATACAGGATCACTGGCTAGCAATTACAGAAGCGGCTCGAAACGGACATACGAGCACGGTCAAAATGCTTCTAGAGCACACCGACATGGACGTCGCTGGCCTCAGAGAGGCTCTCCGTTGGGCAACCAGCTATGGCGAGGGAGGGGCACTGGATTGTCTCGTCACCAAAGCGCAACAGCTTGGAAATTTTCAGTGGCCCCCGCTCATACTTGATCGTGCCGTAATCGCTGGGCTTGAGAATCTTGCATCGGCTTTGGTGCAAGCTGGCTACGATGTGAATGAAGAAGACAGCAAACCAAAGCCCGAGTCGAAGTACGACTCGCCGACTGGGAAAGGCTATGCTATCCACACCGCGATCGAGTACGGTCAGGATCGCATATTAAAGATCATACTGGACAGCGGGCGGGCGGACCTCGGACTCAAAAATGATTATGGGCAATCGCCCCTTGTGCTGGCGACCGAGGTGGGCACTGCAGCATCGATACGATATCTTTTGGATGCAGGGGCTAGTCTCGACGGGGTCGAGGAACCGCGACATGAGCTTTTGCTCAAGACAATTCTTTCGGCGAATCATGAAGCCCTCAAAACGCTCTTCGACGTCCATATCTATTCAAACAAAGAGGTCACGCACGAAGTCGAAGATAAGTACCTGTCTAGCTTCCCACTCTCGGTAGCTGCCACGCGTTTCTTTCAACAATGCACTCGCATCCTTTTGGACGAAGGCGCAGACCCCAACGCTGTCACCCCAACTGGGAACTCTCTGTACCAGATAATTTCTGGGGTAAACGCAAGTCGTCACAGTACGTACTGGGGTAAGCCGCACGTCGCGACTTGCCTCCTGCTTCTGGAGCACGGCGCGAATCCGAACCAGCTCCCGCCATGGGACCTACAGTACGAAGACAATCGCGAGGATATGCCGTTGATGCGAGCGATCTGGGTCGGCGACAAATCCTTGGTGGCAGTGCTACTTGACTACGGTATCAAGATAAACGTTGCAGACCAATCGCGGTATCATGACGACACACCTCTATGCTGTGCCATTCAGCATGACCGATATGACATTATGGAGTTGCTTCTGGAGCGAGGTGCGGACCCAAACCTGGTGTCTGAAGAAAAGGATGCATGTTGGCCGCCACTATATGCTGCTGCGTATAATCGTCGGCCGTCCAAATGGATTGAGAGTCTGCTCAAGCACGGCGCAAACGTCCACTGGGTCAGGTATGACGGATGGACTGCTTTACATGCGGCGTACGATTCGCCCGATACGATGGCTATACTCCTCCAACATGGCGCGGACATCAATGCCACGAACAACGAAAACTGGACACCGCTTATGTTGGCGGTGCGAAACAAGCAGAAACAGTCTGTCGAGTTTCTCTTGAAGCAGACTAATCCAAAGGCAGATCTGGGAATTATTTCGACAGACGACCTTCCCTCCACAGCACTTCACCTTGCCTGCATCTGGTGCGACATTGAGATACTGGAAATGCTCCTCGAAGCTGGTTTGGACATCAACCTCCAAATAGACGGCGGTCAATCCCCGCTCGCCCTGCTTCTGTCTGGATGTCCGACATCGACGGATTGCGAGTATGCTGTTGATCTAATGCTCAAGCGGAAACCCAATCTGGGCTTGGTGGAAGATGGTAAAAGTGTTCTGCATTATATCGAGTCTGAAACGCCCTTGTCTGTTGTCATGCGCCTGGTAGAAGAAGGTGCACCGGCCAACGCACTCGATAGCCGGGGCTACAACCCACTGGCACAGGCTGTGGATTGTGGTAACACCAACGCCGCTCGATACTTGACAACTATCAAGGGCGTTCAATCTGATCTATATCTAGAAAGTGACGGAAGCATCTTGCTTTTGGCTGCCGAAACCTCCACCGTGGACGTGGTGAGACAGCTTGCCAGGACGGGCGCTGACCATAGCGTCGTGCACCCCGTGTCCGGCGGATCAGTACTCCACTCGGCTATCAAAAACAGGAACAGACAAGACCGCCGAAACATCATTCGATATCTGGTAGATGACCTCGGAGTCGACATTAACGCTCCCGATGGGAAATCCCACTCCCCCCTCGTTCAGGTTTTATTGGAAACAGACAACAAAGAGAGGCACTGTATGCTGAAGTACCTCCTCCGGCACGGAGCCCGTACAGACCAGGTAGACAACTTCGGCCGCACAGCCCTTCATTGGGCGGCGATTAGAGACTTTTCTTTGGACACGTTCAAGATCCTCGTCGAGTTTGGTGCTGACCTCTCAGCCGCCGACAACTATGGCCGCACGGCACTACACTTTGCCTGTGGCCAGGGCTACAACATTAATTACGTGCACTACATCTTGGAGAAGCTTCCGAGTGGTGTCGACAATGTCAATTTAGCCGACGTGGACGGTTGGACGCCACTGATGTGGGCTTGCAGAAAAGGTCGGGATCACGTAGCCCTTGCCCTGATCGACGAGTACAAAGCCGACGTGTGTGTCCGCAGCAACGACGGGCAGTGGTCGCCGCTCAAGATAGCTTGTTTTGAACGTGATTATGTGGATGATGAATTGGTCGAAGCCCTCAAATCCGGTATGAACGCTCAGGGCTGCGACGAAAGCATTGTATCGCAGGACCTGGAGGTGATGCACAGATGGTATCGTGGCAGAGATAAGTGTGCTGGTTGTAGCTTGGTATGGAATCTCACATTATTTACAGATACGTGGGACAGATTGCTAACATGGGATGAAAAACAGACGTGGTTACAAGCCGTGCACTGCTCACGATGCGACACTTATCTATGCATTAAATGTGTTCATCACCTAGATGAGATGCATGGTGCGGATCATCTGAACGAAGAGGTCTTTGAATTCTACGAGAATTACTACGACGAGAATGGGGACGAAGGATCTGATGGGGATGATAGCCAGGTTGAGTACGACGGCGAGAGTGGGGATGGAAGTGAGGATGGAGAGGAAATCGAGAGCGAGAGCGAAGAGGATGACAGTGACTAGACGTGTCGATGATGCTGGGACACAGGTGACTCATCCCGGATACCAGCAGTCATCGTGGGAACACGAGAGGTACCGAGCCTCGACGGGTGACTAGAAAATGATAGCATACCTCGAAGGATCTACCTGATGAATTGGTTGTAGCTCGCTGCCGGTTCACTGCTGGAACAAGCCGAAGTGCAAGTTGAGTATCTTGCTTGAACTAAATGTTTGCCTTCTATCATATGCTGGAACAAGGGTATCACTAACACCACCCTTCTATTACGCGTGGTGTCTGACGGAACTCCACCCTTCATCAATCGCTCTTCTTGCCATCACCACCACTGCCGCCGCCACTTCCACCCCTGACCATATCGCTCTTGACCCTCTCCTCCTCAGCATCCGAGTCCTCCTCGTCGCCCTCGTCATCATCACGCGGGCTACCGCGCTTCTCCTTCTCCTTCTCGAGGGCCTTCTTGACGCTCTTGGAGTACGAGAGGTCCTTCATCTCGTCCCAGTCGACGTCGTACTCGGCGGCGATGGTCTTGACCTCCCTCCGCAGGCCGTTGGCCTCGTTGACGAGCTGCTCCCAGCGGTGCATGTCGAACCCCCTCGACTCGTAGAGCGCGTTCTGGCGCTTGCTGACGGTGACGTTCATGGCGGCCTTGTAGGACAGGTCGCGGCTGATGTACATGAACCACAGGTAGCCGCCCATGATGGTGGACAGGCCGACGAGGTACGTCACGGGCTCGACCAGGTCCCAGCCCCACTCGGTCTGGAAGGTGACGTAGTAGACGACCCCCCACCATCCCGCGAGGGCGGCGAAGCCGCCCTGGGCGAGGCGGTGGGCCGAGCGGTGGGCGACCTCGTCGCACTCGCGCTTGATGCCGGCCAGCTCCTCGATCTGGCGCGACATGCGCCGCAGCCGCATGCGCATGTAGTAGGTGCGGTCGTTGAAGCTGGGGACCGACACGCGCATCTCGAGGTTGTAGCCCTCGACCTCGATGGCGAACTCGCGGCCCCGCGCGGCGTCGCGGATGAAATCCCCCATCTCGGTGCTGCTGCTCCACCGCACCCACGCCTTGTCCTTGTCGGCGTGCGTGTCCTCGGCCTCGTGGCCCAGCCCGGAGTAGGACGCCACGTGCGGGTGCTCGGGGGTGCTCTCTTGTTTGCCTTCTTCGCCTTTTTGGGCCTCATCCTTGGCGCGGGCCTCCTTGCGCGTGGTCGGGCGGTTCTCGGACGCGGCTGAGTCTTCGGCGCGGAAGTAGATGTTGGGGATCTTCTCCTTCCCGTCCTCCACGACGGGAGGGAGCTCGGCCTGGATCAATCGCTCGACATAGGAAAGGGGCTGCTGAGGGTGTATGAGGAGGGCGAGTGGCTGGATGCTGTCGTTAACCGAAATAGCGCGGCCATAGTCTTTCGTGTTGTTCTCCCTGTCCTTCTCGACGCGCAAGGGAAGGGGGACGATGAGCTTCAGGAGTCGTGTTGGAGTTGTCAGGAGTTTGCCTGTAGATCACGTAGGCTGTCAGCGGGATGTGCTTGCAGATGGCGACTGGACCTGTGCGAGCTGTACTCGCCTTTCTTGTTGGTATTGGCATCTGGGTCTTGATCGGCCGGGGGCTTATCGGCGTCCTCACGCATCCACGGCCGCTTGACTTGCTTCTCCTTGACCCTGACCTCCTGCTCCTCTGGATCTAGACCTTTGGGATTTGAGGAGTGTGGTCGTTCGGACGATACATCTCTTCGTATCACCGAGGAGTGGCTGAAAAGCCGGGTAGCGGTGAGGTTATTGCCGCATGATGATATTCTCGATGATCCCCTTGTGGCACGAAGGGAGGCCGAGATGTAGGACGAGGACGAGGACGGGGTCGAGGTCGCGATGGGTTTCGATGAGGCGAGCCTGCCCAACTGGCACGGCAGTCGACGGAATGCAGAGGTCATGTCGGGTTCGAAGACCACAGTGTCGCAGTCACTGGGGACTGACGGTTCCCTTCATCGTGGGAGTCCGACATGTAATAAAGCCAAGGGGCTTGGCTGGCGTCTTGAACGTCGCAAGCTTTCCAAGCTTTAGGAGGGTCTGCTCCAGGAAGCAGTCGTTACGGTGACGTCACATCCGCGTCCTTGCGCGACGCCAAACAAAGCGAGGCCTCACTCAATCAGGACGTCAGCTGCTCCACTCCGTCATCTAATCTTACATAGCTGGCATAGCACCCCTTTCAGGGTCCCTTTCAGGGTCGGTAGATCCCGATTCTTTTTGATCTGGACCACCTTGCAGTGCCTACACGCATATACTACTCATTGAGCATAGGATCAGACAAGAAACGCAATGTCCTTCATACCGCGTGGATCTTCGGACAGCGGTATTGTGCGAGCCTGGTACTGCTCCTCCCTCACGTCCTTGACAGGTAGCCAAACCCCAACGACCCGAAACAAATCTGGTATTTCGTTATCCGGGGGCACATTGGGAACAAGGCAGGCAGCTTCGTATATGAGGCTGCCTTGCCTGTCCACGCCCAATGGCCCCTGCGCACTCATTCTGACGCTGACGCTTGCAATCTCCGTCTCGGGAGCATCTCCAACAATGAAACCAAGTCGTGCACGTTCGATGTTCCCATTACCGTAGTCCCACATGATCTTCACGCCCTTCTGTCGGCAGAAACCCGGATCGAGACCTAGCCCAGTCGCGATCATGGTGTATAGCGCCTTCTCAACTGCGGCTGGGTCGACTGGCATTGCTTCAAAGAGCTTTGAGGGATCTGGAGAGTGATACTCCGCGAATACCTTCCCGGTCCTCACAAGGATGTACCGTAAGGCTCCGCTCTGCGATATACCCTCGTCCATCAAGGACGACAATGTGGGTATGGGTGAAAGAGGGGAATCATCGTATTGCCCAATCATTTTAAGCGCCAAATAGTACTCCTGTGGACTCAAGAACTTTTCGATATTAAGCATCACTCTGCCATGATCTTGCCATTTGGATGTAATGCGACGCAAAAGCCGGAACATAATCGCATCCCCAATCGCAACTGAAGGCTTAGATTTCCGAGAAGATTGTATGAATGCATTCATGTCCAAGACCGAAACAGACGGTGACTTATCCGCAGCGGGCATACGCGCCAGTGGGACACCAATCTTGGTCGTCATGAAGACATCACTGTCCCACAAGAGCGGACTGTAGACGTCTTTCAGGGTGTTGAAGTTGACGGAGGCAAAATATTCCTCCGCATCCCACAGAAATGACGGCGAAGCTGTTGTGCCGAATAGTCCTCGGGGAGCGGTGGTTGGGAGGACGTATCCTATGTCGCTGGGTTGCCGGTGCCTTGCGGTTAACTGATCCATTGCATCCTGTAAGAGAGAGCCTAACGGCATCGTTTTGAAGCTCCTAGGGATCTGGTAGTCTGGACAATCTACCCAGATCGCGACAACATAGTCATGCGGCTGGGTAGTCGATCGTGAGCGCCCGTCCCCACGTTTAATGGCATGTGCAAGGACATTCATGAAGGACCACATATTGCGGCCATTGCGAGCCACGCTCTGCCCGATTAAATTCTCCAACGGCGTGCCGTTGAGGAAGTTGTAAAAAGGCATCAGAGAAAGCTCGGTATTCGCCGTCCCCGTGAAGTTGGCGTTCCTTGACAGAAGCACTTCGCCCATTCCGCTGACCGCAAACTCTTGTGTGTAGTCCTGCAACCTGGACCTCGTCTCGGTCTCTGTTAGACCTTGGCCCAAAAGACTGACCCTCATTGCGGCCAGATATGGCCCGAGATGCTCCATATCTCCGTCTTGTGGCTGACGCGCCTGTACACATTGTGGTGTAGTCTGTGAGGCCCATACACAGCGAACGCGCTGCGCATACATCAATTCCTGCCAGGGCCAGAGGCGGTTGAGCCACGATGATGGTGAGTGGAAGTTGAGACACTCGTGGTATTTCAAGAAGAGGTCTTGGTGCTGTTTGAAAAGCAGTATTTTGGGCTCCTCCCAGTTCTTGTAGTAGGCCGAGTCGTGTGAACATTCTGGGCCGCGATGTGCGGGTAGGCAGGCTTCCGCCTCTAAAAGGAAGGCCTTCAAACACTTGCACGGCCGTCCAGGCATAAGAACCGCAACGTCGAAGGTGCGATAGATGGTCGGGATCTTAGCCAGGGCTTCTCTTACAGCTTCGTCCTTCTGCGGAATGCATAGTTGATCGAGCCAGATGGGAAGCTGTGATGAGAGGCTCGCGAGGCTGCTGATCACATCTGGTACGATCCACTCCTTCCCAAGTTCGATCTCGACGACCGTGCCGTCTTCGAAGTGACCGATTGGGACCTTTGCGCGGCTGAACTCTCCCCAGGCGTACGAGATGGCCCTTGCTTGATCGTTGTGTACGGGAACCTCGATGAGATCAACGGACAGGTGCGGAGAAGACAAGACTGAGCATTCACACAGCAATATACTCGCGACTCGAGCCATTTCTGTCGCTGGCGGCTGGCTGTCATGGATCGGCTCCATGATTCTGATTTCTCGGGAGCTTGTGCTCAGAAATAGGCGTGGTGTGTGCGTATTTTCGGAGAGGAGGATGGATAGCGCCCAAGCTGAGGCTGCTTGAAGAATATTGAAGCACGGAAAACTGATGACATCCCACAATGGAGACGAAGACTTGGCTTGGAATATCCGCGTGAGCCTGGGAAGTCTCGCCTGCCACGGATGATGCAAAGTAGGTACGTTTGCGTAGTAGGAGTGCTCGGCTCCCTGCAGATACGTGCCCAATGACAGCCTGACGCCGAGGACTAGCGTATGCGAACCGATGGAAGTTTAGATTACACTGGGGTTGTAAGGTATGTCTCACGCTGTACACCGAAGGGGGCAGAAAGTAAGCCTGGCATTGCCACAGCGCGTACATATCCATTTATCTGAGGCTGGTCTGAGCGAAGCTATTAGCCAACGAAATGCAGCCACGACTAAGACAAAGGCACACCGCCTGAATAGTTGATGAGCTGAGTCCCGTGTATGTGAAGACACAACGGTCAGGCGGCTCAGCACCTGCATGCATCTAAACGATGTATAAAGTAGTGATGCTCAAGCCCAAGATATGGCTAAGCAATCGTAGCAGGTCCAGAGTGTCATAATAAGGCCCGGATACGCGTCCGTTACCCGCGAGATACTCCTTATCAGGTGGAACTATCCACCTCGCAGCAGAGGCGTGTTCTCGCCCGCCGCCGCACCAGCATCATCAGCTGCTATCTCCCGCCTCCTAGCCTGCCGAGCCAGTCTCGCGCTCCAAAACACAGCCGGATAAAAGAAGACGCCTGAGTACGTCGGTCAGCTCGAAACACATTACGCAACATGGATGATGGTCAAGACATCACGTACACGGGACAGCGATAGAACACGCGCTGAAAGCTATCCTCACTGCTCTCCGCCTGCTGTATGGGTCGTTGTAATAAGGGTAATCAGGGACGAAGAAGATCGCGTCCAGTAGCAGCCACCCCCAAATCGCGGTGGCGATGAGCCCCTTCCCTAGCTCGAGCCTGGCGGTGACCCTCGGGTGCAAGTCTGGGGAGTGCCACTGGACGATGACGGTGTATACTATTATGGCTGCGAGGATGGATAGGAAGAGTTCTCTTATCACAGGGTAGGCGTTTGCGACGTAGAAATGCTCCCAGAGTATGTCGTTCCCCCAGGTAAGCGCCAGACCTCCGGCGATGAGGGCCTGGAAGAGCCAAACAGTCCGTGCCGCTACGTGTTCCAGGCGCCGGGGGTTCTCTGCGTCTGCCATGATGGCTAGGATTCTGGCTTTGGCGTCAGCGATGAAGAGCGCGTCTTAAACGGCATAGACGGTATGAATGGATTGACTTGACGATGGCTTAAGAACAGGTAAATGGAAAAGTTGCTGACTGCCTGAATGTTGTGGGAAGCTGGGAGCTTGCTGACACGTGGAGTATGGCGCAGCCAACGGCGGCAGGATTTGAGCACGTGAGGCTACGCCCAAAGCGTTCACAATATGCGACAAGGTTTGGTGAGGCTGTTAATGCTCCTTAAGCAAGGGAACTAGCCTATTCAGGCAGCCAGTCCCTAGCCCATCCTTCCATGAGATTGAAACATTCCGATACATAGGGCTGATTACCAATTTGAGGCCTGCATAAAATCGGGAAAGCACTTGACGAGCGCTGTCGATCTCGAGTGGGGGATATTACCGTGCTTGCTGCAAGAACATGAAGTCTGAATTTAATAATCTAGGTACCCAGAGCATTTGCTATGGAATAGTTACTTCATGACGCCTACTACTATAAAATTCTCTCATATCCTATTTACGACTTTGAGGCTGGCAGATCTTCGCTCCTGCATTTCCATCGCTACTTGTTCTTTCCCATCTTGTGCACCTCCGGCCTCACGGGCAATCTTACCTTGACTGTTATGCTTATCCTCGGTCGCCTCCGGTCTCACCTCTTTTGCCCCTCCAGACTCCGCGGCCTCGACATCCTCATCACTATCACTATCGCTGTCCTGACCTCCCTCTAGCTCGTCCAGAATCCTCATAGCCTCTTGTTGTCCAACGCCCTCAACGGGGCCACCCAGATCTAACAAGGCTATGACCGTGATCAGCTGGGAGCTTTTGGGCTAGTACATGCTTGAAGATTTCAGTTGATAGAATACTCACCCCTTCGCTCTTCTGAGGACATAGCCTGAACTCTCGCCTTTGATTCGGCGACCATGGCCATAAAATCCTCATGTGAGCGTGGTTTGTCAGAATCTGGATGTAGAGGTTGATCGCCCAAGCCCACTTGAGGTCCCTTCTGCTCAACTGGCTGCGCGATGGCCGCTTCACGCTTCGTAGACGTGGTCATCGTGGAGGATTGAATAAGGAGGGATGCAAAGTTTGCGTTGAATCTCGGTAAGTACACTATATGATGAGAGACGGAAGAGAGCTTGGTCAGGTTGATGGAGGTGCTGGCGGTGGCGGAAAGATTGGACATGCAGCGAATCTACGCTCTTATATATGATATATCCCACCCAGGCTGTGGCCGGGAGAGTAGATACCACATGGACAAGAGTAGGCAGATGCGCCGCAGGACCCACAGTGGAGGCGAGTTGGTGCCGAACCTGAGCTGCAGCCTTTTGCTACGACGCTTGCTTCGCCGCCTGCCACGCCGCTGCAAGTGTTGCCCAGCAAGCTTCCACCTTTCAGGCAGTCCTTTGGCAAAGCTGCCTGAAGCGCTTCTGGTGGTTGCCTCATGCCCTGTCACTTCATACGTGACAGAGGAAGGATTTAGAGTCGAATAAATCAACGAGATGAATGCGTTTCTGCTGTATGTATGGAGATAACTAGGCAACCTAATTCTTGGGGTAGCACAGATCAAAGCATACAAGATGCAGTTGCCGTGCCCTCAATAAATGAGGCTGATAGTATTGGAGACTTCTTGTGCATAATTTCGGAACAACACACCTCTGCTGTGTGCTCTCTATGTATGCGAAATAACGAATGTGCATGTACTGTGAATTCTACCCGGGATTAAGCTTCATGTCCAGTGCAATGGTCAGAGATGGGATGATGCTTGTTGACTCTCCTCCCAGGCGAGCTGCTTGAGTCGTAACAAAACCCACAGCGGGCTCGCATAGCATGTCCGATGACCCGTGGCTGAAAGGTTAGGACCGAGTTACAAAACTTGAGCACCTTTGGAAAACCATTTGAGCCGAGCTTGAAAACATAGTCCTCGGAGATATCGCTGCATTGGCTATTAGATGGTGGGATGATATGATGGCGCTTAATTGTGATGCTCGCAGATCGACTTAGTAAGGTAAATATCGATCCATAGGTGCCGCAGACGGGACATGCAGACTGTAAAATTGGCCAAATATACGGAGAAGTCTCCTCGGAGATTCGGATAACTTACGCGAGGATGCTAGAGCACCTCCTATCAGGCCGTAGCATATCAGCAAGCCACGTTTATATACGCATAAGTATGTCCGCGGACTTCCGGTTGAGAAAGGAACAGGCATTTCAGATGCTATGGTGCCTTTTTGAATTTTACCAGTAGTATGATCATGCCGACGTTGCTAGTCAATCTCTTCTTAGGAGCAGCCACGACTGCCTTGGCACTGCTCTTGATCCGCAAGACATTCGACCGTCGACAAAGGTTGCCTTTCCCGCCTGGACCAAGGCCATGGCCAATATTTGGGAACATCACAGATATGCCCCCAAAGGGACAATGCGAATGGAAGCACTGGCTCAAGCACATTGAATTTTACGGACCGGTCAGCTCAGTCACTGCCCTGGGCCAAACCATTATCATCCTCCACGACAGGCAATCGGCCTTGGAGCTCCTGGAGAAGAGGGCAACAGCTCATTCTGGGAGACCGACCGCAAAATTCGCAATGGATTTGTGCGTTTATGTCGCTGCAAACTCTCATTCATAACGGTCAGCGTCAGCTAACAATCTGACCTAAATAGATGCGGCCTTGACAAAGTCCTGGCCAGTCGGCAGCCTGGCCCGACTCTGGACCTGCACCGCAAGCTTGCGATCTCGCAGCTGGGTTCTCAAGCTGCTGTCGCCAAGTTCGCCGCACTGCAGGAAGCAGCAACAGGAATGTTTGTGGCACGCCTGCTTCACAGTTCCGGTGATGATCTCGACGGAGCTATCAATAGGCAGGTATTGGTCCATTTGATCCAATCTTTCAGTCCTTTTCCCCATGGATATCCAGCCCCCATCAGATAATCGGTGACTGACGCCGCCTATAGAACGATCAGTTCAATGCTACTGAAGATGGTATACGGCTACCAGGTCGAGCCAGACAGACCCGACCCTCTTGTCGCTATCAACGATCAAATGGTAGAGATCTTTGCCTCAGCGACCGTGCCAGGGGCATGGCTCGTCGACATGGTCCCGTGGTTGGAGTACCTCCCAAATTGGATGCCCGGAGCCGGGTTCAAGTCGGTGGCACGCAAGGCACGAAAGGTGGTAACTGCGTCTTCCGACATACCGTTCAGGTTCGCAAAGCAGCTAGCATCAGGGGAGAATTATGGCAGGACTCAAGCCGAGCCGTCATTCGTCGGCGAGGTCCTGCACGCAAGGCAAAAAGACAAGAGCATCAGTGACGACGACATCCGGTGGACAGCCAGCAGTCTATACGGCGCCGGCGTGGACACAACAGCGTCAACTCTCCGGACCTTTTTCCTGGCCATGTCTGTATATCCAGACGTGCAGAAGAGAGCTCAGAAAGAGATTGAAGACGTCGTCGGCCGCTCAAGGCTTCCCCGACTCGAAGAACGCGCCAGCCTCCCTTACGTCAATGCCGTGGTCAAAGAGTCCCTACGCTGGCTACCATCAGTACCCCTCGGCATCCCCCACGCCGCGCAGGCGGACGACGAGCTCCACGGGTTCCGCATCCCCAAGGGCGCCATACTCGTGCCCTCGACGTGGTGGTTCACGCGCGACCCGGCCGTGTACCACGACCCGGAGAGGTTCTCCCCCGAGAGGTACCTTGCTCCGTTCAGGGAACCCGATCCTGCCGGTTTCGTCTTCGGTCTCGGCCGTCGGATATGCCCGGGGCGGCGCCTCGCTGACTCGACTCTGTTTCTGGCGGTGGCAAAGGTTCTTGCCGCGTTTGATGTAACCAAGGTCCGTGATGCACAAGGCCGGGAGATCGAGCCCGAGATTGGCATCGGCCCTGGTGCTGTCGCTGCCCCTCTCCCCTTTTCTGTTACCGTTGCACCGCGGAGCGAGACTATCGTCCAACTTGTCCGCTCAATTGATGAAGAGCATCCTGGAGGAGAAGGCGACGCAAAGTATCTAGATCAGGAGATTTGGAACTTGGTCGATTAGCGGCAAAGACGGTGCATGTGGAAGAAAAGTTGATAATTGCTGATGAAAGACAAGGAGGATCAATGCAAAGGATTAGACTGTGGGCAATCCAATGAATATCAGGTCACCCGGGCAGCAACGATTCTCGTCGGAGGTTGGAGCAGGAGCATACGGGCCGGATGACCATCAGAGCCTCGTCGGATCAACAATGAGCCTGTAAAATACTGAAATGATTGCTTACGTTGCCAAGCAACTCAAGTCAGCACTTTAATCTTCGAACAAGTCGGTGCATTTCCGACACGGCGTAGTCTGGTGGGATATTTCAGAGGCCAATTATATCTGTGTGATAAAATGTTTTATGTATTCATGTACAAACTCTACGAAGCTTAGAATGACGTCCTGGTGCTGCCATTAATCCGATCCTAACCACTCAACCCCTTGCGGGATCTTGAAGCCCGACGTCCGCAGCCTCTGGAAGACGCCGTGAGGGTCATACTTGGCCGAAGCAGACTGTAGACTGGCAATATTCTCAGGGCCAACCGACGCAAGCGGGTCCTGGTCAGGCGACGCATAGTTAAGATAATGCCACCCCCAGCCCACGCCAAGCTCATCCGCATACGCGGCAACGGAGTCAGTCCAGTTCTTCATGATGGGCGCAGCGTTGATCTCGTTCTCGACGCCGTTGACCGCGAACGTCGCAAGGAACATTATACCATCGCCGCCATCCATCCAGTAGTCCAGCCCCATGACGTTACCACCGTTGTCAACGCCGTGCTGGGCGATGACGTTGTTGAGCGGCTGGAACATGCAAAGCGTGTTGAACCCGCTGTCGGGCGTCATGGTGGCATTAAGCTGGGCCACGGCGAAGTCATGCGCCGCCACAGCAAACCGCATCACGCGGGCGTCGTTCTGGAACCCCAGCGTGCGCCAGTTATTCCTAAACCCGGCGGGCTGGCCGGCGCCCAGCTCGTTGGTGATGACGGTGAGGTCGGCGCGGCGCATCGTGTTGGAGGTGATGCCGCTGACGTTGAGGTAGACCTCCGCCGCGGGCGGGTTCTCGATCCCGAGTGTGTTCTCCAGCGCGGCGTTGAGGACCATACCCCCGAGGGCGGGCAGGTACGCCCAGTAGAGGATGGAGCTGGTGTTGCGGTCGCCGGCGGCGGCCTCGGTGAAGCGCACCATGGCGTCGACGAGGTCGTCGCCCGCGGCCAGGTCGTAGATCAGGATGCCGCCCCAGATGGACGGGTCCGTGGCGTTGGGGAACTCGATGGCGTGCATGTCGAAGCGGGTCACGACGCCCAGGTTGCCCGAGCCGCCCTTGAGCGCGCGGAAGAGGTCCGCGTGCTCGTCCGCGTTGGCGTTGACCACGCACCCGTCGGCGAGGACGACCTCGAAGTTGGCCACTGTGTCGCACGCCATGCCGTGCGAGGCCGCGTAGAAGCTGTTGCCGCCGCCGCTCAGGAACCCGCCCACGCCCACCGTGCCGGCGCGCCCGCCGGCGACGGTGACGCCCTGTGGTGAGAGGGTGTCGTAGACCTGCTGCCAGTGGCTGCCGGGCTGGACCGATGCAATCTTGGTGGCAGCGTCATAGGTGGTCGTGTTGAGGTCTGTTCGAAGGTGAAAGAGTCAGTGACTACGACATGCGATTCGTGAAACTCGATCATCTCAACTACACACTCGTGCTGAATCATGATCCGACGGCTCAACCGGCGGGGCCGTCTTGTCCGTGCCCTCATTCTCATGGGAGATTTGTCACTGTCACTTACAACCCAAGTCGATTGTCACACCATCAGCCACACTGTTGGACAATGCAAAGAAGCCATGGCCACCACCACGGATTCCAAAGGGACAGTTGTTGGCTGCGAGTGTCTTGACGATAGACGAGACATCTTCTACCGTCTCAGGCTGGGCTACACACCAGGGATCCAATGCCGCGCTTAACGACCAGTATGTTGACATGCGGTCCGAGTAGAGTGTCGTGTTGGGATAGTAGGTCTTGGCCTGCAGACCTGGCTGGGAGACAAGTGCCGTGCACTATCCACGTGGTGGTCATATTAGCCGTGAGGTCTGTGCGAGACATAGTATTGGGTGGTGTTGGTAATGGTGGTGTGAACATAAAGTCAAAGTTGAGGTGAGTTGATGCTTAGCAGCAAATCATGGTGCGAAAGCAGACTCAACTTGAGGGAGGGTGAAGCAGGCCTGAACGAGCGAATGAGTGCACTTACACAAGTCTCTGCGGGGGACGTGGCGCAGACTGGCGACACCAGGGATGCCAGAGTCAGGGCACCACACATGGCCGCTTTCTTCGTGGTGCGGCCCACGGCATCTGGCTGTAGCAAAGACATCATGGCGTGAGAACGAGCGTGGTTACCAAAAATGAGTGGATGAGGCACAACGGGAACGGCTGGGTACCTTTGGATATGTCCTCTTGGAAGTTCACCTGCCGAAGGGCGGCTTGCTTAGTTATGTGCTGTCAACCTCAAACATAGGTTGATGGATCCCGCCGGAGGCAATGCCTCGAAATCGTTAGCCTGGGAGGAGATGCTGCCGTAGGATGCCGCATCGGAAAGTGAGGGCATGCAAAGGAGGAAACTTAGACGATATTGAAGAGACCGGCATGTCTGCCCGGGATAAGAGCTCGTAACTTGCCGAGGGACAAGACACCTAGCTGCTTGAATAGTACGTGGTCTGGGTCGAGTCAGTATTAGAGAGGATTGCTGCTTCCGTCCCTGCAGTGCATGATTGGACTATGCAAGGGGTCGAGTGACCTGAAAGTGTGCCCGTCATAGGCTTCTAGTCTGTTGCTACCCTAGAGAACTACATCAACAACATCTGCTGGCTCGCGAAAGCTCAACGTGGATGGCTGCACAAAGATGAGACCGTTCAAGAGCTCGGCGGAGAAGGAGCAAGACCCAGCTGTTCGAGTGATAATAATCCAAGCATTATCAACGTGCAAGGGTTGCGTCTGGTTGATGCTGCTGGAACTAGTCTCGCTAAGAATGATAGTCTCTTGGTTTTCGTTAGACCAGCCCGGGATCAGGGAAACTCAGCCGGCTGTCCCTGTCCTCAGATCCATATCCAATTAGACGAAGGCTCAGAGACCAAGGGTCATGTTTTACGCAAACCCTATTCGCTTTAGCTCCCATTGCCCGACCCGCTCCGCGCGCCATCCCAAAGGACGCCACAAGCTTTCGGTTGAAATGGTCGCATCCTCAGCAGGTGCCGAACGGCTCTGCTGTCGTTAGGTTTCCAACCAAAGATTGACGTGAATTTGAGGTACGGATGCAGAAGTTGTTCGACATGCCGCCAAGGTATGACTGAGACGAATTGTCCCGGACAAGCGCAATAGACAACGAACACACGGCCAAGCAGAGGTCTAATTAACCTCATGGGCCGCCCCTCACCAGCGGTCCCACAGGCAGGGCGAGACTGTGGGAATCCGGTCTCTGATCTTCGTTCCCGCGTCTCCACCATCGGACAACGGGTGACAGATGGCGATCAAGGCACCCATGGACAGCAACCCCCATGCCCCTTCCGCCTAGGGACAGCCAGGCGACAGGCAGGATATACTCCCAAGGCTTCATGCGTATCAGGTTATCGCGCCTTCGGAGTTTCTCTTCTTACACTCCCAGCCAGCCCAGCCTATCGGTTGCGGCCAAGTTTTCTGGAACGAGCCTAGAAGCCCGGCGTGGCTTGCAGCGTGGATGGTCGGGAACGGCCTCGGTTGAAACCTTAAACAGATGTCTCCAACGGGCTGCACACGGAGCTTGAATGGTGATCCCTGCTACTCTCTGGGCCCAGACTTGTCGCTTTGCTCTGCTTCATCGCGAAGCTACTGTGCATGTCGTTATCGATGGCCATGGCACGCCGTTCTTGGCCAGACTGGGCAGTTCATCAGGGTATGCCCACGTTTTTGACACGGGGTTTATCTTCTGCCTGCATTGGCAAATTACAGGAAAGATCTAGAGGGGGGAGATCTGGACATGATCTTTGTGAGAAGGTTTCGCAGCGTCGATCCCGCTCCATGAGACGGCAAGCAATGTGTATCGACGGAACTTGCTCTCCGAGATGAACGCATGTAACAGCTTTTCAACGGAAGAATTACCCACGTGTCAGGGCCTGGGCTTCTTGGGTATGAGTTCTGCGCGAACTCTCATCTGTAG
The DNA here is from genome assembly GCA_038088545.1 of Diaporthe humulicola. NCBI lineage: Eukaryota > Fungi > Ascomycota > Sordariomycetes > Diaporthales > Diaporthaceae > Diaporthe > Diaporthe humulicola. The sequence continues at coordinate 155,316 of JBBWSL010000041.1, read as the reverse complement.
GATGTGACTTGGTTTCAGAATCCAGGAACCAGGGCACTCGAATAAGCCTCCTGTGGGCATCCTAGCCCTCGTCTATCATGTCGTGCGAACAGACTAGGGCTGACCGATGCTTAAGGTTTGTTCGTGCGATCTGTACCGACTCTACCGAGACAATCCCATGGCCTGGTCCGCCATCAGGCAAGAGCGCCCATCACCCCACTCTCGTGAACTCAAAGCTGCACGAGGACGTGATCCTCGCATGGAGGCGATGTTGCCCTGCGTCTGCTCGCCACTCTTGGGGCTCTGTCTGATAAAGTGACATATGGCCCCTTTCCAGGCCCTTCACCAACCTGTTCCTTGATCGTTAGTTCCTGGACCTCAAGTTCTTCGTTGTCGTTCTGAGACGTGCAACGGTTCACAAGCATCTAAGTCTTAAGCGCGCGTGTCAGCTCCCTGACAGCGGCTGCCCAGTCTTTGTCGCAGTTTGACTATGCTCTAGCTCTCGGCATAGCCTTACCACAGTTCCGTCATTGATCAACAAAAAGGGGCTGAGCCTGCAGGTCCACAATATTTCTTATTCCCCGCCCTGCCTACCACACATTCCCTTCACTTAGCTGGCCCTGTCGATATCGGTCCCCCATCTCGTCTGTGCTTGTCAGGTCAACACTCTTTATCTATTGCCGTTGTCGAGTTGGGCTTCCTCACCAGCCTGTCGGAAAATTCCAAGACCTCGAGATCGTCAACATGTCTATCGTTGACGGGGTACTGGTCCTCATTCCACCCCCACCGGGCTATGTCGTCAACTTTGATAATCCTCAGCGGCAAGCTGATGTCCCTACGTACTGGCTGGCTGCCATCGGACTTGTGTTTGCAATGCTGTTTACGGCCCAAAGGGTATATGTGAAAGCTTTTGTCGTCAGAAAATTCCAGCTTGATGATTGTACGTACAAGTGATACTCACTGTCTGGTGGTCATCGTGGCCACCATTCGTTCTACTGCTGTGAAATGTTGTTGCTGACATTTCACCTGGCTAGTATTACTCTTCTTTGCCTGGGTGAGCTCCTTCGAAGTACTTTTCCATTAGAGGCTCGACTCTTACAAGAACAGGTCACTTCAATAGCAACCCAATTCCTAGTTCTGTGTAAGTATCTGATCTTTACCCATTTGTGATATAGTACCTGATAGATGTGATAAATACAGATATGTTTGCCGAAGGTATAGGTGGAGTACATAGCTGGGAAATACCGCTTGTGGAATTCAACCGTTACCTGCTTGTAAGGTCTCCAGATCAAAGTGACTGTGCGTTACAAGCCAGTGGAAGACAGGAGAGTCACTAATTGGGCTCCAATATAGGTCGTATATATCGCGTCCTGGATTTATATTCTGAGCGGGAGTTTCGCCAAGATAGCGCTTCTCGTCTTCTACCTGCGACTTTCACCTCAGCGGTGGTTCCGATACTCCGTCTTCGCCACGCTTGCTTTCATCGTTGGCTACACTATCGGCATTTTTTTCAGTCTGATCTTTGCGTGTGACCCAATCGAGAGGAGCTTCGATATCACCATAACAACCGGCTCGTGTATCAACACGCCATCGCTCTACATCGCGACCGCGGCTTCGAATATCATATCCGATGTGTTCTTGTTCATCCTGCCCATCCCGATGGTCGTCAAGCTACAGGTCCCGCTCAAGCAGAAGATAGGACTCATGTTTATCTTCGGTGTTGGTTCCATGTGAGTCCATACTTCCACCGACTGTAGCGGGCACCGCTCTGTGATTCTGACATGCAACAGAACTATCGTTACTTCGATCCTGAGAGCAGCTGTACTTCCCTCACTGCTGACCTCTACTGACCCTACATGGGACGTATCCTATGCTAGTTTACTCATGTATGTCATTCGTCTTCGCTGTATTTAACTCAGGCAAAACTAACGCTTGTCCAGTGTGATCGAGGCGAATCTGATCATCGTGTGCGGCATGCTCCCAACTCTCCGGAAGTTCATCCTCTCCGTTGCGCCAAGACTCATCGACGGAAGCACCTATGGTCGGAGCAAAAGCGGAATGACCCCAAAGACGCTGGGCCGCTCCGGCCTTGTCACATACGGCTCAACCCCGTCCAAGGGTCTGTCCCGCCACCGCGACGGCTACGCAAAATTTGGTTACGGCAGCGACGACTACGCGATGGAGCCGATTGTTATGCCGAGCACACGGGGTGCTGTGACGGACGGACTCAAAAAGAGCGAGGTCACGGCAACGGTTGTGGCCGGGAATCGCGTCGGCGACTGGGACGATGAGGGGAGGCCGCTGGGCACACCTGCTAGTATGGAAAGCCAGTTGCCGATCATGGGCGGAAGCAACCAGGGAATTCGGACCACTACCAAGATCGAGGTATTCTACGAGGGCGATGCGCCCGGCAGGGCTGTCTAAGCCTTGTGTCGGCGTGCCTTAGTGTTGCTTTATTCTCTTAACTCGCCCTGGTCTTGTTTACGGAGAGGCTAGCTCCCCAGGGCAGAAAAGGCGTGGTAGCGTGTACATAGTTGTAGGTTTTCGCAACAAATTACTGCCCCGTTAATCTCAAAAATTCGAGAAAGTGCCTAAGCACAGTATTGTTGTCGTAGGACGGACCACATAACCTGAACAGTTGTAATAACACCATCTAGTCGAGGTTGATAAAGAGAGATCTCATGATGGATGCACGACACTGCTTTTGTTGACTCGTCCTTCGTCAGGTCTTCTTCGTCAGATGCAGCACGCGCTCCAGACCAACTGACCAAGACCACGAATGACCGAATCAAGCCGCTTAGGCTCCGTGTTGCCGTGATGGATGATCTATCCAGGTATCTATCTCGACTAGTGAGTCTTAACCCGCATAGCGTATCATCCGTTCTGGCCCAGTCACTCAGGAGAAACTAGTAGCAATCTTTATGTACGGGGCCGGAAATGAATGATTCTCGGACACGTCGATTCAAACTTTACTCCCATCTCAGCTCAAAACCTTCGTAACTTTCTCGACTCACCAAAAACAAAGCAATATGTCTTCCCAACAGCATCACGCGGCCGATGACTATGCGATACCAGTCAGAACCCTTGACTCACAGAACCTAGAATTCCGATGCCCGCTCGACAACGGCAGGCATGATCTCGGGGTAGTCAGTCAGGACCTCGGCAACCTTGCGCTGCCAGTGGAGCTGATGGGGATGATACTCAAGCACTTGGACATTCCCTCCCTGACTACGTTCCGTCGCGTGTCGAAGCAAGCCATGCTTATGGTCGACTCAACCTTGGAGTACAAGCAGATCATGAAGCGAGCACCGCAGATGTAAGTGCCCGAAAACCTCAGTGACTGTGTCGGAATGCAAAGGAAGCGAAGAAACTGACTCGATTAATCGCTAGCATCCGGGGCGCGTTGACACTTGAAGCACGTAGTTTCACCCTCAACGACGCTTATATCACCCTAAACGACGAGGCCTGCACGAGCTGCGGGCGCCGAGGAAGCTTCATCTCCCTGATTACATGCGATCGCGTCTGCCTGCCGTGTCTGGATAGAGAAAAGAGATGGAAACCACTTCAATTTACGGCCATGGGCGAGGAGTATATTTATTTCAGCGAAATGCCACTGGCATACTCTGATCACCGGAATATACCGTTCGATATGGCCAAAATACCGTCTGTGATGACCAGGCCGGGGAGATACGGATTGCCCACACTAGACTTTGGTCCCGGCCGTACAGTTGGCCCGGGGCAGCTCCTATGGGCGAGTCGTAGATCTTGCGAACGGTTCTACGACTTGAAGCACTGCCAGGTCAAGATAGGATCGAGCGATCCGAGTTACTCCAGTCTTGCCAGGAGGTACGCCGGGCAATACTTCGTCAGCGTCAAAGTCCCGCTCGCCAACGGTGAGAGGCATGATATCGCTGAGAGGAATTTCTGCACGAGACAGGTGCAACGTTCGGAACCACTGGGCTTTGGAATGGGCTATCTAATGTTCCGGAACATATCACTGTGGGGTATAACTCCGGGAGGAATTTAGGAACTTCTGCAAGTTTACGACGGGGGACAGAATCGGGTAGATGGACTGCTGCCAACGAAGACGGCAACTGAGAGAGAGGAGCTGTGGGCTGGACCGAAATTATGGTTGGTGCTCCAAAGCTCTGACGACAGAGTCATGGACAAATAGTTCGCATCCGTGTTGCTGGATTTGTACTGCTCATGAACGCTGGACCTGTCCATGAAGATTGGTATTTGGGCCTACTATTACTCGCAACATACCCAGGAAGCCAATTAAAGACGACTAAAAGCAGTTTGTAATCCCTCCAAAATTCCATTGAATTTCGGTCGTTCCTTAATAGGATGAATCGCCGAAGCCCTGACCATCTCGCTAGCTGTGTCCCTGATCGCTCCCATGGACGCACCGTTCATCATGGGTATGACTTGAACCCTCGCCAGGGCTGTCACAGTCTACTTCCGTTGCATCGTCCTCATCCAACTCCAGTACCTGTGGAATACCACCAACGCCGACCCTGGGACCGGCAACCATCCCGGAGCCCCCACGAGCACAGCCCTCCTGACCAACAGACCACCCCGTTCCGGCACCAGAAACGAGCGCAGCCTGCTCCTGGGGCGGTATCGAGCCGCGGCGCCCCGCACCCCTCCATACCGTGCGGCGGTTATGGTCGCGCGCCCGCTCCGCTTCTCTGCTCTTGGCCACGTATTGCCCCAGGTTCATGTATATCTCGTTTTGTTCCCTCACTGCCGATTCCTGGCAGTCAGCACAGGTCTGCTTACTTGCCCTCCTGTCACCAAGCTGTCGCTCGAACAGGCGGCCGCACCAGCCAAACTCTTGCTTCTTTTCTTCGACGATTCTGCATCTTACGTTGGCGATGTGGGCTTTGAAAAAGAGGATGGTGTTGCATTCTAGCTCAGAGCAATATATGTCGGCAAATTCATGACGACACATGTTTGATGTGTTGTTTGATGGCGATTTTGAGGGTGTGGAGCGGTGTCTTGTGTTCCCAGAGTGTACCGCCTGATCAAGGCCGTGTTGCTCTGGAAAACGTGTCTGGATCTCCGGCGTGTCTCGTGCGATGTCAATGCGATTGATGTCGTTTTGAGAGATCGGCGCTCTGGTTGATAAATGGCGTGTAAGGGGAAAAGATAGAAAAGAGAACAAGACAGTTGCTTCATGGCGAGACTTGTCGTGGAGGAGATCAAGAGCAAACTGTGAATCACTTGCAAAGAAGTGCGAGTGACATCCAATCTGGGCTGCTAGACGCTGTGGGCCATGGGCGCCTGCAAGTCACACGGTTCTGTGCCCGTGTGTCGCCTTGTCGTCGTTCCTCCTCCTGTGACCTATCTGTTGCGACCACATGCTGAACCATAATAAAGATCTGACTAAAAGCACTTGAGACATGAATTACATTGCCTGTGGGCATTGAACGCCACTTCTTTCGTCAAGAACTTACATGTTGTGGAGAGGTCCTGGTGAAAGTCCTGTGATTTTCGGTAAGTAGCATTTGCCGTGTACTGTTACAGTAGCTTCCAGTAAGACTAGGTATTCTCGTCCACACCCGTGCCATTTTGCTGTCTGTTCCCATTATTCTCCTCCAGGGTGATTGCGACGATGTTCCTCGCTCTCCAAGCACTGGGCCTGGAGGCGGCTGATGCACGAATATTATCATCCATTTGCCTTATGTAGAAGAGGGATTTCCTTGGAGCATAATGCACGACATGAGGAAGTCACAGGAACGCTGGTTATCCTCTGAAGGACAAGGTCTGAAGAATGAGCGGTCTTAAGGGGAAAGCGAACGGATTGGCAATTAGACAGCTGTTCTGTGTGAGTGTCAATGTATAAAGGAACAGGTGATGGGCGAGGTCAGTGTTTGAGGGGTTGTTCGGTCAGTGGGATGCGAGGCTATCTTCAATGGCGGCCAGGTTCCGAGAGATCGTCGAAGAGCACTGTAGATATCCTCTCCGTCTGGTCACGATGATCCGTTCGATGTACGGGAAATATCAGTAACGCAGCTATATCAGGAGCAACCTTGGAATATGCCCATGCTATCATGCTTCGCTTGCGGCTTCAAGGTCGACACCAAGGCCTGGCGTGTATTAAGTAGCATTAGCTGCTGCTGCTTGTCTCTCGTTTGCTCCGGCATGTCTCAATACAGACCAGGGATGTCCTTGACTCTGTGGAGGTTTTGGACGGAGGTTTTCCGACTTTCCAGTCGAGCCTGGTATTTAGTAGCCAATCCGATGCACTACAATTGTGATGAGACATCAGAACGAGCAGGTTGGCGCCATTTGAAGGAGGTGCTGACCATTAGAGGGGCCATGACTGGGTTCGTCCCGGCTGTAGGGAGATCCACGCAAGGGCCAGGCGGATGGACCCGCTGTACAAGCTTCTCATTGGTGCAGGGATCCAGCTTTGAGGAGCTCAGATTGGATTTAGATTGGGCAGGTTGGGGTCGCGTCCGCGTCATGGTCGGCGCATTCTGCCCCTCATCTTGTCTGGGCTGTTTGCTGTTTGATGTTCATGTTCCTGCTGCTGCAGTAGCTGATGCTGTGCGGGGGCTGCTACTTCCCTGCCTGCAGTGCCTGCAGGTTGCAGGTGCATATGGATGCGTGACTGCCATGTATCTATAAACCATAAACCCCAGCTCCTTCTTTCCCATTTCAGACCCGAGCCGACTGACGTACTTCCCTTGCCTGACGACAGGAGCTGCCAGATTCCACGGCCACGCTCAGGATCACGATCGCTTCATTTCCAGCGCGACCCCTCTCCATCATACGAACGAAGCGAGCGCAGCCAATTGTGTCAGCTGCTGTCGACCAGGTACACAGCTACCCCGCCTTTGGCAGCAGCTCCCAACAGCTTCACAGCAGCACCAACCGCACCGCGAATCACAGACTCAACACAAGACCTGTGGTGGAAGCGATCTTCTCCTATCGCGCAGAGTCGCATTCTCACAGTGACAATTGACGCATGTGACAGACCCTAACGCACGACACGAGGCAACTATATCCCGCAGCACAGGATGCCCACCTCCGCCTCCACTGTCCGACTGCCCGACGGCCAAACATTCACCGTCCAGCCTGTTTTCGCAGGCCTCTTCTTCAAGAGTCACGAGCTCAACAAGAACCTTCAGTCTCCGTTCCCAATAGGATGGACCATTGTCATTCACACCGAGGACGATGGCAAGCCTAGCGATGGCGACGCTATGGTGGTCGACCGAGGCGACAGGCACGAGAACGGCGTTGCCCGCAGATCACACATCCACTCCTTCACCAAGCCCACCTTGCAGAACGACAGCCTCTACATCTCCTCCATATCGAATCCCTCCTCCGCAGACTTTAAGCCAGCTGCCTCGCCCACCCGCCAGATAGCGATGATGCTGTGGATCACACTCTACTGGTACTTCCACCAGCCCGCGCCGTCCAAGACCCTCCCTGCCAACGAGAACTCGAAATACACTGCTGCAGAGGGGAGACCAAGGGGAGACTGGCGGATAAATATCAAAAGAGATGGAGTGTTGAGGGGCCGCAACCTGATTCCCAAGCTAGAGAGGATGGGCATCATCGCTACACTGGACTCGGCCGTGGGATCTGCCATGGACGACACCAGCCAAGAGTGGGCCAACATGTTCGTGTCACAGAAGATGTTCTGGCAGATCCCCGGCCGCCTCTTTCTCTTCACTCTTCAGCCCACAAACAGGGCCGCCAGCTCCCACCCGGGGTCACCAATCTCATCCAGGCCGACCAGCCCCGTCCCGAACAACAGCACCACGAGCCCACAGCAGCCCATGTCCCCCAGCTTCCACCTCAACTCCGACCTCCCAGGAGCGCCCCCACCACAGACAATCGTCACAGTTCCCAGCTTCCCAATCGGCCCCTTCTTCTCCTCTTCGCATCTGCCAACCTACTACCCACCGGGGCCCCTCCACTATACCTTCAGCAACAACATCCGCCACCCCGTGCGCCCCAAGCCCCCACGCATGGGTGAGGTCTTTTACACACGCTTTGTCCCGAGCGTCGGGAAGTACCTGTCCTTCCGCGTCGCCTCGTCCTCGCCCAAGCCAGTCCCCTACCTCGGGCCTGTTTCCTCCCCACCTGCTGAGGAACACCATCTCAAGACCATGTGTGACATTGTTCTGGTTCAAATGTGGCTCAATAACCCGCGTGTTGCAAAATTCTGGGGCGGATATGTGCCCAACTTTCTGACCAACGCGCTGGCCAGCCGGCACAGCTTCCCGGCCATAGGGATGTGGGACGGCGTGCCTTTCGGCTACTTTGAGATTTACTGGGTGAAAGAAGATGGGTTGGGGCGGCACATTGATGTCGATGATTGGGACCGAGGGATCCATCTCTTTATCGGCGAGGAATGGGCGCGAGGTATAGTCCAGTCATGGCTGAGCGCCCTGGTACACTGGATATTCTGTGCCGACTACAGGACTCAGAGCGTGTGCATCGAGCCGAGAGTCGACAATGAGAGGTGAGTCTCGATCTCGTTCGTGCGGCGACATGGCCACTGGGCAGGCAACTGACATGGTCTCTCCAGATTCATACAACATCTCCAAACGGGTGGCTTCATCAAAGAGAAGGAGGTAACCTTTCCGCACAAGCAATCGTGGTTTGGTCGGTTGAGAAGGGAGAACTGGGAGGGGCCTTCGCTATAGAGCCCGGCGCAGCCGTAAATGACGGCACGAATGAGATACCCTGCGATGATCTAAACTGGATCTAGACGATGAGCCATGACAGAGATGAACAATACACCGCTCCCACTTGCATAAGAATACTCCACGTCGTCACGCATGACTGATTCTGAAGAGATCCGTGTTTGGCTGGATCTTTTCTCGACAGGCACTCCTCGTATTGCCCAAGCCAACTTGTGCACTTCTCATTCACATGAGTACATCTGAACGACTTGTAAGTTCTGTTAACACGCCATGAAACGCGTCAAAAAAACCTGTCAGGGTTCTCGCGCGTTTCCTTTCAGCGGCCTGCCAAGCAATCTCTGTCAGCATGATTACCCCTCCAAACTTTGAATTGGTGCCTAAGGACCTCCGGACCGCTGTCTACGCCACTAGCAACATTACTACCTTGTCGGAGGCTCAACGAGGAAATGTGATCAAATAGCGTGTATGCCAATCTGTGATTGGCGGGAAGCTTGACATCTTTGTGTGGACTAAGCGGTCGAAGGCAGCAATGCTTCACCGGGACGGCGGTGGTATCTCCGGTGAAGTGGTGCGGGAGGGGCAGTGGGACGCCACAAACTTACATAGTACGGACTAGTAAGCCACGAGCTGGGAGAGCCTGCGACTGTAATACCTGTGATACGGTCAGGGCTGCTACTTTTGTGATTAGTTTATTAGCCATGCTGCACTAGTACTCTAGTAGCCTTGCAATTCCTAACTAGTCCCTAGCCGGCAAGCCTTATAGTACCTTTTCTAACTACTAAATAGTAATTAAATAGTCATGTATACTACAGCCTATAGCTAAAAAGGTAATACTACAGTTATAAGCTAGGCACTTATACTATTTCTACCTTATAATACCTATTTAGCTAACTATAGGCTATAGCTAATAATAGCTAGTAATGTTTTTCTTTTATCTATTACTTTAGTTTATATTACTATACTAAAATTATTTTTAAAAATAATAATTTATATAGTAAAAAAATGGAGACCCATATAGTAAGTCTGCCACCCTAGTGTATAAAATAATACCTACTACTAAAGTTTATATATAAATTGTTTTTTTAACTATATTAACTATTATTCTTATTATATATACTTAAGAGCACTAAACTTTAAATTAATAATATTTATAAACCTTAAATTACACTAAATAACTTTTTATTATTACTACACACTTCTAATATACTTATTTTATTACTTAGAGTAGCTATAGATAGCACTTTCCTCTTAGCCTTTTAGGTCTTCTTCTTACTTTTATTAATATTAAGGATGTTTCTAGTAGTTTAATCCGCCTATATTAGTTATTTAATTTAGTAATATATTAGTTATAGGCGGTTAAATGTACGTTAGAGGGCAATAAAGGTTGTGTGGGCGCTATAGGTAAGGGTATAAAAAACACTATAAAGAGAGGGGGGGGGGGGTTGTGCAATAAGGTTAAATGGAGCGCTCTAATTAGCTAGAATTACTTAGTTAGCTAACTTGCTATACAGCCTTTATTCCTTGCTATGCGAATCGCTAATTTCTTATACTTAAAGCTAATATAACTTCTTAAAAACTTAGAAAGTAGAATAATATAAGTGATTATTTTATATTAATATATTAATATTTAAAGTAGTAATAATATTAAACAGTAATATAATTAATAATACTATATAGTGTTTATATAAAAAAAGCTTTATATATAAATTAATTTAAAGTAAAAAATAGTTAATAAATTATTTAATTAAAAGAAATAATTAAAACTAGGTATAAAACTATATTTATTAATAATATAAAGATACTAATTAGTATTTATAATATAATTAGTCTTAATAAGAAAGTAATTACTAAGTAATAGCTAATTAGTATAGCTATAACGGAATAGGAGCTTATATACTACTAAGATATTTGTATATACGTGTTTAAATATTAATATCTTTTAGTAAAACGGTACACTTTATTAATAATAAGTAACCCTACCATCTCAATATTCGAATATAAGGGCGTAGATTTAGGCCCCTATATTCGAAAATCTTTTTAGGGCGTTAAATAGGAGGAAAGCCCAGCTCTAGTTCCTCTAAAGAATAGGCTATTTATCTAATAAACAATTTAAAGCTATAGTCCTATCCCATTAAATTTTTTAGACCTTATATAAGCTTATCTATAACCCTTAAACTAAGTATAAAGTTTAGCACTCTATAAGGCCTTAGGGGGGGGGTTATAATGGAATAGGAGCTTATATACTACTCAGAGTTGTGACAAGTATATGTAGTTTTGTAGATGCATATACAAAACTACATATACATCTACATATACATCTACATATACATCTACATATACATCTACATATACATCTACATATACAAAATTTTGTATATGTAAATATAGATGTAGATATAGGATTTTTTGTATATATAGATGTAGATATAGATGTATATTTATATTTTGTATTTATATATTTTTGTATATATCTACATCTACATCTACATCTACAATTTAGGGTTATATTATAAAAATAACCCTATTTTTAATAATAGAAGATTTAAAGAAATTTTAAGGCTTTAAAACATACTAATTACTTTTTTTATAGCTTATATATAAAGGGAAATAAAAATACTAATAGAAAAAGGAAAAAAAACTCAAATATTTAAGGTTTTTTACTCTATCTATTAGTATTTATATCTACTTCCATATATACGCTATAAGAAAAGTATTTAGTACGTTTTAAAGCCCTAAAATTCCTTTAAATCTTTTATTATTAAAAATAAGGTTATTTTTATAATATAACCCTAAATTGTAGATATATATGTATATATATATATATATAGATTTCTTTGTATATATATATATATATGTATATGCGATTTTTTTTGTATATGTATATATATATATATATGGGAAAATCTGTGTATATGTAGATGTAGATGTAGATATATATTGTATATTTTTATAATTTCACAACTCTGATACTACTAAGATATTCGTACATACATATTTAAATATTAGTATCTTTTAGTAGAGCGGTACACTTTGTTAGTAGTAGGTGACCCTACTATCTTAATAGCTTTAAAAGAGTAGTAATTAGTTTTAAAAAGAGAGTAATAATTATTTAAAAGGTAAGTATAGTAGCTTTAAGACGGTTATAATTAATACTAATATTAATAGTAATAACTAGTTATTAAAATAAGACTATTAACTAGCTACTAGTAATACTTATCTTTCCTTTTTTTTTCCCTTTAGGTAACTATAGTTCTAAATCCACAATTCTTCATAGCTGGCTGCATTGTGCTTCCGTTACCTCTAAGCGCGAGGACCGTCCCAAGTTACCCCGCATCAAGGGGGCTGGCTGTATGACCGCCACTTGCATGCAGGCTGAGGTGGCAGTGCTATTAGTCAGACCTCTTCATCTCCTATAAGTTCATCAAATATTCTCCACCTTGTCCATGTCCATTAAAGTTCAGCCTCGATATATGAACAAAATGTCATTTGCTGTTCTTAGGGGCGCATACCACTCTATTGTGTGATCACTCCTCTACGCAACATTCCTGGTGCCCATGGGCTATGGCAACACCAGGCTTCGGCTTTTCCGTCGGCGACGTGCTCGCCGGGCTTCACGTGGTTCGCAAGCTCATCCGCGCGTTAAATGAAACAGCTGGATCTCGAGTCGTATATCGGAAGCTTGTCTCGGACTTGTCCAACCTAGAGGATGCCTTGGCGGGTGTTCAGGATTTGCAACTGCAGCCAATACAAGCCGCGCAGAGGATCGCGCTGGAGCAGGTCGCCCAGCAGTGTCAGCATAGCATTGAAAGTTTTCTCACGAAGAACGCTAAATTCAAAAACTCTTTAGGCATCCAGCCCTCTTTATCAAGTTGGAGGTCAAATTTACATAAAGTACAATGGGCTCTATGTAAAGATAGTGACATTGAGGAATTGAGAACTGAAATTTCGGCGCATTCAACGACGTTGACTCTTATTCTATCGACTGTTCAGTTGTAAGTATCCCCGAGACGAGCTGCCTTAAATCCTTGATCCATAACTAATATGCTGTCGGAAGATCTGCTGTTGAATCTCAAAGCAAAGCGATTACCGAGTGCGTCCAGCTCGCAAAAAGCACACGGAACACTAGCGATGAATCGAAGGCTATGCTGGAAAAGCAAAGCCACCTTCTGGGTACACAAGCCGACCAAATTGTGACTATGTCATCGACGATTGCAGCTCTTTCAACCCAAACGACAGAGCTACAGAGTTCACTGCAAAAGGTCCTCCAATCCCAGATGGAAATCTTCACAGCTGTACTCCAATTTCAGCAGCTACAGGCTCATATGCCGCCTCAAATTGAGCGTCAACAGCCAATTCTGTTTGAGGATGCTCATGGAAGACTAGCGCCTTTCCATCTGGAGTTCATCAACTCATTTGCGGCGTTTCAAGCGGTTCTGGAAGTACGATTTACGCAAGTACCAGGTTTGAAAAAGGTCAAAGGCTTGGAGTATGTAATGCAGGACAACGCTTCTAAGAAAACTCTCGACTTAAATCAGCCGTGGGAATCTATTTTCAGGCCTGGAAGGAACATTATCATGAGCATGCTCTTCCAGCAAGTCGATTCCACTCAGTCCAGAGCTCCAGCGGTTGTCTCGTGCCCGGGTTGCTTGCAAGAGGTTGAGAATGTCAATAATGGAGGTCACGAGCAGGACAAACATACGCAATGGTGCGTAAATACACATTATCCTCCTTGCCTTTTAACAAGACCAAGCCATTGGAAACTGACCTGATTTCACAGCCTCAACCCGGCCTGCGGTATATGGTATCGCCGTATTAATCTGGACAAACATGTCAAGCGGGCTCAGGCAGAGCTACAAGGCCAAAGGATCAAAATGAGTAAAGCGGGTGTCCACCGCGAAGAGGAGTCTGAGGACGAGGACGAGATTCAAGATTTTCGACGGGTACAGGTTGTCAAGAAAGGCGTGAGTGTTGGACATTTCTTTCGAAGTCAAAGAGCCCTAGAGACCATTACTTACTTACCAACATTCTCGAACACGATAGATTCATGCGGAATTCTTTTCCCGCTTCCAGCAATATGTCGATCTCGTCAGTACTCAGCAAGAAGAAGATTTCCTTGAAGCCATTGGTCTTGCCCGCAAGCATCTGTACCCTTTCAAAGAGAACTTCCCGCGCGAATACCTTTTGGGTGGTCAGCTGCTCAGTTTTCCACCGGGCTCGGATACTGATTCGCCATGGCGTCAGTTGCCTGAAGAAATCTCTTGTCCTATAATGGAGTGATCGTACTTCTTGGAAGAAGAGGAAGTCTAGAGTCTGGCGTAGATAGATAGCTCCGACATCACAGATAATTGAGAATGCACCTTTCCGAACAGACGTCGTTACCTAGGCACAGTCCACTTGAGGCAGTCTTGGCCTTTCCATATGGCCACAGCAGAGCCTGTGGTCGGGTCGACTTCATAGATTTCGTGTGTGGTGTTTGGACATGGACTTGTCGATGATTCATAATGAGGGCTTGTTGGGCTGCCGCTCGGTTTCTACGTCGCAGGGCCCATCAAGACATTTATAGTCGGCCGGAAATGCCAGATGGGTTGCAACCCACGCGCTCGTTCACAATGACGACGCCACACAACATCTGCGAGAGCCAGAAGATCTAAGGTAATGAGCAAAAGCTAGTCTACGAATTTGGACAATATGTAGCTGCGTTACATCCAGTTGATGAGCACGTCAGTCAGGGGCGGTATGTACCTACAGAGTCCAGGTACTACCACTGCTCATAATTAACTTGAATTGCAATCAATACATAGTAATTAGTCACGTCTCGCTAATTTTAAGACCTTTTATATTTCCGTCCAGGACTAAGATACCTTTAGCTAGTATCTAGTTCGAAAACCTATTTATAACTATCACTATTACTACCTAATTATGTTATACTTAAATACTTTAGTTTTTTTACTCTATCTATTAGGTTTTTTATCTCCCTGAATATGAGACATATAAAGATACTAATTACTACATTTTAAAGCTCTAAGATTTCTCTAAAGCTTAAGCTATTTTAAATAGGGTTATTACTATAATATAACCCTAAAATGTATTTGTATATCTATTTATAGTTTTATATCTATAAATATGTAAATAAATACAGTATTTCGTATTTCCTATTAATATTTATATTTATATTTACATTTGTATTTATAATTATACTTTTCTATTTTCGTATTTGTAAATACACAGATATAAATACTTATCACAACTCTAACTATACCTAGGTTATAGATAGGGTATAAATTTAGCAGTATAAAAGTACTTTAGGCCTGTTAATACGGCTAGTTCTAGGTGCTATTTTCTCTAGCAGCTTACCTATTGGATAACGCACCTAGAACTCTTTTATAGCCCTTAATATTGTAATGTGCGGAGACTTGAGGCAGGAAGAGATGCGCTCGTCCGAGCATGAACGGGATCACCATCCGACCAAGGGCTTGGCGATGTAACTGGGTTGGTTCGGGAACGGAGTATCATAATCCGCCTCGCCCATCTAAGGCAAATGCCGTACAGACTCAGTCAAGCTCTCGCACGATCCCATCCAGGACAGTTTAGACTATGAAAAATAAAAAGCACCCATGATCCCCTCACCCCATCGCCGTCCCCAAGGTACGCACCACCCTAACCCAACCCGCCAGCTCGAAGCTATGATAAACCTGCTAACCCTCCTCAGCCTATGGGCCCTGGCCCTCGTGTCCATGGCCCTGGGCGCGGAGCCCGTGCCGCGCGCGACCTTCACCGAGGTGACGAGCTACGGCGACAACCCGACGGGGACGCGCATGTGGCTGTACGTGCCCCAGAACCTGGCGTCAAAGCCCGCCGTCGTCGTCGGCGTCCACTGGTGCAGCGGCAGCGCGAGCGCCTACTACCAGGGCAGCCAGTGGGCGCGGTACTCGGAGACGTACGGGTTCGTGGTCATCTACCCGCAGACGCCGTACACGCGCGACAACTGCTGGGACGTCGCGAGCAAGATGACGCTCACGCACGGCGGCGGCGGCGCGAGTAATTCGATTGCGAACATGGTCGACTTTGTGGCCAAGCAGTATGGCGCTGACCGGAGCCGGGTGTTTGCTACGGGGATCTCGTCGGGTGCTATGATGACGGTATGTTGATCTCGCTGGGGACGTTGGCTGCAGTGTCTCCGGAAACTTTTGATCATGGGACTAAACTGACAACACACGCAGAACGTCCTGGCGGCGACATACCCCGACGTCTTCGCGGCGGGGATCGCGTACGCGGGCGTCCCCGCGGGCTGCTTCATGAGCGCCGACGACATCCCGGACTTCTGGAACTCGACGTGCTCGACGGGCCAGTCCGTCTGGACGCAGCAGCAGTGGGCCAACGTCGTCAAGAACATGTACCCGGGTTACACGGGCGCGCGGCCGAGGATGCAGATCTACCACGGCAGCGTCGACGAGACGCTCAACGTCCAGAACTATTACGAGACTATCAAGCAGTGGACGGGCGTATTTGGGTACTCGGCTACTGCCGTGTCGACTACGGCGAACTTCCCGCGGAGCCCTTACACCAAGTATGTGTTTGGGGATAAGTTCCAGGTGAGTGTGGTGCTCTGTGTGCGGGAAACCCCTGTTAGGCACCGAGCAATTGTTTTGCTGACTATGGTGGTGTGTGCACAGGCTTTCCTGGGCACTGGCGTTTCTCACTCCATCGACGTGTTCCCGGAGGAGGATCTCAAGTGGTTCGGTTTCACGGTAAGATGGACCGAAACCTCCCAAGGAAGAGGACAACCCTGACGAGAGCAAACTCCCACAGACCCCCGTGAGCCCGACATCAGCCCCGGCGACACCCACGACTACGATCCGGACGTCCACCACGTCCTCCTCGGCCAGCGCGACGACGACTGCTGGCGGAGGCTCGGGAACAGCACCACACTGGGCCCAGTGTGGTGGTAATGGCTGGACTGGTGCTACAGCAGTATGTTCTTTCCCTGTATTAACGCACTCAACTTGAGGGAGATATTCGCTGGAATTCTAACTGATTGTGCTACAGTGTGCGAGTCCGCATACCTGTGTCAAGGTGAACGACTGTAAGTTGACTAGTGAGGGTTGATTCTCATATCGATGATGCTGACCATCTCATATAGGGTATTCCCAGTGCCAGTAGACTACATCATCACCTGTGATTATAATGGAGGAGGTAATGGGTGAAAGCCATGTAGAAATACCAAAGTACCATTCACTCAAATGAAACTTTTCAACAGGGAGAAATCTATTTTTTGCAGAATGGGCCCCAGGTCAAGTCCGCGTTTCAACAAGGTACTCGGAGGCCAGGTTGTTGATGCTCGCCATCTCGTGTAACATCCGTGTGAGTTCATGGACATTCCGCTGGGTGGATAAATCCTCCCATTGCCCGGTCTCGAGGAAGTCACGGCAGATGGCAAGCGGCAGAGGCGTGAACGGGTGCATCTGATGGGGATGGGGACAGTGTCAGTGTGAAATCCCGACCTCGAAGAAAGGGAGATCATTTGTGCTGGAATAAGTGTTACCTTGAAATAGCTCAACGAGGCGATGAGGCTCGAGAGACCTATGATGCTAGACGCAGCCTTGGAAGCACGGTCCTGCCAGGCAGGGATCACCGTGTCGTTGCCCTCGGCGTTTGCCTGGTATACCTTCTTAAAGCTGCTACACAGGCATAATACAAGGGCATCGGAAAACACTGCAAATATCAGCCTTCGCCAAAATATTTGTTCTTTGTCTGTTGGGGGGGAGGGGTTTGGTGATGGGTGGAAGGGGGGACGGCATGACGGGAGGGTCACTGAACAAGGCACCGTCCGTCTACAGCCTTATCTCATAGCCTATAAGCCGACAAAGAGCATTCGAAACCTATGGTGCTGATGCATTAAGACTCATTTAAAAAGAAAAGAAAAGTATCTGAAAAGCTGCTTACTGCGCACAAAGAGCAGGATGGGGTCAGAACAGAGAGAAGTCGGGGTGCGGGTGGCCTGCAGCGCCTCGGTCCGGAGGTCCAGCATCTTGGTGAGCTGGGAATGGTGGCCGTAGAGGTCCTTGGCCGGGATCACGAGCGGGAAGCTGTGGCTGTCGAGCCGGTCTCGCTTGAACGAGGCGATATGTCGGGATATGGTGCAGAAGACGATCAGCTCGATGAACGGGCTCCTCCCGGGCGGGGCGGGCGAGCCTTCGAAGAGGTCGTGGAGATACTGCGCCTTGCTGGGCTCGGAGTTCTGGAAGGTGTCCTCGGCTAGAGGCAGCCTGGTGGCGCGCTGTTGCTCGAGTCAGTCAGTCAGTCCCCTCCTGTCTGCTCTCGACGAGCTTGAGCGAGGGGCGAGAGTTGGGGCCAGGGGGGAGATAGTGCGGACCACATGTTCATGCAATGTCAGCGGGAACTGTCCACGCTTGCTGGCGAGGACATCGATGCAATAAGCCATCCAAAACGCACGACGCTTTTCCTCTTTCCGGATCCACCCTTGACCGTCACTATCGCTTCTCTCTGGGCTTAGTCTCGGGCTGTCGAGCTCGTGCAAACGCATCAATTGGACCAGGCGGAAGCAGTGGCCAGCAGTCATCCAGCCCTGATGATGGCTGCGATGAGCGAATTCGTGGATCGTCATCAGGATGCCTGCCTGGACATATTCGATATCCATAGCGGTGTTCCCGTCCATGTTCCTGCTGGCTGCCAGCAGTGTTTGGGTGTTCTGGTAGAGCGAATCCTGGATTGACTGGAGGCGTATTGATGTCGAACTGGCAGATGTCCACATGGCATTCTGCAAACATATTTGCGCTGCCGTTTTCATGGGCGAATGGGCCCAAGCAAAGTACTGTTGCCGATGCAGGATGGGAACAGACGGGTGTATCCTTTCAAAGTAGACTTGATCCCTAGCGTGTGCCATCAGCCATCTGAACCCCGGCCAGAAGATAGAGGAGGAGACTAACAGATCAGCCTGCAGCAGACACGGAACAGAAAGTCTCCCAGTCACAGAACACGTCTGGCTCATCCCCTCAGCGCAATCGAAGCTGTCATCAGGACCCGAGAGTGTCAAAGGGCCTGTCGAGACAGTGCCTGTTGAGAGGGAGCTCATCAGCAGCTCAGGAGATGAGACCATGCTGTGCCATTCTGCACCTTGAAGTGATTGCACCAGGCCAAGTTCAGCCGGTGGAGTGATCAAGTTGTCTAAATGTGTACAGATTTCTTCGTGGTCAAAACCGGGGCTGGAAGTGACAGGCTCCAAGTCCGTTTGGAGGGGGTCAAATTCGATGTGTAGCGGCGATAGGAGAGACTCTGGTGGCTGGATGACTGGATCCTTTGAGTTATGCGCTTCTGCGAGTTGTTGCTCCAGCCTGGCCACCTGCTGCTGCAGTGTCTTGAGGTAGCCCTTCTTTGGGCCACGTCGAACCTGCGGTGAGGCTGGCTCACAATCTGCGTCGGCCGAGATACATGTGCCACAGCGCGGACGACGGCTGTCACACTTGAGCTTTTTGTCCCGACAACGAACGCAGGCACCAGTTGAATTCTGCCGGCGCCCATCGTTTGCCATGTTCATAATTCCTGGAAATGGTCCTTAAAGATCCCGTGGTGTGTTCTGGCCAGATGAGCGCTGTGCAAGGGTCCAATGACCAAGTCCAAGCATGGCTAATACCTCTGCTCCGGACATATGCATTCCAGTCATGAGTGGTGAGGGGCCCTACAACGGCGGCGATGGGCCAGAATAAGAAGGCTCTGTTCCGGCCAGGTAGCATTATCTAACTATCCCGCTAGCCATACGATGCGTCTTCTTCTACCAGATGTAATACAGGGTCTTCCCTAAATCTTTGTCTAGCATAGACTTCGCCGTCAAAGAATATAACGCATTTACACAATCAGAACTCCTCTCCCTGTATCATAAACAGTAAATCGAGCGCCATCACTTCAATTACCGTCTTCCATTACCGTCTTCCAAAAGTTTGGCTGCAACCTAGCTACTCTAAACTTGTCCCAGTTATGCTTTTCGCAGTAGTACTGCTTCTGCATTATCAGGGTTTGGGAGACAAGCTAGGGGGTCTAGGCCAATGTGAGCGTGCGTGCGTTTGCAGGGTGGGCGCGCCCAACTCCTAGCATTTAAACTTAGAATACGGAGATTCGTACACCCAAAATCAGAGGGCGGACACCCTGTATCTAAAATATTTGTTATTATAGCTGGTGTACCCTCTGTTTTGGCTGGTGCGACTCTCCGTTCTCTTAAACTTTGCCCTTTGAGGCGGTCCGGACGTCCAAGAGCAACGAGGGCATGACACAAAGCTTGGCTACTGCTAGCAAATCAAGTGGGCCGGCTAAATGACCAGAACTTCTAATCACTTGAATTAGTTCCTCGCAGTACAGGGGGAACCCCTAATCTTTGTCAAATCCTGACTTCTGAGGCGTTGGTCATAGAAGCCCTGTACACGTGTATTATATTATCGCAACGTCAAGACGTTGCGAGGGGCGCGCGGCGTTCCGTCGCTGAGATTAAGTTTACAACAGTGCATTTTGCTTTCCCCACGGATCTTGATCCATGTTCCCGCGGGTTGGGCCCGTTTCTGTTCGTATTCGTGAACCCTGTGCCTGTTGAGCGAGGTCCCCATCATAGGACAGGACAGAGGGCTGAAACTAGGGTAGCAGTCGAGGCGTACCCCTGTTAAAAGCTGATTGAAAACCAGATACCAGACGAGACCAACAGTGCCCATTCAAGCGGCCCCGATCTTCCCAGGCCCGATCTCCCCGGCGCACCCAACTCCCTACCCAACTTGCCAACCCAGCCCAACGGCGTTCCGACAATTTGCCGTCAAATCTGATGAAGGCCAAGATATACTAATGACACTTAACCCTTCAGGTTCATCGGTATGCGGACCCGGACTATCTCTGCAAACTGTATCTGGCAGGGTTCTGAAGAAACCGATATGGTTCACATCGTGGGTCTGGGTCTCGCTTCCTGAAATCTTCCTTATTCCCCAACATGCCTTTCTCCCATCTTTTGAACCCTGATACGCTGCGCTGCTCGGCCACCGGATTTCAGTTACATGAATCGGCCGAGTCTACCACAGTATACAATCGTTTGAGGACCGTGTTCCCCCGCCTTACCGTGCTCACGATGAGCCCCAAAGCCGGCATTTAAATTGTCAGCCGCGTCTTGGTTCAATGATGTCCCAAGGCTTCACCCGCGCTCCGTGCTTTAGCCGCATAAAGCGTTTTCTCACATTAACAAGAGCGACCAAAGCTGACCATTCGCCGTGCTGGGGATTGGCCAAAGTTTCCGGGGCGTCGCAAATTCATCTGCGAGATATTCGGCAATGATGGCACGACACATGGTATGAGCCCTCGACTCAAACTTTGCAGCAGTCTTTTTTTCTACCAGCAGACGGAAATCGGCTGCCAAAATCTGCACAGGAGTTGCTAGTGGACTGCGGTCCAGATTATACTGGTGATGAAATACCCGATCAAAATTTAAATATATAACATTCGCCTACCGTCGGGTATTTATTCGTCAAACAGGGGTTGCTCACTACTTGCTGGACTAGAAGTATGTCAAAGCTTCCAATAAAGGGTAGGATAAAGTTTCTTAAATTGTTTTGAGCTCTAGTTGGATTCGACAGCCACAGTCGTACGACTGGACTGCAACTGCTGATCCTCAAATCTTCCGTGATAGCCAGAGGAGTCCCTCTAGCACCGGCCCAAAATCCGCGTCTCTTGCTGTCAAGGAATCTTCAAAGTCATGTCCCTTGTCTGGTACCAAAAACAAAGCTGTATCTACACCACAAGCCAGGAGCGCAGCATGCGCTGCCATGGAAAATCTGACGGGACTGACCACGTCCGCTGTACCATGCACGAATGCTGTTGGTGGAAAGCCAGGCCCGAACGTGCTTGCTGGATCGACCCGCGCGAAATCCCCGTCTTTGATAATCTCCTTGAGCCACCAGCCTTCCTTGATGGAGGTCAATAGCCAGGCATTGCGCGGTTTTGTAAGATCCGGTCCTTTGGGCCCTCTCGTTGATGGCGCAGAGACCACTATGCCTTCATCATAAACCTGGTCGTACAGCTCCTTGCAGATGACAGGGAGCCCTGCGAGGGCAGCTTTGGGCTGCGTCCAATACGGGTCCGACCAGTAGAGCTCGGCATAGAACGCTAAACAAGTCGTCACTTTATATTCCTGCGCGGCCTGTGTACTTTCGAGATTAATAATATTCAACTTTCAAGCTGGAGTGGCTGAGGAATTTCTCCCGCTCAGGGATGCCGAGACAATTTCAGCATTCCATGATGGAGAATAGGACTCACCAGGAGCAGGGCCAATGTGGCACCGGCAGAGAACCCAACCGTTGCGATCCTATTAACGTTGATAACCACCTCCTCACCGGACTTTGCTAAAGCCTCAGGGAGCTCATTGTGGACCCACGCCAGACAGGCTTTTGCATCGGCCACTGGGCCCTCCCAGACTGAGACGGCAGGGCAAAGACGATAGTCTGGGACGACGACGACCATCCCCAATTCCACAATCAGATGGTCTATGATGACCTTTGACACAAGGCTCTTGTTTCCGACTACAAACCCGCCAGCGTGAAACAAAATAGCTTTGAAAGCTACCATTAGCCGCCATTACCTCTTTATACGCGGACCTCAGAAGAACTTAACTTACCGACCGGCTTCGGTGGGTTGGATACATCTGAGGAGTGGGTATAGTACACATCTGCTGTGACTGGAGGGCTGCCCGCTGGAGTCGTATAAATGTACTCTGCCTTCATTTTGACTCGATCAGTCGTGTAGGATGTAGATCCATATTCAAATTCGATGAGAGGTTGAAATACCCCCACGAGACACGCTCAATATAAATGTTTGCGTCAAAAGCCATTTCGTGATATTCTATCGCATCCAGAAGAAAAAAAGGAAGAATTGTATCCGAGCCTCTGTTATCTTTTCGGAGGAGTCGATCTTTCTCAGAGGCTGGACGTCATTTTGCACTTGCCCCTGTTACCCAACCAGTATTTGTCCAATCCATATTATCTCCGAAGAAACACCTTTATCCGGAAACCTTTTCCCGAACATCGTCTTTCGCCTACCGGATGCTCTTAATGTCATGAAATGTTTACAAAACTTTGCAATAAAACTATATTCCAAATTGTGACTATTACAAGTGTTCTGAGTCCCCGAGGGACCCTACTCCTTATGTTCGCGTCTAAACTCGGCCCATAGAAGTCCGACCTTGGCCCTCAACCGAACTTTATTGTACTACAGATCCGGATTCCGGCGAGCTTGCCACTATTGATGCCTTATGTGTCTATTTCTTTTTTTGATAAAAACTGCGGCGTCATGAAATGCCTTCTTTCTGCTTGCGCCCAAAGAGAATGGAAGATCCCACCGCTCCTGGACATTTCATCTGAGTCAGCGTACCTACATACGTACCTACTGCCCTACTGCCTTGGCATAACATTGAAGACCATTACTCAGGTTGCAAGACATCAGATATTATGGCAATAAGCAAAGCCAGAGGTCGAGGCGCAGGAGGAGCGGTAGCTAACAATGGAATCGGCCAGTCTCAAAATACCCTAGGCTTTCTGCCGGGTATGCTTCCACAATGCAAAATACCGACAGACATCAACCCCGTCGAAGTAGCGCAGCAGCTTGTCGCCAGTCTGCCTACTCTGTCCATCTCTCAGGTCCAGGAAGACAGCATATGGCGTGACACTTTCGCTCTGACTGGGACTTTACGCACATTTTACACCGCCTCCACAGTTCTCGAGGCATGGAATGAGCTCATCCATGACCGCGGCGCCGGAGACTTCCAGCTGTTTGCGCCAATTGCGCCAGTCGCCAAGCTAGACGAGAAAACACAGTGGATTGAAGCCCGTTTCACCTTCACGGTCCAGAAGCCACTCAAGCTTCTGTGCTCCGGGTTTCTCTCGGTTGTCTTTTCTCCAGACGGCACGTGGAAGATTTGGGTTATCAAGACCATTCTGGAGCAGATCAGCGGCCAGCCTGATGTTGACAGGTTGGCCCCTGAGCAGCCTCAGCGAGATGATGTTCAGGAGCAACGCAATGGCTGCAACGATGGGGTCCCGTACTTTGATGTCGTCATCGTCGGTGGCGGAATGTGCGGCCTTGCAACAGGAGGTCGCCTCAAAACTCTCGGGGTTTCTTATGTTTGTCTTGAAAGCCAAGACCGTCTGGAAGATGTATGGGGAAAGCGTTACAAGTCCGCCAAGCGTAAGTGCCGCCTGAAACACCACTTTTGAGCGACTATGACTGACGCGCCAGTTAGTTCATACTGTGAGGAACTACGGTATGTTATAGCATCATTGCGTGATGTACAGTTCCAAAGAACGAAGAGCCCTGACATTTGACTACTCAGCACATATGCCGTTCGATCGCACATTCGGCACCGAATTCCAGGAGTTCTTGACGAAAGACGAAGTTGCCAAAGGCCATACTGACTGGGCCAAGCGCTATGGAGTTGTGCGTGTTGGGACCCTCCTCCGCACAGTTTCTTCACTATCGATACTGACGTTTTCTTCGCAAGAATGTGTGGCTATCGACCAACCTCGAGTCGGGAGACTATAGCGAACCTTCTGGATTATGGACACTCAACATTTCGCGCCACTTCTACGGCGAAGCGGGCCGCCTCCAATGCCGACATTTGGTCTTTGCCACCGGCGCAGGCTGTCACACACCCGTCGTCCCGCGC
Organism: Diaporthe humulicola; assembly: GCA_038088545.1. Lineage (NCBI taxonomy): Eukaryota > Fungi > Ascomycota > Sordariomycetes > Diaporthales > Diaporthaceae > Diaporthe > Diaporthe humulicola. The sequence continues at coordinate 130,971 of JBBWSL010000041.1, read as the reverse complement.
TGGCCCAACCGCGATAATTTTAGGGGCCAGGTCATACACTCGGTCGACTATCACGACGCAGACTCCTGGAAGGGTCTTCATGGAGTCGTGGTCGGCGCTGGGAACACCGGCCATGATGTGGCTAGTGACATGGTCGCGGCAGGCCTGTCTTCCGTGACCATGGTTCAGCGATCCCCAACGTGTTAGCTACTCTCCAGCCTCGCCAGTGACAGGCAGGATATCAAAGCTGTCGTGACGATCAAGATACTAATCAATCCGCCACAGTCGTCCTTCCTGTTGAGAACATGATGAAGCGCTACGCAGGTATGTACTCACTAGTGCCCATAACGTCACCCAATAGCCTCCGTCTCCCTCCGCTCTGGATATTCCATGGGGTTTTAATTAGATTCAAGATGTATACAACGACCTGATTCCCACCGAAACCAGTGACAGAATCTGGTTTTCCACGCCAATGTCTGTCGCACGTCTGGTAGCTGCCAAAAACTTCCACCGCATGGCCGCCGAGACCCCCGAGCGATGGGAAGCGCTGGCAAAGACCGGCTTCAAGTGCGACCCTTTCGGCGACATCCAGTACGCCATCAACGTCAAGCTCGGCGGCTTCTACATCGACGTCGGGGCTGGGAAGCTCATCACGGACGGCAAAGTCAACATAAAGTCGGACGGCGTGCCGGTCGCCTACGACGAGGAAGGGCTCGTGTGCAACGATGGTTCCGTCCTGGCTGCCGACGTCGTAGTCCTGGCGACTGGGTTCTTGGGAAATCTGAAAGAGCACGTTGCGCGTCTGCTTGGGAAGCACGTGGCTGACAAGGCGGGAGACTGCTTCGGTGTGGATGAGGAGGGCGAGGTAAATGGTGTGTTCAAACCGACAGGACGTGAGTTACCGACCCCTGAAAGGACTTTGCATTAGGTCTACAACTGACTCACACGTTTCATCTGCAATACAGACCCTGGACTTTGGTACATTGGTGGCGGTATGGGGCACTCGAGATATTATTCTCGCTTTCTGGCGCTACAGATTAAAGCACATATCATGGGGAAGCCTTTCCCTGTCTATTCTAAGCACAAGCACACTTTCAATGAGTGCGCAAACTAGATTAGCTGCCGCTTTTGTGGTAATCTGACGCATTTCGTAGTTGCTGAGTATTACATGGTCACGCAATTGGTCGATATTTATGCCCAGGAAATGTGCATGGTCTGTCTAGGTGCATGCTAAGCATGTGTTTCTGTGATGGAATAGTACCAGCCCATTTTATTCTTTTTAGCTATTCCAGTTTGGAATTCTACCAATCGCTTTCGCATGGACCATGAATCCTGGCTCTAAGGCTGCTATCTTGCGACCTACGAGTATCAGTAAACTCTGGACCAGAGCACTTGTGTCAGGGACCGAAGTCACGAGCGCGATATTAACCGAAGGACCACTATTCTAATTTATATATACGGCTATAAATCGGCTTCCCCTCCGCTTGGAAGCAGGGCAGAAGAACTGAGTCCTCTAGGCTTCAACGAATAGACTCTATTGGATCACTCTGCCCGTGACCATATATTCTGACACCTTCCTTTGATTCTTGTGAGTATATTACAACTACCTTTTCAATGAAACACTAGGAAAGTAGCATCGCGTGTTAGAGAGGCTCGATTCCTCAGGTCAAAACTCGACTCAGTCGAATCAGTTGCTGGCGCTTTCATCTTTGCTATGCAAGTGCTCGACGTCAATGACAATTTCCTCAACTGCATGTGCAGGTTTGATTTTATTGTTTTCTAGTAATTCTTATGGTCATTCTTATAGTGATGTCAGGACATCACACTGAATCATATCACCTTCAGAAGACTCTTTCCACCTGCAACCACGCGAGCGACAACCATCATTACACCTCCCGCAAACATCATCAAGCCTGTGTAGACCTGGAGTTTCCAAAAGGGATCAACGGACGTGTTGGGGACCAGTAGACCGGCGATGGGATTGCTGAGAAGCGACGCGATCGCGGTGAAGGCGAAACATGTGCCCTGACGGACCCCAAGCTCGGGCAGTGGCGAGATCTGCGCGAGAATGGCGGGTGCTAGTGAGATGAAGGCGCCAGAGCTGAATCCGTACAAAATACAAAAGGCAATAATGGCACCGTCATCCTGACCTGGAATCCAGAGCCCAAGGACAACGAGCGAGGAGAAGAACGTTATCAAAACTGCGGCAGGTGAGTCCACAAGGAATGGTACAATTCATAGGGGGGGCATACTCATGATGTTGAAGCGGCCGACACGATCGGCGAGCCACCCTGGGGCAATACGTCCAAAAAACCTAATTTATAAGTTAAGTCAAATGTACCAACTGCTTGAGTATTCAAAGTGAAGTCAAGGTAAGCCTTACCCGCCAGCATTCATGATAGTGACCAGATAGGCGGCCAGGCCAGGCGACATGCCATATCGCTCAGCCTGGAGTATGATAAAATTATATGGAACGAAGAACCCCAAGTAGAAGAGGAAGTAAGCAAATGTGAAAAAGCCGAAGGGGCCGTCACGGAAAGGCCGCCAATAGTCGCTGATGCGAAAAGTCTTAGAGGAGTGCTGTAGCCGTGATGTGACCACGAAGTTTGCGAAAGTGGAGAGCGCTAGGACAAGAAGAGCGCAGGCTTTCATCGTCCCAGCAAAGCCGATCTGAGGGACCAGACGGTGTACCATTATCGGAAAGATGACACCACCTAAGCTGGAGCCAGCCATGGTGATTCCTAGTGCTAGTCCGCGGTGCCGCTGGAACCAGGTGGAGACTGATGTCGCCGCCGTGAAGAAGAGAAAAGCAGCCCCTGTAGCGCTGCACATGCTCTGCGCGAGGATGAACTGATAATACTCTGTACACATCGAAACCATGAAGAGCCCGAGTACGTGCAGGACGGTGCCGGCGCAGAGCAGCCAGCGGGGACCGTGGTTGTCAAAAAGCCTCCCTACGACCGGGCCCTGCTCTAGTCATCAGTAGCTATCCGAGAATTGGTATAGATTTTGCGACTGCTCACCCATAGGAAGATGACGCAAGTCTCGACAGAGGAGATCCACGCAACGGTACTCGGCGAATATGCGGCAAGCTGGTGGGTCTGGTAGTAGCTCTGAAAGACGCCGATGCCTTGGACAACCAACTTCGTAAGAACATGCTTCACGTTGTATGCAATGGATCGCACTTACAGCTAATCCACCCGAAACTGACAAACAGCAGACAAAACCCCCCAACCACAGTTGCCCACGCAGCTACACCTTGATCAGGGGGCGGCAGGGCGACCTCTAACTTGACATGTTCCACAAGTTCTTTTTCGGAACCGTCAGTTGGGGCGAGGGATGGCAGAGAATACATGGATTGGGAATACACGGAATCGTGCGTCCGGGCGGGCCGCAAGGGCGGAAAGAAATAGAGGTTCGGTTTTTGCTCCATTTCGAGTACTGGCTGGAAAAAATGATGGGGGATTATGGTCGACAGAGTAACAGGCCGGCTGATACAAAGGGGGAGACTGGAAGCTACTTGAGGCACAAATCACTGTAAGCTTCTTGTAGTCTTTGGCAGGAGCGTAGTACCCGGTAGTTGCAGAGCAGCTGTTCGATTGGTGGACAACTTTCCAATATCTTAGCTCCGAGCCAGTCGGTCGTTGACTGAGTACCTGCGAAAGTTTCAGGGTAGTATCTTGGAAGAAGCAGGCTGAGGACGGTGTTAAGCTCGGAAATCCGAAAGAAAAGCCAAGGACTGACTCAAAATGGGCTAGCGGCTAGCTATTGAACTCCAAGCCATGTCTCTCCCACAGCTGTAATGTACAGAAAGTTGTTTTTACTGAGTGTCTACTTAGCTTTCCATGCCCCAAGATACTGTCGGTAAATGCCCGCAGTCGGTGCAAGCTGAGGAATATCGACAGCATGAGCTTCACTATCCTAGTACATGTACACAAATATAAGATTAGCATTCTCCTCACTAGTATTTAATGGTCTTCCGCTCAGCACTTTGATCGTGTGCTCTCTCTTCATGAGTAGTTCCAATATTCGGGCCCTCGTCACTGTGTATTAAATACAGTCCTTCCATACTTGTCGTACCACATATCTTTTCGTCAACACATATGGCTCCTCCATTTCTCCTCTATGTCCTATCAAGGCCTCACAGCATTCCTGCCTCCTCGTGGGAGCAGTTCTATCGCGATGACCATCTGGATGATCTAGTCAGGAATCATGTTGCCACCAAGGGTTCCATGTACAGGATCGCTGCTAATCCGATGGGCCGAGATCCTCCCGATAACCACACACACCTGGTCCTGTTTGAGACCGGGCACGATAAGCCGTTCCAGTCCTCCGGTTTTAAGCGCGTCAATAATACCAGCCCTTTGTTTCCAATGGGCGCTAGTACGCCTGACGTCTCTCATCTCGAGTGCCGCCACTACAGGCTGTTAGAGGTGTTCAACCCAAAGGGCCAGGATCAGACAGGTACGTACCCAAGTGCTACTCTGAAGACGACCTTTGGCGAATGAAGCCTTTCTCTAGGTAAACCTGCGCCATTTCTTCTACAGACAGAGATTTCAGTGGACGACATTAGTGCCTTTCGGAGGTACGTCTTTTATTTTCTCCTCGCTACTGCCCACGGCTGCTGACGCAAGAACAGATTTTACAGAGAGGATCATATCCCTATGATGGCCAGACATCAGGCGTATCGTCGCGCAATTATGTACTCTTATCTTGAAATAAGTGTTGTTTATGGTGTCCAACCTGATCCTTCTCCTGGCACTGTTATTATTGTATACGGGCTTCGGCCATACTGTGTATTCTTCTTACTATTTAGCTAACTTTTTAATTTTATTTACTAATATATTTTTCTACCTACTATCTTTTTCTTAGCTTTCTGTTTACTTTTTTAAGAGCTTATATATAAATTTAGTAATAGTTATATATATCCTTTTATTACCCTTTACTAGTAGTAACTTTAACTTTTTTTATCGGATTTCCCTATTTAATACTTTTTATACCCATTTAAGGAGAGGATCCTTTAGAATAAAGTAATATACTTAGAATAGTATTAGGTTATTTTAAAGTTTTATAATTTTCTTTTTAGATTTACTCTTTTAGTATACTATTTAGTAAATATTATATTTATTATTTTTTAATAGTAGGGATTTTTTTTAAAAGAAGTTTTATAGAAAGGTATTAGTAAATTTCTAGCCTATTTTAAGTAGTTTATTAAAGTTAGGAGCTATGTTTAACTACTAGCTGGGTTATGACTCTGTAGGCTTACTGTAATAAAGGCTCTTTTGGCAGTTTGTGCTTATATGATTTGCGGTTTTTTTGGAGGACCTCTGAGAAATTAGTTTGCCTTTATTTTATGGAGGAATTGCGTTGAGGCCAGTATACTTTCGCTATATGACTGATTGCCCGAGCCAACCTTGGGCTACTTATGTTAACAGTCTATAGTACTGTGGGAAGCCAGTCTTGCTAGCCTTATCTATACGGCTATTACAAGGCTAACTATATTTAGCTAAGATTACTATATTTTATACCTACTATTATCAATATTGTATACTATTAAATACTAGGTATTTAAGTATTTACCACTATATAAAGGGACCATATATTACTCTATAGGAGGATATACCGGATTAAAGACGAAACCACCACTTATTGTACACGAGTGGGAGAATCTCGACGAACTTGGCGGACCCACTACCAAGGCCGCCTTGGAGACGGATTATGCCATTAAGATGCGCGGTGCGATCAGATCGATCAAGGCCCGAGCTCTTGAGCTGGTGTGCTTCGATTCTTCACAGAGGTAGCTGCAGCAGGAGATTCGACCTTCAGTCATGCCGAGATGGACCTTGCCTGTTGCATAGACCAATGTCGGTTATTAATACATAGTTATCTAGCCCGTTGACATGGTCAGCGCAGAATTTGATTCTGTTCATGAATTTCGCGATCAAGAACCGGTGATTCGTTGATTGCCCTCAACATAAGTCAAGCAATAGATGAGAATCGTGGTTCCCTACATGCTATATCCCCATGGCAGTTCGCCCTTGCTTTGAAAAAGGATCGTGGCTTCAAGCTGCGGTCAGGCGTCGGTCCAGGATTTGTTTTAACGCCATTTCCAATGCCACGTATTTAATCAAGGGTCTGAAGTGGATACAACGCTTGAATGGGCAACTTTTGGAAAAGGAGAAAAAAAGGAAAAAAAGAAGGGGGGGGGGGGTGGGTTGGGCCGCTACTCACGTATCGAGCTCAGCTGACGGGTGGTGCACATGTGCAGTTGCAAACTTGAACGCGCCAGTTTGAGTTGTCCCGGTCTTTGAGGAGGGACTTTCCTCATCAGCGTGCACTTGCATCAATTCATACAAATTAGCTCCGGATAAAGCAAGGTGGTGACGTTGAATGGTTACACATCATTTGTAGCCGGGCGTAAACTTGAATGAACATTTCTCCGGCCGGCTGCAAGTTCACCGACGGGTCTGCAAGTAATGAAGCTCTATTTGCGGTGAACTAGCCGCCTGCACCTGTCTTTCATTGAAACGCGCAGTGGAATTGACGTTCTATAACACCTTGCGAAAACCCTCAATTTTACAAAACCTTACCACCAGCTAAATTGCTGTCGACGTTATCAATCAGACAGCCGTCGAGACGTCTGCTTGCTCCGGCCAACATCGAACCACCCGCTCTGCCTGCAGCCATGATGGATGAGCTCACAATCGAGTACCCTCCACCTTTAGGTATTTGTCCTTCGGTGGTTTGCTAATTTGTTTTTCAAAACTGAGATAGTGGTACGCAGTGCAGAACTTCGCCGGAAAAGTCTATCATGACACATATCCAGCTATCTCAGCAAAGAATGCCGACATGGCCGGCAAAAGTGTGCTGATTACAGGCGCATCAAAGGGCTGCGGGAAGGCCATAGCATTATCCTTTGCCCGGGCAGGAACAACAAAGATCGCCGTAATGGCCAGGGGCGACATGACCGAACTCACCACACAACTCCATCAAGAGGCCTTCAGCAATGGACATCCAGCACCGCAGGTGCTCGCCCTCCGCGCCGACCAGACCGACGAGACACAGGTGGAAGCCGCGGCTCGAACCTTTGAGCGCGTCTTTGGTGTGCTAGACATCCTTGTTAACAATGCTGGCTATATGGAGCAGTGGAAGCCGATAGCCCAATCGGACCCCTCGGAGTGGTGGAGGGCCTGGGAGGTCAATGTCAAGGGACCGTACCTGATGTGCCGCTCATTCATACCGCTGCTCCTAAAGGGCTCATCGAAGACGATAATACAGGTTACTAGTGTCGGGGCACTGTCTACTGGTGCAGGCGCGAGTGCGTATCAAGGTACCAAGACCGCGCTTGTTCGTATGAGCAACCATGTTCGAATCGAGTACGGTAATCGGGGTGTCCTCATCCACAATATACATCCAGGCGGCGTCAAGACAGAATTGTCGCTTACTATGCCCTCGGATGTTCACGCCGTTCTTGTCGACGCTCCGGAATTGTGTGGAGATACGGTGGTGTGGCTTACAAGGGAGCGACGGGAGTGGTTGCAGGATCGGTTTGTGAACTGTCAATGGGATATGGAAGGATTGGAGGCACGCAAGCAGGAGATTGTTTCTCAAAATCTCCTCCGGCTCCAATTGAAGATGTAGGAGACGCGTCCCGGGCTATGTTCTGGTACCTAGGTGATGCTACCAACCCAGGTACTACTACTTAGTGCTCTATCATAGTACGATTCGACTAGGATGGGGTCCACTGATATTTACAAGTTTGCATCCGAGACTGGGATTACAAGAAATGAAGGGTAAGTTCCGACCCTTTTATCGTTGACAGTCATTGGACTGGTCTCCCAACGTCGCAAAGCTTCACTCCGTGGAATTGGAATCAGCAAGCAGGATTAGTAGATAAGGAATCGTTCCCCCCGAAGTCCAGATTTTGAAGATGGTGCTTCACCTAGTCTTTGGCCTGCAGACTTCACATTCGGAGAGTGCAGCAACACTTTAGGCTGATGTGGATGGTTTTGTATGAGACTGGAACTGCCACAGAAGGTGAACAAGTACCGACCATGTAGACACTAAGCCCATCTTATCCTGGACACATTCATCGGCCTCGGGATGAATATGGCACACTTCAGCGTAATACGGTCAGTAAAGAAGCTCACGGGATAAGAAAGTTCCATATGCTGCCATCGGGGCGACTATTACGAAAGACTCCACTTAGGCTTCAAGGGTCCAGACATGGGCCGGGTCAAGGGCAGAGCTTTCCGGGAAACATTGAAACCTTCTGTACGGGCACGTTACTCGAGGCAAGCCACTGACTGAACGATATGGCCATATGCACTTGAGTCAGTGTCTTCCAGTCTGCTCGCATCATGTCCTCTTGACATATGACGCGGATTTGATTCTCCTTCCACACAAGATCAACCTCTAATGAAAGCACAATGTGCGCTGGCGGAACACAACCGGAGCTTGTTTACAGCAAAATGCAACATTTCTCGCGAATACTTGCTCTATACGGCGGAGGTACCAATATTCGTATCTCCAAAGCCCAGTGTCGTGCTCTGGTAGCATCACTCAATGATCACAGCATTCGACTTGTGTACGCCGAAGGGCCTTTTCCCTCCGTGCCCGGTCCCGACGTGTTATCTGTATATTCCAAATGGGGCCCCTTCACATGAGCAAAAATACATCTGTCCAATAGTTTGGGGGGAATTCTTTGAATTTTCATTCCTCTGGACAATGCGGCAGCTGCATTTCACGATGCGGAAACCCTCTATCGCACTAAAATGATTTGCAAAACTGACAGATTGTCATATGTATGTGTTCCCATGCGGGGCAGAAGTTCCGGAAATACCACTTCATACAAATATGGCTTTATTTTCCGCGGCCAGCGTCTTGACAAACCGACGTTGAATGTGCTCTCCCACAATATCCTCGTTCCCAGAGCCGCCCAGCCCCTTGATCTTGAGCTTCATATTGCCGTTGAAGAAGAAGGGCACGCTGTAGCGCTCCTTTGCGCTGAACGTGATAACTCGGTGTCGCGCGCTGCGGTAATAACCATCGGTCCACAACTGCATTATATCGCCCATGTTGATAACAAATGTGTTTGCCTTGACGGGGACCGGAATCCACGTCTCAGTGGGTGGGTACCACACTTCGAGGCCCTCGCGGTCTGGCTCCTGCAGCAGGACGGTCACACCGCCAAAGTCGGTGTGGTCGCCAACTGTATCATTACGGTGACTCTGTGTTAGCATCGTTTTTTTCTTCCATAATATCTCATTGAAGATAAGGGAAATATTTAGTCGACTCACCTCCGTACTGTTCACTGTCATCATTCTTCTTGGGAGGATAATGAAGCAGTCGCATGGGAAGCGAGGGCTTGGTGGTAAAGTCATCGAACACGTTGTCTGGCTGGTTCCACTCCTTTGGCAAACCGCGTGCAAGAATTCGAAGGATGACTTTCACCAGCTGCACCATCCTGTCGCGATACTCCATAATAGGGAGGCGGAACTCCTCATCACGCAACGACTTAGGCCACAGGTTCGGACCGGTGGAGAACTTTCCAGCATCAGGGTCGTCCGCTGGAACCTCAGCGCCAATGACAAAGGCCTCCTTGGTGTCGGCGCGTAACACGTTGTCATGTGTCTGCAATCCCGATGGCTCGTAGCCGCGGTTGGACTTGCCCATCGAGTTGCCAATCCACAGCTCCATGCGCTCCTCGTATGAGAGCTTGTTGAAGAAGAGGCGAGCGCACTCGAGCATCTTGTGCTGGTTCTCGGAGGAGATGCCGTGGCCAGCAAGATAGAAGAATCCGTACTTGTGGCAAGCGTCACTCATGGCGCTTACAACGTCGTCCTTTTCGCTCTGGCTTGCTGTCGGGGACAGCCAGGCGCTGATGTCTACGGTGGGGATAATCTGAGCCATGATCTCCTTTGCAAAACTGATGAGAAGTTGGTGGTAAAGAAATTCAAGTTTGAATGTGTATATCAACGTTGCTTTGTATTCTGTGAGTTCAAATGCAAACCTGCAGCGGATTTAAGGCAATGGCAATGGCAATGGCGTCCGGTACTTGCAGTGACGTGCATGCTTCCAAAAAACATCGGATTTAGAATCTTTCGCTGTCTACACATGTTCAAATTAGACTTCCATTAGAGGAAAGCGCCACTAAAAGAATAGTAACGGACTATGTCATGAAAGATAGTTGGTGTTCTCGGGACATTTTCCGTTTCGGAGAAGAGATATTTCCCCGAGTAACTAGACTCGGAACTCGGCGCGCACCCCCCCCCTCCCAAAGAAAAAGAAATAGTCCTAAAGATTTCGGGAATTGTTATTTTCAGGTCCAGTCTATGTCTCATGTTCCATGAATAACTTTGAGCCTTCTTTGCAAAACAATCACAAGTAACTTCAATCCATTCAAATATTTCCCGACTCGTTGCCCGAAGCTGACACAAGTTCGAGTTAACGTCAATAAGCGGAAGCCACGCCTCGGCTTGCTTTTAAAATTTATTTATTAATTTCTATGGCACCATGGATTTCATAGCGAACGAGAGCGTACAAATCTTGGGAGCTTACATGCTCTTTCGCAGGGCAACAATTTTGTCATGATATAGCGTAGACGGCAAAATGTTCAGTAACTAGTCCTAGCGAGCGAGTCCCCGCTCAAAGGCAGCGCTCGCCTCGTCTATCATTTGCTCGTAGTCAAATTGCCAAATTTTGAGAGTCCGGTCTCGGATTTCTTCAAAGCATACCTGCGCCTTGGTCCAGCGCTCAGGGTCTCCCCATTCCCGCTGGTGATAAAGATCACACACGCGACGGCTGCTATCAACAAGCCACTGTGTCCGCGGCCGTCTAATATTGTTGAACACCTCGAAGGCAAGGGTGAGAGCCCGTCCCTTGCTGACCTTCTCCGTACCCACGCTGTGGCCGACTGCCTCTATCAAGGTAACAAGACAGAGGACGTCCTCGACTCCCATGCAAGCTCCAGCGCCATGGTGGGGCGTTGATGCATGCGCGGCGTCTCCGACTAAGCACACTTTCCCTTTGTTGTATTGCGGCGCCGGCCATTCCCACGTGTCGAAAAGTGCCCACTTGTCCAGCCTCTCGGGCAGCAGGCTCACGAGATGGCGCAAAGACGGTGCCCAGTCGCGGAAGACGGACTGCACGTCTTCGCGCGTGGCCGGTGCCACCATGCTCCCATCGGCCGGCCAGTCCTCCTCGTCATGCACAAATGCGGCCACGTTGACCATTGTGTTATTTGCGACCGGGTAGTGGATCAAGTGGGCCCCCGGCCCGACGTGCATGAACTGGTTCTTTGCTTGATAATCGCCCAGCGCAGTGACAGCTTGCGCCATGGAGGTGAGGCCTCGGAAGGCAGACTTGTGGCTGTAATGCGCGTACGATGCAGGACTTTCGTTTCCCAGAACAGAATTCCTGACGTATGACTTCACGCCGTCGCATCCGAACACTTTGGGTTACAGAGGTTAGTCAAGCATGCCAGCATGCGAGGATAACAGTCATCAGAAAAACAGCAGAGACTTACCAGCGTCTGCACATGCAGTAGTACCATCTTCGAACACGAGCGTCAATCGATACTTAGGATCGTCTCGTTGAATAAGCCCGATAAGGTGTTTACGGAAGCAAATCCTGTTCTTGGGCACCAACTTTGCCAGCTCTTCAAGGAACTGGTCTCGGCGGCAGCCCTCGAACCCACGCACGCCAGCATCAATCTTATAGAGGAGCCTCTCACATGTGCCGTCCCCAGAGCCATCTTGAATGTAACCATTGACCCATCTTAGATAGTCATTCGGATCGTCAGGGTCGCTGCTGGTCGGCACAGCGCCACTGGACCGAAGGGCTGCCACGATTGATGGATCGATAAGCTCCATGCAGCAGACCGCGTTGGCTGTGAAAGCGATACCAGCACCAATCTCGCGGAAGCCTCGGGCTCTCTCGTACACTGTGATGTTGACACCCCGTCTGAAAAGGCCTGCAGCGAGCGTCAGGCCTACGATGCCTCCGCCGATAATGGCGATGTCTCCCGCGGGATTGCAGGCTTGCATCTCTCGTGGTTCTTGTTTTCGTATCAATGTAACTTGTATGAGGACGGGGCCTTCCTAGAATCTGGCTGGCCTTTGCGAGACCTGAATATCGCATGATATTGACTTTCCACTCAATGGCTATCTTGGCCGGATAGCCTTCCTTTAACGTCAATTCTCGGCGATTAAGTCTGGTATGCCTTGTACTGACCGGAAGACAAAATGATTAATTAGTTAAGGTCGACAATTGCGCAGTCATGTTTGAGATAGTTTTGCCGTGCTCATAAGGAGAATTGAGGGATGTAACTCGAGTTGATCCGAGATTTTGGTAGATTGAGAAAGTTGCTCCGAATGGTGTGGCCGGGGTTCAGCGTTTTGAGCACCAACCATGCCGCAGAATCGAATCGCGGCTCACCAGATGAAAATGACAATGAAATTGAATGGAAGCGAAAATTACAATTACATCATGTATACAGGAGTGCAGGATTGTTCGGCTGCCGAAGTTGGCAATGACATCAAACTGCTTGCGAGCAGTCTATACTTAAGATTGGCCATATTGACCCCATCAGCACCTGTGTTTTCCATGGACTGGACACTTGTCTATTACTCCACTTTTGAATCTGACGATTGAGAGACAATTACACAAGATGGTTGACCTAATTGCCCGCTCGTACCAGAGCAAATCAGTACTGCTCTTTGGATCACAGCTCTTGTCTCCCAATCATGAGATATTGCAGTCCATCCGGTCGAGGCTCCTCCGCTCGGACGAGAGCTTATGGATTTTGGAAACACTTGCCGAGCTGCCCGATTGGCTCGAACAATTGAAGAACCTGCCCCATGATTTTCACCAATCCGTTAAAGACCTCCTCGTTGAATTCAATCAATGGCTAAGGACAGACTGTCCTCTGAGCGCTCGAAGTCTCACATCCAACACCATACTCACACCCCTGACCGTCATTTACCATTTGATCCAGTACGAGTCTTACCTCGAACTGGTGTTTCCAGAAGTTGCTGCCAACAGGAGATTCTCCATGCTTCGATACTCTACCGAAACGGTGGGATTCTGTACGGGCTTGCTGAGCGCCTCCGCCGTATCATGCACGCGGGATAAGTCCAGCTTTGAAAAGTACGGAGCAAGCGCAATTCGGATCGCAATGCTATGCGGCTTGGTCGTCGACGCGCAAAATCATGAGCACGAGGAAAACCAGGCTACCTCTCTGGCTACGGTTTGGCATTCGCCTGAAGCTCGCATTCGAATGGTCGAGGCCCTCGAACGATTTCCAGGGGTATGTCAATTCCTTTCATATCCACGCCTATGAGGCCGAACGCAGTGACTGACCAGTGATTGTCTGTAGGCTTATGTGTCGGTTCTGTATGACGAAAACAGAGCAACAGTAACACTACCAGAACGACATGTGGCCGAAGCACTTCAAGCGTTCCAAGCCGTCGGCGTGAGTGCGACCGAAGTCGGCCTTTATGGCCGTTTTCACTGGCCAGGGCACAGATTTGCCGCCGAAAATGCCGCACTATTCACAGAAGCGCAACCAGAATTCCAGTTCTTGCCGGCGGAGTCGTTGGTCCTGCCCGCATGGTCCAATTCCAAACGAGCCTTCGCCGGCCCGCTTCATAGCGAAGTGGTGCGCTCCATCCTGCTCGAGCCGCCTCAGTGGTACGAGACAATGAATTCAGTCGAAAGTGCAGGAACTCCGATAGTCATAAACTTCGGTATGGAACGCAACGTGCCGCCGTCGCTGATGCGCAAGCTGTCGACGCGTCTGGTCAGCATGGTCGAGCTGGAGCGACAGAGCCAGTCTGTCGGCGGGGAGAGCACCAGGCTTTACGCTGAGACGGATATCGCCATCGTCGGAATGGCTTGCAAAGTCGCGGGTGCTGATGATGTGAACGAGTTCTGGCAGCTTTTGTGTGAGGGCAAGTCGCAGCATCGGGAGGTTCCTGCAGACAGGTTTCCTTTTAAGTCTGCGTATCGCGCAGAAGAGTCGCCGGGGGCAAGGAAATGGTACGGCAACTTCATGAATGATCACGACACGTTCGACCACAAGTTCTTCAAGAAAACGCCCCGCGAGGCGGCGTCCATGGACCCGCAGCAGCGGCAGGTCCTACAGATCGCGTACCAAGCTGTCGAGCAGTCTGGCTATTTCCGCAAGGCTAACCCGGATACCCATGTGGGCTGCTATATTGGCGTGTGTGCGGTAGACTACGAGAACAACGTCGCTTGTCATCCGGCCAACGCTTTCACAGCCACCGGCACACTGCGTGGCTTCATCGCCGGCAAGATAAGCCACTTCTTCGGCTGGACTGGTCCTGGCCTGACTCTCGACTCGGCCTGCTCGTCATCCTTGGTCTCGCTCCACCTGGCCTGCCAGGCCATCCTGAACGGTGAATGCAATGCGGCCGTTGCCGGCGGCTCACACGTCATGACCAGTCCGCTGTGCTACCAGAACCTCGCTGGAGCATCTTTTCTGAGCAAGACGGGCCAGTGTAAGCCTTTTGATATCGCGGCTGACGGATATTGCCGTGGAGAAGGATGCGCCGTTGTCTTCCTCAAGAAACTCAGCACAGCCATCGCCGATAACGATCAGGTCCTGGGCGTCATTGCGGGCACAGCCGTCCGACAGAATGAAAACTGCACGCCCATTGTCGTGCCCAACGCCCCTTCTTTGACAGATATATTCAGAGACGTCCTCAGAAAATCCAAGCTCGCCCCGCAGCAGATTGGTGTGGTTGAGGCCCATGGAACCGGTACTGCAGTTGGCGACCCTGCGGAGTACGACAGCATCCGCCGTACACTGGGAGGAGGCGCGACTCAGCGTACGTCGCAGTTATTATTGAGCTCGGTCAAGGGTCTTATTGGCCATCTGGAATGCACGTCCGGTATGGCCTCGCTGATAAAAACAGCCCTCATGATTCGCCATGGGGCTGTGCCGCCCCAGGCCAGCTTCAACACTCTGAACCCTGCTGTCAAAGCCGAGGAAGAGGATCGAATCACCGTGCCGACGAGTCTGACTCCTTGGTGTTCTGGGTATCGAGCAGCACTGATCAACAATTATGGCGCTTCAGGCTCGAATGCGTCAATGGTTGTCGTGCAAGCCCCTCGAAGAAGCCATTTATGGGCTCCACCCAGAGACACCACCGAGGAGGAGGCTGTGAAGCAGTCAAAGGCTCCTTTCTCCATCTGTGCCATGGATGATAAAAGTATCGCGGCGTACGCAAGGGCACTCAGCCGCTTTCTGAGTAGCCACCCAGATACTGGGCTCACAGACTTGTCATTCAACATCGTCCGCCAATCCAATCGAAAACTGCCCCTGCGCCAGCTGTTCACATGTCGCTCTGTGAGTGAATTAAAGGAGCATCTAGCAGCCTTAGGAAATGAACGACCTGTGCAGCAGAGCAACACCCGTCCAATCCATACCCCACCTGTCATTCTCGCATTCGGCGGCCAGATTTCTACATTCGTGGGTCTTGACCGCCGAGTTTACGAGACAGTGGGTAGTTTGCAGCGGCAACTGGACCTCTGCGACAGCTTCTGCCGCTCCCTCGGCCTGGCCGGTATTTTCCCTGCCATATTCCAACGTGAGCCGATAGGTGACCCAGTGCTGTTGCAGACGGCCCTCTTTGCAATGCAATACTCCTCAGCAAGATGCTGGATGGAGTCCGGCGTACAGCCCGTCGCTGTCCTGGGCCACAGCTTCGGCGAGTTGACCGCCATGTGTGTTGCTGGCGTCCTTTCCTTGGAAGACGCAATCGGGATGGTCGTCGCCCGCGCGAAGGTCATCAGGGACCAGTGGGGTGCGGACAAGGGGGTGATGATGGCGCTCGAGGCCAGTCTGCCGGATGTCGAGCGGCTTGTCGAGATATCCAATGCCGCCCTCGAAAAAGGCCAGGAGCCAGCTGTCATCGCCTGCTTCAACGGCCCGCGGAGCTATACGCTTGCTGGCTCTACGGCTGCGATAGACGCTGCAGCTGGTGTCCTGTCTAGTGACAAGTCATTCACGATCAAGTGGAAGAAGCTCAATGTGACTAATGCCTTCCACTCAACACTCGTTGAGCCGCTCACTCCCTCCCTAAGGGAGTCGGCAGCAGATCTCACCTTTGAGCAGCCGACGATCGAGTGGGCACGCTGCACGAAGACCGAATCTGGGCCAGATATCACCGGGTACTTTTTCGCGGAGCATATGCGTGAGCCAGTCTACTTCAACCACTGTGTGCAGAGGCTCTCGGCCAGGTATCCCGACAGTGTCTGGCTCGAGGGCGGGTCCAACTCAACCGTCACCGGCATGATCAGCCGGGCCCTAGGAGCGCCGCAAAACAATACTTTTATTCCTGTGAATCTCAGCAGCGATGCCGCCTGCGACAGCCTGGCAGACACGACCGTCAAACTATGGGCGGCGGGAGTGGACGTGACCCACTGGCCGCACATGGGCGCCCAAAGCTCGCAGTACAACGCGTTGCTCCTCCCCCCGTATCAATTTGCGAAGTCCAGACACTGGATCGATCTCAAAGATGGGCACGTGGTGTCTGTCGAGACGAAAGAAAAGTCAACCTTGGCCCTGCCAGCAGACGGGACTGAAAAGATGCCAGAAACACTGTTGACCTTTGTCGGATTCCAGGACGGATCGGCAAAGCGCCATGCTCGCTTCCGTGTCAACAACATGATCCCACAATTTGCAGAGCTCATGAAGGGCCACACAGTAGCTCACACTGCTCCCATCTGTCCCGCGACGGTGCAGCTCGACCTGGCAATCGATGGATTGTCGCAAATAGTCGATATGGGAGAAGAGGAATTCAACCCGGAGATCTATGACGTTGAGAACGTCTCGCCCATTTGCATCAACCCGTCGCTTCACGTCCACCTCGACCTGGAAGCCTCGGCCGACCGACCGGGGGCCTGGCTGTTCAAGTTCACCAGCGCCACGTCGCCAAGCTCGCTCACGAGCACCCTGCACACCTCGGGCCGCGTCGTGCCTTCAAAAAAGAGCCTCTCCACGGAACTGGACTTGTCGCGGTACCAGCGCGTCATCGGCCACCGTCGATGCCGGGACCTGTTGGACGCCACAGACCCCGAAGATGTCATCCAGGGCCGCAGCATCTACAAGGTCTTTGCCGATGTGGTCGACTACGGCGAGCAGTACCGCGGTGTTGTTAAGCTGGTAGGCAAGGGAAACATGTCAGCGGGCTCGGTGGTCAAGAGTTTCAGCGGCAGCAGCTGGTTCGACGCACACCTGTCTGATGCGTTCTGCCAGGTCGGTGGGATATTTGTGAACTGCATGACCAACAGGGATCCGTCGGACATCTTTATTGCTCGAGGCCTGGAGCGCTGGGTTCGATCTTGCCAGCTTCTTGAGAACCGTCCTGATAGCTATGACGTCCTCGCCTTTCACAATGGCTCGACGGCAGACGGTGCTTTCTTGACCGACGTCTTCGTCTTCCGACCCGACACTGGCGCTCTTGTGGAGGCCATCCTGGGGATCAACTATGTCAAGGTGCCCAAGGTTTCAATGAACAAGCTCTTGACCCGCTTGACCAGCACTTCTGCTCTCACAGCAGCGACTTCAACTCCTCCTGCTGTCGAGTCTATCTCCGTAACGAGGTCCTTACAGGGTCCAGTGCTACCAGCATCCAAAGGACCCGCAAAACCTACAGAGCAGAAAAAGACTCAGAGAGCCGCAACTGTACACGACGATGACGAAATTTTTGCTAAGTTGAAAGCCATATTGTCTGATCTCGCTGGTCTTGACGAAAGCGATATCAAAATCGACAGCAACCTGGCGGACCTGGGCGTCGACTCCTTGATGGGGATGGAGCTGATGACCGAGCTCGAGGCCAAGTTTAAGTGCACATTCTCCCCAGACGCGGCCGCAGAGGTGACGACCATGAAAGAGGCTCTCGAGTGTATCAGAAAGGCCACAACTGGTATTGCCGACATAGACGTCGCCGACGCATCCTCAGGCTCTGGTAGCTCTCTTGGATCCCCACATACCCCCATCACCCCGGCGTCGATGCTGGAGAGCCTCACCTCAGCCGAGGACTCGTGTCCACCGACGCCATCCGGGAGCGGCGCCACAGTCGACGTTTTCCACATGCTGGCTGAACTTACTGGGGTCGATCAAGACGAACTGTTGCCGACCACGGTGTTGGGCGACCTTGGTGTGGACTCGTTGATGGCAATGGAGCTACGTGCTAGCCTCGAGTCTGGCTTCGGCCTGGCATTGGATGAGACGCTTGTTTTTGAGAGTATCACGGCGGATGACCTAGACAAGGCTGTGAACGGGACCCAATATTCTTCTCGGATAGCTTCTGTCGATGAAGCGTCTGCCCCTGCCCCGATCCCCACCCAGGTGGCGATTCCATCACAGACCAACCACCTGCTAGAGCTGTCGTTTGAGACCATTGCCGAATCATTTAACGAGGTTAAGGTCAGAAATGATCGAGCGATTGCGGAAGGCGGGGCTGAAGGTTACGTCGCTCATGTACTGCCCATACAGGACGAGTTGTGTGTGGCGTTGACCCTGGAAGCATTTGAGAAGTTAGGGTCCCCTGTTGAACAGTCGAGGCCAGGAGACAGAGTGCGTCTACCTGACTGTGTACCAGGCCACAAGCAGTTGTTGCAATATCTTTGCGGAATGGTGGAGAAGGTTTCAGGCCTGTTCAAGGCTGACGACGAAGGATTCCTCACAAGGACGGACAAGGTGTATTCGCCCCGGTCAAGCCGAGACATCCTGGAGGACTTACAGCGGACAGCGCCCAACGAGGCCAGTGCCAACGACATGACCCATTATGCGGGCTCTCATCTGGCCGATATCTTGACGGGTAAGACAGACGGCATTAAACTCATCTTCGGGTCTGAACAGGGCCGAAAACTGGTCTCAAACGTGTACGGCGACTGGCCACTCAATCGCATCCTTTACGGGCAGATCGAAGCATTTCTGTCCGCCCTGTTCAAGAGGATTCCTCTGCAGAATAAGGCGCCGCTCAAGATACTCGAGATGGGTGCTGGTACGGGCGGCACAACCAAATGGTTGGTCCCCTTGCTGTCCCTTCTCGGGAGACCGGTCGAGTACACCTTTACCGACCTATCACCGTCATTTGTGGCAGCGTCCCGGAAGCGCTTCAGAAACTACCCCTTCATGAAGTTCCGCACCCATGACATCGAAAAGGAGCCTTCTGCAGACCTGATAGGGACGCAGCACATCGTGATCGCGAGCAATGCAGTGCACGCCACCAGCAGTATGGCGAGCTCAACGGCGAATATCCGGAAGGCATTGCAGCCCAACGGAGTCCTGATGATGGTGGAGATGACGAGCACGCTGTACTGGGTTGACATGATCTTTGGTCTGTTTGAAGGCTGGTGGCGGTTCGACGACGGCCGCACGCATGCCGTCGCCAGCGAGACCCAATGGCGCCGCGCGCTGGAGACAGCCGGCTACGGTTTTGTGGACTGGACCGACGGGGCGCTTCCGGAAAACAAGGCGGAGCGGCTGATGATGGCAGTCTCGTGCGGGAAGAAGAGCAAGGGCCTGGTAAGCTCGCCGCAAGAAATCGAGGACCGCCGGGTCGTTGTCGACGGGTTTGTTAATGAGATGTCCAGGGACTTTGACGTCGCTACTCCGTGCCCGTCAGCAACGACCGAGAGCGGAGCAGTCAGGATAACACGATCTGGCACATCCATTCTCGTCACTGGAGGCACGGGAAGTCTTGGGTCCCATCTCGTCGCCAACCTCGCAGAGCGGCCAGATGTCGACTCGGTGGTGGTGTTGAACCGCCGGCACGAGGCAGACTCTATGCAGCGCCAGCTTCAGGCCTTCTCATCTCGGAGCCTGTCGTTGAGCGCCGCTGCTCTGGGAAAGCTGCAGGTGTACGGCACAGACATGAGCAAGCCCCGACTGGGACTCCCTCGCGAGACTTATGCCGCGATTTGTTCGACCACCACCCACATCATCCACGCCGCCTGGGCAATGTCCGCCAAACGGCCCGTCAGCGGATTCCAGTCCCAGTTCCACGTCATGCGCAACATGATCAACCTGGCCCGGGACGCAGCCAGCACGCTCCCCCTCCCCACCATAGTACGCTTCCAGTTCATCTCGTCCATCGCGGTGGTCGGCCACTACCCCCTCCGGCACGGTGGCAGCCCGGACGTCCCCGAAGGCCGCGTCGAGATCACCGACGTCCTGCCCAACGGCTACGGCGACGCCAAGTTCGCCTGCGAGCGCGCCCTCGACGCCACGCTGCACAGGCACCCGGCCCGCTTCGCCGCCAGCTGCGTGCGCATCGGGCAGATCGCGGGCGCTCAGGATAGCGGGTACTGGAATACGCAGGAGCACCTGCCGTTCCTCCTTCGGTCCGCGCAGACCCTGCGGTGTCTCCCCCGGCTCGACGGCGTGCTGTCGTGGACGCCCGTGGACTGCGTCGCCGGCGCGCTGGCTGACCTTGTGCTGGGGTCGGGGCGGCCGTGCGCAGTCTACAACATCGACAACCCCGTGAGGCAGCGCTGGTCCGACGTGCTCTCCGTCCTTGCCAACGCCATGGGCTTGGATAAGATGGTCCCCTTTCAGGACTGGGTGGACCGGGTGCGAGTGACACCTTCTACTGGTGGGCTGGCGGGTGGCAATCCGGCATCCCTGCTGGTTGATTTTCTTGAGGACAACTTCGAACGCATGTCTTGTGGTGGCTTGTTGCTTTCCACGGCCCAGGCGACGAAGGATTCGCCTACTCTGGCGGCGATGGGCTCTGTGAGTGATGAGGTGGTGCGTCGGTATGTACGGTATTGGAAGGATTGTGGGTTTCTAACATAGGTTTGGCATTTGCCACGTCTCAGGGCGCGGGATGGAATATCTCGTATAATATAGACTTAGGGACCATGTTTTTTAAAAATTAGAGATACAACAAATAAGACGGTTCTTGAGAATTACTGCTAGCAAATTCCACCGCTCGGCCAAAAGACCATAATAACTAACCTGGAAGATTGGCTATACTAGCAGTATATAAGTGCCGTACCGTCACAACAAACTATTTAGAACTAAGTATAGTGTCATAAGTTACAGGATATCATAGGTAAGTTACTTAAGGAACTATACACAAAGATCATCTCTAGATTATATTCATAGTACCATAAGAACTACCTATAAGCTACATATCTAGGCTAGACATGTCATTTCTTGAGCCCTAGATGTCCTATACGGTAATTACAGTCCTCCAGCTGTTATATAGTGCCGGTGCCTCATCAGATGAATCAAGTAATGGACTGGACACTGAGGAGGGTACTCATAAATGATGCATTCCAATGAAGACAACAACATAACCCACGCTTCCAAACCCTCGTGTCAATCCTCGCATTCCAGCTCTACTACTCAGCTTTTTCAACTAGTACTAATTTCACGGATCTCTCAGGAACCAGTCCGGTTTCATCTGTCACCAAATCCTGGGCTCGTAGCCAACCCTGTCCGCGCTTCTCATAGACCCAGACACGTTGACCCCGCTTTAAAGGCAGCTCATTCTCGCGAAGGCGGGTAAAATTGGACAATGCGACAGCCCACGCGTCAATTTCATCGGCTGGTTGAGGAAGTGAGCTTTTACTACCTATGTCGTCCTTCTGCGTTGAAAGATCCTCTTGTGCGTTCGTATCAGTCCCGCATGTGGATCCCTTCTCGAGATCGTGATCTGGTGCCCGTTGCGCTGCTTTGCGTTGACGATATCCTTGCACCATGATGTGTATTGCTGGTGACGCGCAGCATATAACCCCAGTCATGCAACCAGCGGAGGAAAGCAGGGAGAGATAGCTTTGGGAGTAGGTGAAATCAGGTGAGACAGCGCTGCGCAAGGCCGCCATCCGGAGACCGGATATGACGAGAACACTAAATCAAGTAATCTGGTTAGACCACTGGCCAAACTAATGGATTTCCCTACTTGTTTCCGGCTTGCAAGGCAATCGGTACATTGGTTGACTTACATAGCACCCGTGTTGAGCAACAGAGCAATCGTAACCTTCTTCCGTGTCGACATATGTAATCCTGCCACTTTGTATGATGGCACCAATAGGAGTCCTATATCCAGGACAAGCCCCACAGACTCGAGTATGAGGAACGATATTACTTGGTCGCCGCACGTGCCCAAGACATTTGGGTCCCATTGAGCAGCGAATGGCTGACAGATGAGAAATATCTGAATGATTGAGGCTATGGCAAGCGCCGCACTGAGAATTATTATTCCAAAGGCAATGTAGCGAACAACAGCAATGGGCCCGAAGACACGGCATATAAGCATACTCGCGGCGATGCGGAGCACGCACGTGACCACAGTCCATAGAGCTTCAGAAACAAGGAGGGACTACGTAGAATTCCTCATGTTAGGCGGACTTCGTGAAGATAGTAATGAGCCCTGGTAATCAATAGACTGGATGGCGGGCATACCTTTGCCGCGATCTCAAGATGCGATGCGGAGATGTCTTGTTGATGTTTGCCCTGGCCTTCGTCAACAATCGCCCATGTCGACAAGGACACTAGGACCGTGCTGATCAAGAAGGCCAAAATAACAAGGCCACCATCTGCCCCCGGTGATTTGGACCAGCAGATTGCAAGTATAGCTAGGAATGCTAGGAGGGTCAGAGTCCAGTTGACCACCAAGGTGCACAAGGCAAGCGATGTGTATTCGTGCATGGCCTTGCTGTTTGGCTGGGAGAAATGAATCTGTCGTTGCAAGCTGGAAGACGTGGCAAGAAAGGGGGACTCTTTACTTTTCCATCTTGCGACGAGTGGGAGAACTTCAAAAGCCCTGACTTCCTATACAAGGCGGTCGCGACAGGCATACTCGTGGCCGTCACCTGCTCGAAGAAATCGGGCGTCAGCATCGGCCGAGCCACAGGGCCAGGTGCATGCGGTGGCGGTGTTGGCCCTGCATGAGCTAATGCAATACATCAGGCCCTTCGACAGCAGGGCCGTACCAGTGGAAATTTGGAACGGCCACCGTGCCTTCTAACCTTGACTGCAGATCCATATATACTTCCATCCAGAACTACCTTGGAAGCCATTTACAACAGGCCTCACTGAGTCGCAATGAGAAACGTGAACTGGCAAACAGCCTCTCCTGGAATATAGTCGTACAATTTATAGTTTTGAGCAATAAAGAGCCCTTCACTTGGCCATATTCGAAAACAGACGAACATACATCGTATAAAGAATTATTCGCTTGGCAGGTGCCCTCGAGGAGCCGTCTGGACTGGTGAGCGCTGAGTGGCATGTCAGACGGTTGGCACACACGTTTCTTCGTAGCCGACTGGGACTATCCACACTAACGTGACAATCGGGCCATAGCTAATGCGCAAATCAGAGAAGAAGCACAGGAATGACTGAATTTCGATAGAAAAGCCCTACTTTAAGGCCACGAGGTCACTATCTCATCTAACTTTGACTATCTCTTGCCCTAAAGGTCACCGGAACCTAGAAATTGTCCGTCATTCGAGAAAGGTTTCCCTGACCTGCATCGTATGAAATTGTAGAGTTTACTGATCTCTCTACATAACATGCAGCCTTAATAAGCAGTCAAAGACTAACAGACTGTCCAGTACTTTCTTCCACAGTCCACACCTTCAAGCACTTCCTCTGCCAACGACTTCCATCTGAGCCCAGCAAACAGCCAAAATGGACACGAACCTTACAATAGAGCCGCCTGCGTGGGATGTTGCTGCATATCTCGATGACATAACCGACCCTCTCATCACCGCCATCCGCCGGGATCAGATGCCTGAGGACATAGGCTCTGCGTTTCTTCCCCAAGACATCATCCTCATCAACAAGCCCCGAGACAAAGACTCAGCTGTCAGCCAAACGCTGGCTCAAGTTCGCCGGAAACTTTCTCCTATTGGCTCTAGGTCGAAGTGTTCATGGTGCAGGGCCAATGACATCTGCCTGCGACTGATCCTGGCCCTGGCAGGCTTCGTGTGGCTTGGAGTCTCCGCCATTCGGGACAGGGAGGCTTTCGCCGTTTACGCCTTCAGCTATTTCATTATCACAGTCTCGGTGTACTCTACGCCCTTGACCTCAGTCCCGGCGTCCATACAATCCAGGACCGGGCGCGTCAACCGTCGATGCTCCCGAGGCGTCAAACAGCACCATGCTCACGGCCTGGCGAGCTTCATGCTAAGCCCGAGCTCCCTCGTCTTGCTGCAGGAGCCGATTATTAGCGTTCGATCCCTTTTCCGCTACTGTCAATTCTTCAATGGCACCAGAGGACAGGACGTTGGGTTGTCCCAGCAAGAGGTTGACAGCTGTATCCAGCACCATGCGGCCCAAGGCGGACTGTCTACCGGTGAGCTGATCGGGGACGGTTCCCATGCGCTGCTTTGGTTGGGGCCATGGCCATGTCGGGACAGGCTCGCCGATTTCGGTTGGGGTTTATCTTGGCTCACCGTCTTTCACGACAACTATCGAGATTGGAAGAGGTGGAGACTGGCTACTGTGGTCTGTGAAGCAATCCAGGCGGGAGATGACAAGTTCCTACAGCTCAGTGATACATATGGTTACAGCTCTCTCGACGGCTTCGAGGTTGGCGGCAGTCGCAAGTGGTTTCTGGTGGACCCTAAGCTTTTCTCATCAAGACTTCGCTAGCAACTAGGGGCCTAATGAATGACAGTTTGGTAGCATATTTGCATACAATGACAAGATCTCATTCGCCTCTCAATGTCTGGTGGAGTGGTGCCTAGGTGGCCGCGAGTCAACTTACTCGTATTGTCATGTCCGGCCAGGCCGGGAACCACAGTGTCTAGTCCTATCTGGAGGAGAGGTCCATCACAAAGTGGATTCTTTCCGACTCGAATGTTAGTACAATAGGGAAAGATGATTTGAATGATCGTGAGAGACATCTACATTCTGATTAGGTCAAGGAGAATAGAAAGTATAAAGTCTTCAAAGCTTCTAACCCCTCATCTCTTCTAAGGTCATCGACACTATTGATATCACAGGCTCCAAAACATCTCGAAAGCTAAAGCGCTCAGAATTCAAATAACTTAGATATCTGGTAAGTTGCAAATGCCTGTCAACAATGAGCACTAAACTGTCTTGAAGGCCATCATTAACATGCTTTTTGTCTCCAAGCCAAAACCAACACCATGAGGCTCACACTTACTGTCGGTGCATTGTATCTCTTGTAAGCTTCCCAGGTCACCATAAATTCCATTCGAAGGTATAATTTTTATACTGATCGACGAGACAGGGGCGTGGCCAATGCGCAGAGTATACTGCTGCAGTGCGCCGTCCAAGGCGATGGCGACTATAACCTCCCCAAGACCGGGGAATACACCTCGTCCGCCTGTGGCTCCGCAGGCGGCTCCCTCGGAAGGACGCCGGGAGGTGGCCGGGCAGGCGGGATCTCATGCTGCACGACCCCTGCGTCTGGCAAGGACACGTTTTACTCTACCTGCAGGACCTTTGGCGATGGCGTCTACGTCCCTGTGCCGCAGCCTTGTTAGACACGGTCGAGACTTTTGTCTAACATGCTCCTCGGGATACAAACACAATCGTATCCATTCCAACCTAGTCGTTCGACGAAACGGCCGAAATCAACCTGAAGGCCAGCTGAGAACTGAGGGTTAACGGGAAGTCACAGACTCGACGTGGACGTTTTGGACATAAAAGTGGATAGATCTCAAATGTACAGGATATTAAAAATGTCGAATAGTCGAATGATAATTATTTGCTTAAAAAAAGTTGGATACTCTCGGATCCTCGGCCATACAAATCGACATTCCCTGGCTCTAATTAAGATCACGAAGTTCCACCAACCTTGGTGCCACCATCCGGGAGCTTGGCTCTGAAGAGGCTGAATGGCCTCTGCCGCGTGTCTGGGCCGGGGTAGACGGCAGGGCCAAAAGCCAGCTGGTTGTTAGTGAAATAGAGGTACCCATCTGTGGCCACCGAGAACTGTTTGTTCAACTCATCAGCATTCAATGCTCCAGATGTCGTGACAAACCATGGGAAGTTTGAGGGACTAAAGTTTTCTCTTACAGTGTCGGCCCAATTAATTCTC
The DNA here is from genome assembly GCA_038088545.1 of Diaporthe humulicola. Lineage (NCBI taxonomy): Eukaryota > Fungi > Ascomycota > Sordariomycetes > Diaporthales > Diaporthaceae > Diaporthe > Diaporthe humulicola. The sequence goes on along the minus strand of JBBWSL010000041.1, from coordinate 104,935 downwards.
GGATCCCGCAAGAAGACCTGATCCGTCCCGTTCTCCGGGTTGAAGGAATTGACCGCGTTGACCTCCATGTTCCCATGGTAAATCAGCCCGTTGCTGTCCGTCTCGAACCCGTCAGCGAGCCCCTTCTGGCTGCGGGTCACCACAGCCGCCTGCGCCTTGATCTCGGACGTGGGGCCGTTGTCCCGCAGGCGCTCGGTGGGGATGCTGTACAGGTACCGGTTGCCGACGCCGCCAAAGTACAGGTCCTTGCCGTCTGCCCCGAGGGCGATGCCGTCGGCGCCAAAGGTCAGGAACGAGGCGGCCTTGCCCGTCTGCGAGGCGTACAGCTCGCGGCCCCACACGAAGGCGAGGAACTGGCGGTCCCCCTGGACGTAGGGGCTGCTGTCGAGGTGGCGCCACGACTCGCCGGAGCCGAGGTCGACGACGATGAGCCCCGTGCGGCCCTCGCTGGACGAGTCGGTGATGTAGGCGACGCCCTCGCCGCTGCTGGTCAGGCTCGGGTCGAGGTCGAAGCGCACGTCGTTGAGGTACGTGTCCGGGTAGGCGACGGTGTTGGGGAAGGTGATGGTCTTGATGACGGCGTCGGTCTCGAGGTCGACGCCGATCAGCTTGGCGCCGCCGACGCTGGCTGGGACGAGCACGCCCTCTTGCGTCAGGACCCTCCCCGTGTCCAGGATCCACAGCCGGTCTGCGCTGTCGATGACCACGCTCTGGACGCCGATCAGGTAGTCCTGGTAGTTGGCGCCGGTGGGAGGGGTGGTGGAGGAGTTGATGGCCCCGCCGGGAGGGTTGTTCATGTCTGCGCTCGGGTATGGCTTCTCGACATTGTTGTCGAAGAGCTCGGCGACAGTGTACTTGCCATTGCTGCCGTCGTTCGTGTTGTTCGGGTCAAGTCCGCCTGGGTAGTTGGAGAACTTGCGGCCCGTCGATGACACTGCTATTCCGGTAGGCCATTGGTCATTGTACAGATGGACCACTTCCAGTTCTGGACCCGATCGCCCTGAGTCTGCGATGAGGTCTTGGGCTCTGGTCAGTTGAAGTCCGGCCAGGGCAGTGATTGCTGCCAACATTGAGTAAACCATTTTGGCGAACCTTCAGAGCAGACTCCTTGCAGCAGAAGATGTCGTGAGTTGAAGAAGCCGAGCTGAGACCGAAGGGCAGAGGACTGTTTAAGTTGAGGAACAGAGTGGGACTGCACTTACCATGACGCAAATATTTGATTGGCAGCCACGGTCATTAGTCTCGGCGATCGTAGATTCTGATTATTCCCTCGTAGAATGCACCAAGAGGAAAGTCGTGACGTTGTAACCGGCAGTCCTGGGCGCTGTCGTCGGTGGGAGCGAGGACGAGCCGCAGCCAAGATCCGGCCATCTCTGCTAGTTTCCTAACCAATACTACCACACAATGAGATCATGATGCGGGGGCACCAATCATCTCCTGCATATGCCCACTGCTAATATGGGCCCACGAGTTGAGTTCATGGTACCTTGCAGCGATCTTCTCGCTAGCCGCGGCATATGGGACGTTTTTGGATCGGTATTCCACACTGGATGGGTCCTTTGACGGATGACTCGGATTGTTTGCGACTTTTGTTTGTAATCATCTACTAAATTACAAACTGCGTTACTTGTGGATAGAACACCGAGAGAATCTTGAAGCCTCGGGATTTCCCCGAGTAAACAGCTATATTTTGATAGACGCAACGTTGACCAGGAAGACCTCGAGCACTCATGCTTGCAGTAATGGCGACCACATGCGTCAGGACCAGGAAGGACCCGCCAAGGGCTGGAAAGTGATACTGCCAGTGAAGACCAAACCAACTACATTCACTGAATATTTCACTATAGCGGCAAAAAACATATCTGCAACACGAACACGTATCAATGATGACCATGAAACCATTGCAGAATTGTTATTCTCTACATAACTATCCCCAGGTACAGTCATCAGACTGAAGTCCAAGATTGGCAATGCAAGCCACAAGTGGACCCCTTTGACTGTCTGGCGTATTAATCCCAGCAACAACACAATAAGAACAAAGAGTACATAAAAAGGTAACGTCAAACCTCCCGATCGGATCTCCCACATAGCGGCAAAAGCATTGTCAACAACAACCTTCCCACCCACAAACTCCACCAACACCACCCACCAAGTTTGTGTAGCCCATCATTCCATCAACTCAGCGGGATGCCCGGGAAAAGACTTGGGGCTCCGCAGCTCACCCTCCGCCGAGGCAGAGCTCTGGCCGGGCTCACCATGCACGAAGGAGGCGCTCCTAGGGGTCCTCTTCTTGCGGTGCAGGATAGCCCTGCCGTCGCGGAGCAGCCGCCTGCTGACGGCGTCCGCGGGGACGGCGAGCAGCTTCTCGTCGATCCTCTCCAGGAACTCGCCCGCCCTGCCGCTGGCGGGGAGGGCGAAAGGGTGGTCGGGCGTGCTGGCCCCCGCGGCGGCGCTGTTGCAGGGCGTCGGTGCCGGGTTCGGGGACAGGGACGGGGAGGAGCCGGTGGAGGCGGTGGTGGTGCTGCCTTGGGATTGCCGTGATCGTGGGGCGGCAGTTGGGACGGCGAGCTGGGAGTAGGGGACGTTGACGCGGACTCCCTCCTCCCGCATCTTGATGTTGCGGCGCTTGATCATCTCGGCGTCCTCGTCCTCCTTGCTGCCTGCAGAGTCGCTGCGATCCTTGACCTGTGCGTTTGTCAGTGATGTTTGCGACGCAGTAGGTGCACTTATCTGGGAGCTGACCGAGTCGTTGCGGCGATGGGCTTTTAGGCGCAGTTGCTCCTCAATGAAGGCGAGGGTTCTCTTCTCTGCCATGGCCATCGCTGGGGCGGCGGATTCAGGTGTAGCCCCGTAGTTCTCTGAACCGGACGATGAGGACGAATGAGGCCACTCAGGTGCAGTCACGTAGCCTTCTGAACTGGACGAGAAAGACGAATCAGGCGACAAGTCGGAAGATTGCGACTGCGAAGGCAATGCGTTTCGTGCTCGGAAGAAGCGGTTGCGACGTTGGATCGTGGGCCGGGTAGAGGCTGGAGTCGCTGCAGGTAGGAGGTCTTGCTCTGGCTCCGTATCGAGGCTCTCTTGCTGCCTGGTGATCTGGTAAACGATGATGAAGATCAAGATCACCAGTGTCAATCCGCACACAAAAAGACTCAATCGCAGAGCTTTCACTCTCCGGGCCAGTTTCGAGCTTCGGATTACGCTGGTTGCAATGGCTGTGTGGAGCGTGGTGTTGGCCATCTCGAGGTGAATCTGTGGGCAACTAGGTGGTGAGTAAATATTGTTGGTGAATGAACAATGGCCGAGTCCAATCCTGGTGTTTCCTGTGTAACAAAGTCTTCACAAAGACAATGTTGAGGATTGTGCGGTGCGTTCAAAGAGCCTTGGTGTGATGAATGTCAATGACAAGGAAGAACGGGTTCAATATAATGGAAAAAGGGAGATGCAGTCTTGTATGCCGAATTTTGAGCAATGCCTTTGTTGCTACAATAGCCCCTTCGAATACTGTTCAATTTGTCTCCTGGTCCGGGTTGCTGAACATCTGACTTCCACTAGACTGAGCCCAGCACGAAATAGACCGAGGCTATGAATGAATAATCGTCAGTTACTTGGGAATGTATCATTCCATTCGGGCTCGCAAGGTTCCCACCTGCAGACGAGAGTGACAAAAACTGCAATTTTCGGGAAATAAACACGGCGCCAACAAGACACTAGACGCATGCCGGCACATGGCCACAATGGTTCTTGCCCAGTCCACGAAGTTACCGTGGGCTGCTCAGTAGGCTCGGGCTGCATAGCATACGACAGAAGTATCTGTTTCTGTGCAGGGCCGCCAGAAATGCTTTGAGTCTAGTTGTATTCTTCATTGGTTTCATCTGCACTATGAGACGTCGTCTGCCCATGGAGGTATCTGGTTGACTCTATGGGTGAGAAGGGCTGCAAATGACACATCCTGAACTCCATGCGTTCCACATACCATTCATTATCATTTTCCTGCGCTCACAAACCGGCGCACTCCATAACCACAATTTAGGTAGAACCACAAGGGGCTTATTAGGTCCCGGCAATCCATTGGAGATAGAGAGACTCAAAGACGTCGATCCAGGTGACAAGTAGAACATCAAACCGCCGTGTTGTCGACGCATATCCCACTTTGCAGTGGTGCCATCCGCCTCACCTCGTCAAGCAAAAGGATCCTCAGGCCTCTTCTCCTTCTCCTCGGCAGAGACAGCCCGGCTGCCATCGTAGTTCGTAAGGCCCACACCGCCAACAACCCAGCGGCCATGCGACCGGGCCAAGGCAGCAGCGCGATCCTGCACCTCCTTGAAGAGCACGGTGTTGGACGCAGTGGCGCTGACGCCCCGCGTGGCAGGCCGCGCGACGTTGAAGCCGTAACCTCCGTTGCCTCCATCAACGTCGCCAACGAGTCCGCGGCCGCGGGCCGGGTCCCACGAGTTGCGCCAGGCCGCCGGGGACGGGGTGGGCGCGCCGGCCTGCTGCTCGGCCGGGCGGAGGGTCGGCTGCGGCTGATCGGCCGAGTGGGTGTGCGTGGGGTCGTAGGGCTTGCTGGGGCTAATGAGGTCGGTGGGGTCGCTCTTGCTGCGCTTTGTGGACTCGGGACTCTGCGCTTCCGGATTACCACGGCCGTTGAGGCGCTGCCAGGCTATGAGGCCCATCGAGGCGCCGGAGGAGTGGTCGTTGTAGTTGGCGCCGACGTGCTCCTGGGCCGAGGCCTGTCTCAGCTTCTCCAGGAGGGTTGCGGCGCGGTCGTGCGCGGGCTCGGCCGCGGCTTGAGCCCTCTTCATGAGGGTGTTGGTGCCGGACGATTGGAAGGGCTGAAAGCGAACGTTCGTCGCGCCGAGCAGGAAGTCGTTGACGCGGTCGTTGCCGTCAGCCTGGTGCGCCTCCTGGCTGCCCTCGCTCGAGGGCGTGTCCTTGGCGATTCCATCGATGCCCAGCTTGCTGGCCGACTGGGGCAGGAAGCGCACGGTGGGGCTGCGAGGGAGGCTGGGGATCTGCTTGTTCATGAGCACGCGCGGCTGGCTGTCGGGGGCCATCATGGTGCCCGTCGCCGTGCCGGTGGGCATGGCCATGATCTCGCTTCCGTAGTAGCCGGTGCTGGTGACGCGGCCGGCGGGGCCGTCGGGGTCCCTGGGCGAGAGCTTGCCGTCGATCCTGCCGAGCTCGTCCTCGAGCATGCGCAGGTCCTCCTCGGCGCACACGACGACCTCGCAGAGCGCGTTGCCTGCCATGCGCAGGACGCGGTTGTTGCTGGTGGCCCAGTCCTGGCGCTGGCTGCCTGACTTCTCGTGGAACTCGTCCAGCTCGTTTCGGATTGTCTCGATTCGGCGGTTGATGACCTTCTTCTTGTCCTCGATGGGGTCTTTGACACGCTCGACGAGGGTGGCGGTGTAGACCTGGATCTGGTCATCGCGGCCTTTGATGTTGGCAGAAGGGATACTGGTGGTGGGAGGGAAGGCCTCGTGGGTGTTAAATTGCTTGTACAGGTACTCCAAGCGGTCGCGATCGTACTGCGCTCGCTTGAACGGGTTGGCAAGGACAGAGTAGGCGGCGTTGATCTGGATTGAAACGTGTTGTAAGCAAGTGCCCGTTTGTTATGGCGACACGGCGGGGAAAGAGCATTGGGTAATCAATTGCATACCACGTCGCTGGGGACCTGTTGCAGCTTCTCGGCGATGGAGTCATAGGCAGCGCGCAGGCCGTCCTCGTCCACGTTGGGAGATACACCCAGGAGACCGTAGAGGTCGTAGACGGTGACGCGTTGGCGAGCCATGGTCATCTGGAGGACGTCGTAAGCAACGCGATCGGACGTCATGGTTGATGTTGATTCAGCGATTGCCGTCTGAATTGACCGAAGCAAGCTGATCGAAGCGAAAGGGGCAGGCCTGAGCTCCTGATGACTTGCCGACTTGTAAGGGTAAATGAGACGAAAGGGTTGAATGATTGCTTACAGAAAATGCAGGAGTGTGGTGGATGAGCAAAGGAGGAACTGAGCCTGCATGGAAGAATCAGGGTTGGGCCATCGCCGTCGAGCTTTGTCTCGCGTTGGTGGTTTGTTTGTGCCATGCTTTCAGTGAAGTTTGCTACTTTGAATGTTGTTCTCCATTTCACTTCAGGCAACTTCTCCAGCATGAGCGACAATCACCCGATCCTTGGAGCTATGGGGGCGCGGCCACCCCCATCCAAACTGCGGCAGGAGGTGCGAGTGTGACGCAAAATGATCCCGATACTTGATCCAGAAATGAAAGAATACGTTAGAAACCAGCAAGAACGGGCTCTGCTTGGGTGTCTGCTACTCGGTCACAGCATCTGTCCCCCAACCTCCTGAGGGCTAAACTTTCTGTAGGTCAACCTTCTTAGAAAAGGTTTCCTATGCCGTAAGATAACCTCTTACAAAATAACCTCGTATAGAATAACCTCCTACAAAGAACCCCCCATAACATAACCCCCAACAAAAAGACCTCTTATGGGATAATCACCTCGAGGAAGACCTCCTTTGGGATAGCCTCCTAGAGGAAGACCTCCTTTGGGATAACCTCTCCTGGGATAACCTCTTATAGAACAATTTACTATGAGAAATTCCTTTAGGGCAGCCTCCGGTGGGATATAGGTAACCAGGAATACAGAAATCAAGTGGCAGAAAGCTCCGCGATAACGTACTACGAGTTGAAGTTGTCAGAATCAGTGTGCACTGTGATGGTCGGGCATAGGTTCTTGCTGGCAGACATGCTAAGAGGCTTGTGTCATTTGAGACAAATTTCTTACTACGGCCCAGATAAATTCCGCTATGATCACAACGGTCATCATTTAGGTAGAAGCGGTTACAAATTTGATGTTGGAAGGACGTGATACCGAGTGTTTACTTCACATTATTAAAATCAACATGCCTCTTCCAAGTTGTGAACAACTGAACGCCACGCTTGATTATTTTGCCCTTCTGAACCTATGATATTAATTCCGCCCATTCATTACTTCAACTGACTCCCATCACAACGTCACGTCCATTTCTCACACAACAAAGGCAGCCGCGAGCGCCAGGGCTACAGAGAGCCCACCCACAGTTGTCCTCAGCATGTCTCCAGACGAAGTTTCAGCGGAGCCGCTAGCAGTTGTCGTCGCCGCTCCCGTCGAGCTTCCCTCCACCTCCGTCGACCCCCCAGTCACCTGTGCAGTCCCCGAAGTCCCAGTAGCATTAACAGGCCCCGGAGCAGTCGTGACAGTGGCCGTCACCGACCCCGAACTGGAGCTATAGCCCGAGAACAACCCAGGCCTAAGCTCAGAGGTCGAGGTCGAGGTCGTCGACGGCGCCAGCGGGTCGGCCGAGAGGAAGCTCGGCGTCGGCGTCGCGGTGCCGGAGTAGAGCGGGCAGCCGGGGACGCCCGTCTTGGGGGCGGCGCGGCCGCCGCCGCAGTCGGGCACCGTGCAAATCTCGAGCGTGTCCGGGTCGTAGTACACGAGGGACTCGAAGACGTTGCCGTACTCGTGCGCCGTGGGGTTGAGGGTCACCGTGCTGGTGAAGGTTGTGCAGCCTGACATGTCTGTCCTTGCGAGGGCGGACAGGGGCGAGAGGGCGAGGAGGGAGAGGAGTGTGAACTGTGTTGAGTAAGCCATTTTTGGTAATGCTTTCTGTGACGACTGGGCTGTTTTTATGCAAAGGCTGGTGTTGTCGAAGTCGTTGAAGCGAGTGCGATAATTTGGCGCTGGTAGGGCGGCTTCTCTAAGCGAAGGTCTGGTAGTTGGGAATGTTGAAGAAGCAAGAGGAATGAAGAGTCAAAGAATGCCAAAAGATTTGACGGTCATTCAACACGGCTCATCAAATACTTTTTTCCATTTGACGATGACCCTGCCGCCAAGATTCCGTGTGCCAACACGGGCTCTGGACCGATCCTCCCGCCCCTTATTTAGGCACTGGTGGCGCACGCCATTCTGTTTCTGGTGCTGACATCTCGGTGCAAGCTTCCAACTGGCGAATGATATACGCTTAAGGAGGCTTAGCCATTAAATTCAATTTCATTGCGACCTTGATCTCATCTCTTATACATTTGGATTCTTAACGCAAGCGCCCTAAGGTAAACATTGCCTTGCAGAAGCAGTGCGTGTGCCATTCGGCCCCCCCCCGATGTCTGCAAACTTGTGTATAGTATCTAGGGCTCAAAACGCCATTCAAAGACTTCGCCACACTGCAGTTTGTCGATTTCATGCCGATGCACTTTACACTGGCTACGTTAAATGAGACTGCACGGCACATCAACTTGAGGTAGTAGGGCGGCCACCGCGCTTGACAACAAGTTGAACTTGTCAGCTTTCAAATGCCGAAACATCTGTCATTTCGTCTTGTTTCTCTGTCCACATAGTCGACAATTCTATTCAATAAATGCACTCTGTATTTGTAGTATATTCCATAGTGTTTATAAGTATGAGTTTCGTGGTCAGTCCGCGCGTGACAAATTAGTATCTGCGAAATGATGTAAGGTAAAATCTTGAAGCAGCATGGTCAGAATGCTTTTGCCCTATTGACTCTACCCCATTACCTGCCTAGGCGGGGGCGCAACAGTTGCCCAGAAAAGAAACACTGAGCATAGCCCAGCTAATCTGTCTTCCTGAGGAATAGTCGAGCAAGACGGGTTATGACGTCTAACTGGGCCTCAGAAGCCCCCTCGTTCCGCTTCAATTCCTCCCCAAACTCAGTAAAGGTGTTCCAGACCTCAATATACTTGTTATCCGCCTGACGACCCCCACAGATGTAAGAAAACGCGGACTCGAGCGCTTCCCGCTTCCGTATCCTATCCATGTCCGACCTCTGGATGGCGCCACGGGTCCTCTGCCTCGAGTTCTTGACCGTGCTGATGTAGCTGAGACGCACGCACTCCAGCACCAAGGCCGCAAGGCCCGAAGCCAGGGCGGTGGCGACAGACGACCCGGTATGCGACACAAAGCCCTCAAAGAGCTTGTCCGACACATCCTCGTAGGGGCCCCCGAGGACCACCTCGTGGCCGGGGAAGACGAACTTCAGGTCTCTGTCGTTGACAAAGTCGGGCGTCACCCCTGTGGCCTTTGCGGCGCCGACCTTGAACGAGGAATTGGGATTCGACGCGTGCGGGTACGTGAAGTCCTCGAAGTTCCCCTGGTCGGTCGCCGAGCAGAACATGAGGATGTTCTTGCTGTGTGCCTTGCGGATGGCGTTGTCGAATGCGGTCTTGTCATTCTCGGCCTCGGGCGGCTTGGTCGCCCAGGACATTGATATGATCTGCGCGCCATGCTCTACTGCGTATTCAATTGCCTGGGCGGGGAACATGTTAGTCTGGAGCCTTGAAATTGGATTCTGACAAGGGGAGTGAAGTTGCACTTGCCTGGATCGCACTCCGGGGGTCTATCTGCACCTTCGCCGAGTTCACAGTCTTCTGAGTCCTAAGCTTGATTGTGTAGATCATGGCGCTGGGGCATATCCGGTGTATGAGACGTGCCATGAGGGTACCATGTCCCGAAGCGGATGCCCAGAAAGGCGAGACTCGCCAGCCGTCGTTATAGAGATCAAAGCTCTTCCCGGGGAAGTTGTTGCCTTTTAGCTCAGGGTGCGTGATATCTGTGCCATCATCGATGAGGGCGACTGTGACGGGATTCAAGGACGGGTCGGGCATTCTGTCGCGAATGCCCTTGATCTGCCTGAAATACGACGAAAACTCCTCCATGCATTGCATCCATTTGTGGGGGTCGACATATCGCTCTTGTCTGTGTGCCACTGCCGGTCCATCGGAAGATGATGTAACCTGGCGGCGTATGCGGCCGCCACCAGACCTGGGGCGGACAAATTCTGGTTTTGGCCTTCCTTCACGCCATGAGTTCATTAATCGTTCTTCGAACTGGTCCAAATTTGATTTTGTCCACGTCTCAGATTCGAGGCCCTGTTTTGTTAATTTTTCAGGAGTGGTTCGGTCAAGAGTAGGAGGGATTGACTGACCTCTGCCTGTTTAATGACTATCTTTTCCAACGAAGGTGTAAGAGCCAGACCCTCAAGCTCACTCCAGGATCGCAAGACTGTATTGCGTCCACTCCACTGGAGGTGGATCTCTCGCAGGTTACTCCCGATCCTGGATATCATGAGAGGACATAGATCACGTCTCCGCCAGTCCAGTATCTCCACCTGGAATTGCTGAAGTGCCTTTTCGATTGCCTCGTCACTATGGCCGGGCCCCTCCATGTCGTCGACCTCAACTCGGATGATGCGGTTGACACCTTTCTTCTTCTTCAGCCAGTCGAAGATGGATACCAGGTCCTCACGTCCCTGATATCGCTCGTCTACCGAATCATTGGCAGTGTTGGACTCCAGTTGAGGGATCGCGACGTAATGCAAGGCTTTGTCGAAGTCCAGATGGTTGAATTGCCTTTGGAATTCTCTTGATGTAACCTTGGCCATGCGCTCTTGGCCGAGGTCGAACCATAGCTCCTTGTCTGAGAGAGCTGTTAGCAGAGTAGTCACTACTGATTGCTATGACCATTCTAAAGGTTGGTCTTTCAAATACCTCGTTCGTGTTGAACATGGAGATGGGCCACAGCGTCTTGTGGCCGTTTTTCTCGCAGATAAAATAGCTTCAGAAGTCCTCTGATCTCATCTGAGCTCCTCATACGTTCCTCGTCGTTCTCGGTCTTCCCGCCCATTATCTGCTGAGTTTCGACAACGGCGCTTTGTGGCCCCTTTACCTGGGCAAGTCGCGTATTGACCAGGCTAAGGTTGGAAGGTCTGCCGCTGTCTGTCCCGGTTGGAGTTGGCGCAGGAGATATGCTGATGGACTCGCGTCTCTTCACGGAATACTTGGGTGCTTGAGGTTCCATTTTATCCTTTGCGGTGTGAGTTCTCGCAGTCTTCATCGATTCAAGACTTTCCTTCTTGGAATCTGCTTCCTTGCCATCTTTCTTTCCCTGTTGAGCTGGTTCCCTGCTCGGAATGGCGGGAGGCCTCATACGCATCTTGTCCTCGGCGTCTCTCCGGGTCCTCTCGTGGTACTGGTAGACAGTTGAAGAGTCGAGCTCGCCGGAAACCTTCACATTCATCGCGGCTGGTCCCCTGAGCAGAAGCTCTTTAACCAAACCCACCTGGGCAGCAGAGCACCTGTCGTACTCCACCGCCAAGTGGAGAGGCGTGCGTCCCTTCGCGTCCCTCACACTGAACATGGCCACAGGGGCGAACCCAATGATGATTTTGATGAATTCGTAATGCTGGCTCCAGGATATGGCTTCGTGGAGACAAGTTGTGGTACGCTCAGTCTCTTGTCCTTCGCATTCGGACCTTAGCGCCTCTCCAATGGATTCCTGGGTCCTTGCGGACACGTTTTTGCATGTGGCATGGACAAATTGGTAGTTGTTCCTGATCAAGGCCAGGGTGAGCGGAGTATTTCTGTCCTTGTCCATCGCGCCCATCTCTGCAGCCATCTTCGTTATAGCCCGCGCCATGATCAAGTGCAGGCTCGGCTTGGCTCGATCATCATAGCGGGCTAGAAAGTGAAGAAAGTTCATGTGGTCATGCGTCCTTTTGCGCCACCAGTCGAGGTGGTCGTTCACAAAATTTTGCCGTGCTTCTTTTCTTGCTTCTTTGAATTCTGGGTTTGCAAGTCGGCGCTCGAGATCTTGAGCCTCCTCAATGTCCCTTTGGAATCGATAACTGATGTCATCTGTTGGTTTGAATGGAGTAGTCACTTCCTCGGGCAGTTCGTCATCCACCACATCGTCTTCTTCATTGTCGAAATTGAGAGACATGCTCGTCATGGTAACAGGTTCCGTGATGATATTGTCAATTACTCGATGATGGTCACCCGTGTGAGCTGGAAGCAAGTGTATCAGACTGGGGATATTTCACCAGTGACTTTCAGGCTGTGAGACTTTGGGACCCGCTGCTCAGCGCATCCAACAGATGCGGCTTCAGTAATGAAACGCTAGCTGTGCCGCCGTGCTAGTGAGCTCGGCGGATTCGAACCCTTGAATCAGTGGGATATAAAAGCAGGGATCTTCAAATTAGAGGGGTTGGCAATCCTACTGGCGTTGGTAATCCTATTGCCGTTGGTAATCCTACTAGTCCTGCCCAATGTCGCAACAGTGTATCATTGACTTGCAAAGCTACTTCCATAATTGGGAACAGGACGCAGAGGTGCTCATGTTTTTAGAGATGTGGGGTGTCCCTGAGGGATGTGCGTGGCATATCGATGCGCCAACTCGATGAATACCTGTCCTTCCAACTCAGAGATGACTGCGTAAATATCACTGATAGTCATAAATTATGTGCTAATGAGGAACAATTGGGAACATTAACTTGATATTATATTTATGTCAGAAGCGGCGTGGTGAGGTGTGCAAAATAAAACTGGATTCATGATTCCTGATTCATCGACTGAGACGAGCTATTAAGGGAAGCTCGTTGAAGGTTGGTTACTGAGCAGAAGCTCCGGTCGCCCAAAATGCCTTCGCTGACATCCTCGCATCGCACAAAGAATGGAGGTCTAAGCCACCAAGATTGAGTTTCCCGTACGATCGTCCTTTCTTGGGTCTTTCTGGCTCAGCTTTAGGATTGAACAGAACAGGGTCGTCCAGAGGCACCTTTTTCCAGAACCGTTGGCATGTCGTTGCGAAGTCGTAGTCAGCTTCTATAGTGACCTTTGCATTGAATGGTTCATCGTCCTCTCTCTTGATCAGCAACGCGACACGCAGGGAGTCGGGAACGCCTGATTCCCTTCTCTTGTTCTCCAGTAGTGTCCAAGAAGCGCAAGTGTACGCTCCTGCATCCATACCGGTGCCAAGATTCATGGAACCCGTCACGGTCGTGGCGTCAGTGATGTCCATCGTGGTGGTCTTCGACATGGACACCTTGCCAGTGGCAGAAGCGATCTGGGCTACCCCCAGGCTCAACTCCCCACCTTGAGTAACAGATTCCTGATCCGTAGTCGGCAGTAGGCTCCACCTTTCCTCAGGAGCTATAGCCTCGAGCTCCGGCGCCTCGCCAGTAGCACTGTCGGCGGGGAAAAACTCGATTTTGAGACGAGCATTGAGCACTCGTCTTGAGCTCTTTTGTGGGTCGAATCGAAAGCGGAATACCATCAATGTCGCTAGGTCGTCATCATCCGGGTTTGCTCCGAGATTACCATGCTGAACGTCCATGAGGTCACAGAAGACGTCGACCGAGTCAGAAGTACGTTGGATGATGCTGCGGCGTTCCCAATCTTCTTTGGATACATTTCGAGTGTGAAACTCATCGCCCTCACCTGCTGGATCGAGAGAGACGTTAAGTGAAGTGAGCGGCTCTTCAGAGTCCAAGAAAGACATGTCCGAAATTGGGGACCGCGAAGCTCCTTGGTAGAGTTAGATGCTTTGGGAAAAATGAACAATTCAGAATGTCGATCTGTCGCTAAGGCGTTGGTAACAAAAAAAAACAAGACCCCCGAGGGCATCCAGATCGTTCGATCTCCTCTATTTAAGTGATAATCCAAGGGCTGCTCCGGATGAGCATGTACTCCTACATTCGAGATACATGAAACGGAGCTCTGCACTGCCACTTCCCTCGCATGAAGTTGCTCATGATATTTGCAGGATGTGTTGCATTCCAGGACCAACAGTTATCTGATGTGGATTTGACTGGCTGAAGATGATACATCCGGTTTCTTAGTGCTCACACCTGCCCCACCAACAGGCCAACTCGCCCAAGGGGCTAACTCGGCCAACAGGCTAACTCGAACACATTACCCCACGCGGAGCCTTCCAAGGCTCCCGAGGTTGTTGGTCAATTGTCTGCGTCGAGAACGATCAGACTCTAGACTAAAGAGATCAACTGGATTTCTCTGTCTTCGAAGATTCGAGATACTGAGAGTCGAAGAGCCATCCACAGAGACTTAGTAAACATGACCGACGACGCCCAACAAGAGCCCGTGGGTGAGCAAGAAGACACCTGCAAAGACCCGCCTTCTGGAACCTGGATTTCCGATTGTCTTTATTTGCAAGCCGATGGACCCAATATCGAGTAATGTCTTCTCTTTCTTTTCGTTTTCCTCCCACATGTAACTGAACCGCGTGAGGTATATTTGACTGACCGGAAGATTGGAATACTTTAGCATTGTCGCCGTTCATGATATTGGTGGACACTGGATGCATACCTGGACCAAGGAAGAAGACCCAAATTCATGTTGGTTGCCAGAAGTATTTCCTGACGCGAGGATAATGCTATACGATTGGTACGATTCAAGCGGGCCGACTGGCAATGGCAATGTGTATACCCGTCAAGGGATCTACGATGAAGCGAATCGCCTTCTAACGAATCTTCGGGATCATCGCGAAAGTGTTGCTAATAATGTTTGTCCCCGTCTTATCTCAATACAGCATCTCCAAGCGCTATCAAGTCCATTCGAATACTCAGACAGCTGTGCTTTCTGGATTGAGTTCCAATTCTTACAAAGATCAGATAACTAACGCTCGACAGCAGGCGAAACGGTCGATCGTGTTTATCAGTAATGGTATTGGTGGCTTGATCGTCAAAGCGGTGAGACGGGGTGCCCATTCCAAACCAGTGATGGAAACACTGACATTTTGCCGCAGGCATTCGTCCTCGCATCTCGGAATGCACCAATTTTTGAGGAGATAGTCTTCGCGACACGAGCTGTAGTAAGCGTGTCCCTATTTCGAGAAGTGAACGTCGTTTAGATATTGCATCTCTTACAGATACTATAGATATTCATCGATTATCCCACTTCGCATAGCCCAGAGAGTATCCACGTGGCGCAGGAACAGTTGGCACTGTTACCCTTGCAACGAAAGACTGATTTCCCGCGGAAATATCAATCTCGGATTCATAATAGCCTGTCTGCAAGTCTCCACGAACTGGAAAACTTGTTCATACACGCCAACATTCGAAGCCACGCTATGTTATTCGACGTACGGCTCAAAGGTGATCGTCCAGTAAGACCCCACTAGATGCCTCGCTATTATTCGGACAATCTTTTGTAAGCAATGGAGCACTGACAAGAACCTTTGTGATCTTGTAGGTACCTCATGAGTCTTCACTGGGGTCATCGGCGACGGTTCTAACCCACCTGCCTTACTCTGTTGTGCAAGATCTTGAGAAAATAAGGTCAGATGACTTCATCTGTAAGTGATTCCTAAAGGCGCCAAATCGCGGAGCGTACTGTGTGTTGACCGGTAACAATAGATGGCGACCTCGAAGAGCACCAGGCGGAGACACTGCGAAGTCTATCCTCACATGTGCCACCTACTTTCCCATCCACGAGATTGCTAGGTCCAGCCGTTCCTTCTCTTGACAATCTTCTCTCCGCTCAAGAGGGAAGTATCGTACACATCCAAAGTGATGCCGACGGGACTCGCTCGGCAGAATTCGTCTACCAATACCTCCTTTCCAATGGCTCCACGACCGTCGAAACATTTCGGTTTCACTTCAATTCGCGTGACATTCGCTTTAACAACATAACTGCTATGCTCCGCACCTGGATATGTCAAATCGCATTCCGTGGCATGAAATCCAGCGCATGGGCTACCCAAAGAGGGCTTTCCTACGTCGAGGCGCTCCAGGCCTGGACAGGGAACGACCTGCTTCCATTCTGGCTGCGATTCATTACAGACCATCCTACAAGCGAGATTATCTACGTCATCGGGGGACTCGACCAGTGCGATAGCTCCAAAGAGTACTTTCTATCCTCGTTGAAAAGGTTTCTCACGGATGCAGAAACCCGGCTTCGGATTGTATTTACGACGACGAAAGGACCTGACGCAGACACGGGGGAGCAAATCCGGGTGGCAATACCACCAGATATGTACCAAGAGACACAAGTGGATAGCAGATCCTTCTCTACCGTGGGTGAAGAGGACTGGTCTGTTCGGACTGCCCTGTTCTTTCAACAACATCCACGGTACGTAAATACGCAGCTGAGACCCCGGATCACCGAGATCCTCGGTTCATCTGAGCTTGATGACGACTTGAAGAATGTCGTGGCATCCTGGCTCTCTAGCGATCATCTCCCGCTGGATACCATTCAGCAAAACCTCACCTCGCTCATTCATCCGATCCCTGAGCTTGTATTCGAATGCATCCTTTCCGACATGCCCGTGGGGCGCCAGGGCTGGGCTCGTCAGCTTCTCTTTTGGGCCTTGCACTCCGTTCGAGCTTTACGGACAGAAGAATTCTGGGTCTTGTCACAAATCATCTTGACTGACGGCCCGGAAGACAGCATACAAGGTGTCCTGCGTTGGTTTGGAGGTCTTCTGCGCATTGAATATGACGAAGTGCAACTTGGTGATCCGCGCTTGCGAGCTTGGCTTGATTCTGGCCACGCCGGACTGGAGTCCAGCTCGTGGTGGAATTACGAATCGGAAAGGCAAGGGCATCTTGAAATCGTGAAGACCTGTTTCGACTACCTCAGAGATTCCGACAAGCATGTCTTCTGTCAAATACCGCCAGGGCTATACAATGTCCCTTATGCTATCCAGTATTGGCATATGCATTACGAAGCAGTGTTCAAGGAACCAGTGCGCAACGAACACGAAGCGCTCACCATGTCCGCCACTCGATTGGCCTTGGAACTCTTCGCAGACTCAAAGTCCTTTCAAAGTTGGATCGAAGCATACGTTTGTCTGACCGATCAAGTAACAACACCAGATCCGTCATCTAAGCGGCCTTTCCCTATCGCGTCTCACTTTGGCCTCTATGACGTTATGCTCGTCCTGAAAACAGAAGATCCAGAAGATCTGACTGATGCATTGATCGAAGCAGCCAAGAACGGCCACCTCAAAATAGTCCGCCATCTCATCCCTCTTTGCCCCACGCAATTTCGTCTTTCGGATCCCAAGCTGGAGAAACTCGTGAAGGCAGCGGCATCCTGCGGCAACGACGAGATTATGGGCGATATCCTGAATCTTATTCCGAGGCAGAATATTGATTCGGAGGCAAAGCCTGTCTGGATCTCACATGTGCTTCTCAAGGCGTGCTGGCTGGGAAACGAACGACTCGTTGATGTCCTCCTCGATCTAGGCGCAGATCCGCGAACAAATATGCAAGATGAAAAAGGAGACATTCAAGCGCTGCATCTTGCTATACAAACCAACAGAACAGGTGTCGTAAAGATGCTACTCGAGAGAGATGCCAGCCTCTGCTTAAATGATCCCTTGCTGTCAGACATGCTGGGCAACTGGGCTAGCCAAGAGGTCGCTGAGCTCCTGATTGCCAACGGGTTCAAAGACGACACAAAGTCGGAAGGGGGATTTACAGCTCTTCAACTTGCCTCTGCTGGCGGCCGACCCATGATTGCTGATCTGTTGCTCGCTCAAAGACACGATCTAGTGGATCCAGCCGACTACATCAATCCGAGCTCGGCCCATCCTTTTATCTTTGCAGCAGCGGACCGGAATCTCAGGACGATGAAAGTGCTTCTCAAGGGTGGTATAGATGTTAATGCCGTCTTTTCTGAGTCTGATCAAGCCAACGCCCTTTGCTTAGCAGTCGAAGGTGATCGGCTCGACATTTGCGAGCTGTTGGTGGAGCACAAAATAGACGTCAATTACGCAGCCGAAGGAAGCGACCCGCCAATCATCAGGGCTCTCTCATGTCCCCCCAAGGTGCGATTGGCAATTGTCAGACTCTTGCTCGAAAACGGTGCGGACCCGGAGAGGACAGAAGGTGCCCGCGACGGATCATGGGGTCGGACTGCGCTCTTGCTCGCGTGTGGCCAGGACATACAAGACACGCCGGAAATCATCAAACTTCTGTTGCAACATTCCGCCGACATGACTACTAGAGACTCCCAAGGATGGACTCCAGCCTTTACGGCGGCATATTTTGGATGTGTCGACAACTTGAGGCTTCTTATCGACGCCAAAGCTGACTTATATGCCGCGTGCGACAATAACCGTTGGAACACCCTGCAATGTGCTTTTGACCAGCCCGAAGTCTTGCGTCTTCTTCTTGATCAGGGCATGGATCCGTTTGAGAAGTATGAAGCCGCTTTGAGTGCACTACAGCTGTCTGCTCGAAATAACGAGGCTGCTTGTCTGACGGCGATGTTGGAGCGATCTGGGGACCAAAAAGAGTCGGCTATAAATGAGGCTCTTCGCGATGCAGTCTCTTTCTCATGTCCAGATACTGTCAGACTTCTCCTAGATGAAGGGTCAGATGTGAATCGTACAGACGAGAAGCGAACATTACTGAGCTTGGCTCTGGAAGAAGGGAACGACGACATAATTCGCATGCTCCTCGAGTTCCGTCCCCAACTGGACCATGAGGACCTGGGAGATAAGACGCTCCTCCATTACATTGGCAGAAACACGACCTTGTCGTCACTCAAGCTCCTCGCCAATTCAGGCGCCAAGTTGGACGGTCTCGACGACGACAAGGAATCTCCCCTGAGCAACGCCGTTTTCTGTCCAAATATCGAAGCCGTGCGGTTCCTGCTCACGAAGCCAGCGGTAAATCTCATAGTCAACATCTGCGGCCGCTACGGCTCTCCTCTTCATCAGGCCAGTCGGTACACATCAGTGGAAATGGTGAGAGTCCTAGTCGAGAATGGTGCGGATGTCCACCAACGTGACAGGGACCTGGGCGGCAGGACCCCATTATCACACGCGTGTATGCATGTAGAGGACATCTTTGCCGCAGAAAAAGAAGCCATAATCACGTATCTGCTCGAGGAAGCAGGTGCAAAGCTTACAAGCGATGAATCCGCCGACAACCCGATCCATATGGCCAGCCTAGCTTGTTCGGCGAGCCTGATCAAGCTTTTGCTCAGCCATGGCGCGGATACAGATGGAAAAGATGAGACCGGCCGAAAGCCCATCCACCTGGCCTGCTACAACTCATTGGAGGCGCTGGAATCTCTCAACCCTTCAGACCAAGACTTCGTAGCTAGAGACAAACTCGGCCGAGTGCCGCTGCACTTTGCCGTGCTGAGCGGCGAGCTCGACCTCGTGAAGCATGTGCTGGAAAGGTCGAAGCTGGCGGGCCTCGACATCGACGTCGCGGACAGTGACGGATGGACACCCTTGCTTTGCGCAGCGCGGGGAGCCATTTGCTGGGGGTGGTCGGATGTGCGAGGGATACGCGCTGATGAAGTGACTGCTTTTCTTCTGGAGAACGGAGCAAATCCGGCAAATCGAGGGCACGTCTCTCGGGACTTCGAGAACGGGCGGGACGAGCAGTGGTCAGCGGGTGACATTGCGGCGTACTATGGTCTCCATGACCTTGCTGCTAGGCTTGATGTCGCTGATCCCAGTCGGTCAACGCAGACCAGTGACAGACCGAGACGAAAGTATGGCGAGAAATCGCCAAACTTGTACTGCGAAGCCTGCTTCCTGGTGAGCTCATATTTACCTTGCTTTGCTCAGTGTCTGTCTCTCTTGATTCTAATGAACTTTGCACAGGAATTACATGGAACGTACTGGAATTGCGAAAAATGCTTCTCTGTTCATTTGTGTTTCAAGTGTTACAAGTGGAAAGAAGATTTGCATCCAAATCATGATTTCGAAACCAGATTTGGCGAGAGAGATGAAGAGGAAGAGAAGTTCAACTCCAGAATGACTGAGTTACCTTCCATTCCTGAAGATCAGCATCAGGGACATCATAGCGACAATATCCTTGACGATGAAGTCGTGAGTGATGATGATGGAGACTAGCACCCTAGACCAGCCATTCAGTCATATGAGACGGAGCGTGTCTTGGTCAGATTCTGTCTAGTATGGTGGGGCAGACATGAACACTCAAGTAGAGGAATTGAAGCATCATCATAAAGAATATGCTCCTGGTTACTGCATTTTCAAATCCTCTGTCTCCCTAGCGAATGTGCTAAACAGCCCCCTTCCAAGGTTGGGCGAGCAGACCGTGAGATCAGTGAGTCAAACATCAGTGGTTATCACATATTTAATAAAATTCTGTTGAAATCATAAATGTATTCCGCCAGCCAGAAAGGCGCTCATGACTCTAGATTTTAATGCCCACGACTGGACCCGCCTTGAGCGTCCTCGAGACAGCGAGTAAAGCCGAGCCCCCAACCAGTGTGACGGCGGCCCAGACCCAACTGGCATTATAAGATCCAAACGCTCGCTGTAGCACCCCACTGATGGGACTGCCTATTAGCAGGCCTAGCGACATGATCGAGAAGGCCATGCCAAATCGTGTCCCCATAACACTCATGTCCCCAGTCAATCGCACAAAGATGGTGGGCTGCAGGGCAAAGAACGTCCCAGTGAAGAAGCCGTACACGACAGCGACCACGAAGACACCAGCCACGTTCTTGACACCGATGAAGCCCAGACTCGTCGCGGCTAGGAGCACCGTGGTCACAATGATCATGTTCATCGGGCCCATTATGTCAGCCAGGTGGATATTGGGGATGATGCGACCAAAGATGGAGGACAGGTTCACGACGGCGAGCAGATAGAAAGCCGTGTTCTCAGACGTGATGCCGGTCCCAACGGCAAAACTCTCGACGTAGAAGAAGGGCGTGTATAGGCCCAGGAACACGGTGAAGTAAGCAAAGATCAACACAACGTAGGGCCAGTCGGTGAGCGATTCCCGGTGAACGAGGGCCCGCCGCTTAGGCGAGGGGCCGGGGCCGCGGAGGACGGCGTTGCAGATGACGAGCGTGACCAGCACGATGAGGGCGACCGCGCGGACCGTCCACGCGAAGCCGATAGTCGGCAGCAAATTTTTGACGACGATCGGGAAGACGACGCTGCAATCCACACATCCGAGTCAGAAATTTATCAGAGCACACATGCACCCACACAACGGTGGAGGTTGGTTGTTAGGGGGTGGGTGGGTAGGCAAACGAGCGAGCAAATTGTACTGACCCGCCGACGCCGCTCCCGCAGGCAGCAATGCCGTTCGCGATGGGCAGCTTCGTGTTGAACCAGTAGGCCGTGATGGCGACCGACATGATGGACAGGCAGCCGCAGCCGATGCCGATGCAGAACCCCTGCGCGAGGAGCAGCTGCCAGAACTCGGCGCAGAGGCTCTGCATCAGCGTGCCGAAGACGACGAGCAGCGACCCGGCTCCCAGTAGGTACCGGTAGTAACCCGCGTCGTAGATGGGCCCCGTCACGAACCCGAGGAAGACGAGCAGGAAGCTCTGCACGGAGCCGATGGTCGAGATCTCGAAGGCGGTGTAGCCCTTCAGCATGCTCGTCTCATAGTATGCCTGGAAGGTGCCGTAGCTGGAGAGTAGGCCTGCTCGATTTTTTGCGCTTGTCAGCATGCGTAGGCCTTGGATGGTGAATTGCAGGGCCAAGTCGTTTCCCATGGGTGCACACTCACCCCATGTGTTGAAGTAGAGGAAGAAGGCGCCGACGACCTGAAGCCATGCTTGTAGCCCGCCGTTTGGTATCGTGCGCGCCGGCTTAACCTCAGGCGTTGAAGAGGACGTCTCGGTAACGTCTTTGGGCCCTTCCTTCTCTACGCCATCGAATGTAGTTGCCGGCGATGCCTGGCTTTCAGGATCTTGCCCCGTTGAAGCAGCCATGATAGCAGCGCTTGTGTCGACAATTAGTCCAGACTCCCACGATGCCTAGCTTGAAACTCACAAGACGCGGTATCCGATTGTGTCGACGCGGCGCCCACTTGAGGTCAATCCTCCGGAGCGAGGGTCAAGTATCGGACCTAGGTAAACGCGCTTGTCTTGCAGGTGTATCGTGTGGCAAGGGCGCAGGGGGGCTACCGGATATGATCAGTACGTGGTATGCAGAGCCTGCATGCACGCGTGGTACACAATGAGCAATGCTACAGTAATATCGTACCAGACCAAAAAAAATTATTTCACCTATCAGGTGTTATGCTGGTCCCCTATTCCTTGGCCGCTTTTGGCCGCAGTCTTGCCGGCAGATGGGGACCCGCCGCAGGCGACTCCACATTGATCAATCTGGGTATATACACCGGGCCCAGGAGGCGAAATGATGACCTGTCAGGCCACACCATAGGATCCTCTCCTTTTGTGGAAGGAGGTAGCAGAGATACGGGACCAGGAAAACGCCCAAGGCCGGCAAAGGCTCTTGCTCTGTCAACTGTTTCTGCTCAAGCCGCGTCGGGTAGCATCGTCCCTTGGGCGACGCCCCACTGGCCCTATCGATCCATGGTGGCTGGGCGCCCATGTTCCTCGGCACTCGAGATGACGTGCGCCACGCGAGGCGAGTGTCAATAATATGCAGATGTTTACAATGCCACGTTGCCGGCCCGGGACAATGAGGTTTGTATATTTGTGAATGCTTGATCGTGTAGTATTGTCGCCATGTGACAACCGAAACTCTTTCTCCGATCTGTTTATTCACTGTCTGCTAACGCCCTTTGGCCCCTGATGCATCGGTGTTGTGATACACCGTTGGAGGCCAGAAAGAAACATGTCTGACTGCGCCTCAACCCTTTGTTCCATTATTTGAGCAGTGGATACTGTATCACATGGAATTCCCCGTGGCATGGTAAGTTCTGATCTGTCGATGGCATATGTGGAGCCCCGGTGCGCATTGTAGCTTGTTGCGAGACTGGATCCAAGATCATAGCATGGATCCCGCTCGCGCCCGCCCGCGCAGCGAGCGCCAAGTTCTTCCAGGCTTACCGTAGATAATAGATGGACGGAAGATCCCATCCAGTGCCCCACAATTCCCAAGATCCCACACTTGGGGGTTTTCATCTCTTAATTCTCGTACGGTGGGTCCACAAGACTGACAGTACGGCAGCGAACCCGATCATCGCCTGCGGATCAGGGCCCCCACCGCGAGTTTTCTGGGACGACCCCGTTCGTTGATAACTGAACAGGCAGATATTTGTTGCGAGTCCATCAGTGATTTACAATGCTTGATAATAGCCATGGCGCGATCTAGTCGGCTCACATAGATCGACTGATCATTTTCCTTTGCTGGTTCAATGCCCACATTGTCTGGGACGGTCTGTGGGGATGTACCAGCTACAAATGCAAAATCCTGCATACACATGTAGGCGCGTACCGATTTTCCCAATTCCCTCGGAACAAGTAATCTGATCCGGTGGGCCTCAGGGCCACGAACCCCTGCCCAGAGATACCATCACCCAGAGAGGAAGGTTGGTATGGGAGCTCGCATTCTGGCGTCTTTGTGATGTGCAAATTCATCAGGTCTTGGGCGCCCTCGCAATGTTCACACAAGCAGGTCGTTATGTTAGTCAGTCTCTCTGTCGCTAATCCTATAGAAACGTGACATCGGGGTTCCCGGGGCGCCGTTTTGCTTGTTATGCATGTTCACTAGATCCGTCGGCTCTCGAACTAGTGCAGCTGGCATCTGTCTGATGTGGCAGTTGGCTTGCACGGTTGCACGGCCAGACGGCTCAGCCCCGGCACTGCAGATCTGGGGCTGGAAGGCCCTGTGGGGGGCACAGAGGAGCCACAGTGAACCACAAAAATGGCAGGGTGGTATTCTCTGTTTCACTGCCTAAAAAGGCAACCTCCTAAGAAATGTCACATTCTGACACCTGCGAGCAGGGTCAGGGCGCGCTCGGCGTCCCATTGTGGTTCTTGTGGGGAAGCACGATGTGACTCGCGTGGTTGTGTGGGCCCGAGGCTCCTGAGATCCTGTTTATCGAGAAGATCTTATCACGCAGGACAGAATCAGACCGTCTGGCCAGATCTGCCTGGGTATCTGGGACGAACACCACCCCAAGCTGTTAGTGCCCTGAAGAGCTTGGGAGAGGACCCAAAGATCCACCCAAATACATGAAGACCTGCCTATCTCGTACAGTAGTCCCGTGTGGTCATCTGCTATCGCAGTGCATTATTGGGTTAGCTGACCAAGTATTCACATCGCAGACGAGTTGTGAATTCTGGATTACGGATCGGGGTACCACAGTAGCAATAATAGTGATACAATTTCTATTTCGTTACATTCCCAGAACTATGCAAAGACAGTGGCGAGGTAGTCCCTCCAGTCATTTCCATCCCCTACATGCCCAATGTACATGTCCGGCCGGATGACGACAGTGAATGACTCGTCGGCTCCGATCAGGCCCGACCTGAATGTCTCCCCTGTCGACTGTGACGTACCAGAGCTTTCCGGGAGCAAGGTCAGGGCCCTGGTGACGTCCTTGAAGCTGGATGTACTTCCCTCTTCAAGTGGTCCACCGATTGAGAGAACGAGGTATTTGCCGTACTCGACAATAGAGTACAGGCGCGTGGCTTCTGCTGAGGCGCCGGCCACGGGTGTGAGTTCGATATCAGGGCACCGTTTTCCAGCGATCCAGAGTCCCCTGCTGGAAACGTGGATAAGCTCCGACCCGACTTCGTCATAGGAAACTCCCATTCCTAGCGAAACTTTATCAGCGAGATCCGCGCAGGGGTCGTAGTCTAAAGCACAACATACCTGTAATGTAGCCTGCATTCTTCTCGATTGTCGAGACATACTTTGTGGCAGTTCGGACGGTGTCCCGGACCAGGGCAGCCGCAACGTCGATGACATTCTGGGCAACTGTCCTTCTCTCTGTGTCGTAGCTGCGGATGAGCTTCAGCGCACCGTCCGGTGTTAGCCGCTCATTCTTGACAGCGGTAGCGACTCGCCAGCCGAGAGCAAATGCATCTGCAACGCCGGTATTCAACCCCTGGCCCCCGTTGACAGAATGCACATGCGCGGCATCTCCCGCGAGTAATATGCGGCCCCTGCCCTCTTTTGTGACAAATGTGCCAGCTATTCTCTCCTTAACTGTATTGTGCATCCTTGTTAGATTTACCATTTTTGCAGCGAGACAGGGCTTAGAGGATCTCACCATCGAATGTGCTGAACCACTCAGTCTTCTTGAACTCCACCTTGTGTGGTGCAAGATGCTCACGGATGCTGTTCTCCGCCCTCTCCTGAGTAACTTCACCGCCTGGAAGGAGGACATAGAACCGGGCCATGCCACGCTCCCTGGGGATCCAAGAAACACGCGCCTCGCGGTTGAGCTCGAACGTCACGATCTCAGGTGAGACGGGGAAGTCAGTCTCGATGAAGGTATCGAGGACCGCCCACAGCATCTCTGGCTTGGTGCCGGTGAAGCTGATCCCGAGGGCGCTGCGGATGGTGGACCGGGCTCCATCGGCTGCGACAGCGTACTTTGCATGGATCTTGCGGCCGAGGTCGGTGGTCACGGAGACGCTGTCGTCCGACTCCTGAATGCCACTGACGTTCTCGCTGTAGTGCACTTTCGTGCCGAGTTCCTTGAGCCGCTCCGTCATGATGCTCTCGACCACGGGTTGGCCGATCATGAGGAAGTTCTTGTGCAGGCAGTGCTCGAGGCTCACCCACCACTTGTTCTGGCGGGACTTCCACTCCCCCGCACCAAATGTTGAACTTGCTACGATTCGTTTAGAAACTGAAGACCTGATTTTGCATGTGAGGAGTTTTAGACTTACTGTTACATTTCAAGCCATCGGGGATGAGCTCGTCCAGAATACCGACAACCTCGAAATATTGCTGGGTCCGGGCATTGAGCGCATCTGCCCTTCCCAAGTCCAGCGGGCCGGATTTTGCGTCTAAAGACGAAACGATTAGCCATCAAGCACGCGAAGTGAGTATCGTGATCGGTGACTTACCAACTATGCTCACAGTAAGACCAAGACGACGGGCCAAAAGCGCCGAGAGGAGACCAGTTGGGCCGCCACCAACAACCACGAGATCAACGTGCTCTTCCATCTCACTTGCTGCAAGGTATTCACCCATTGTGATGCTGTAGTATAGATCAAAAAATTATCGACTAAGTCGCTAGGCCTATTATTGGTTTGTTGAGCGTAATAGACGACGAAGCCTGGATGATTCTGAGTGTGAAACCCTGATCGGCGCCGTACTACCCGAAGGCTTAAGTGTGAATACCCGAATGACGGGACTGTGTCGACGACTCAGTGCTTGGTCACAGTCGGATGTCGCCGGCTGTTGTGATGAGAACACAACGGGCTGTTCCTGCGTTAGCCGTCACCCTGTCTGGCCTGTGGAGATGTGGCGATCGTTCGGGGGCCCCACAACGTTATTTTCGAAGATCGCCCGAGGGGGAGGAGCCTTATGGGGGCAGTGTCTGGATGCTTGCGCGTGCGGACCCCTGACACAGGAGTTGGGCAGCTGGTTCACCTGAAATATCGTAAGATTCATGGCGAACCAGGTTATGTGGCCAAAATGTTTTTCCTCGAGAGACATTAGATACCTGGTTGTGGTACCACCTCGGAAACATCCCGCCAGGACAGGCTGGCCCGGGAGGGGGGGGATAAGGCTTGGCAGCCGAGCACGATGCGACGTTGACTGGCCACGGCCCTGGAGCGATTTCGAGTAAGGCGCCGAAAACCTCCGCGCGCCTGTGTGGGTTAATGACAAGATGGGTCGCCTCGCCGGCCCTCTGCAGATCTTTGTCCCTTGTACTTTGTACTATGTACATCCAACATCCAGGAAAAGGGTCTTTTCCGTCTTTGCAAGGCTGAGTCGAGACCTCGGCAAAACATGGCACATCGATCATGCAAACTCCCCATCTGCTGCCAAGCCCTCCACCCTGACACCTGAATATGGACTGCAATATGGGCAGCACAGCGACTGTGGGGACGCGATCGCCGATTGGAACTGGGCCGATGAGACAGGTTCGCTGGTGATTGTCCCACAGGGTCGGAAGCCATGTGGGCGCCACTGCGGCGTAGCATGCGTGAGTCCGAGACCAAGCTGGAAGCATTTTCCTGCTTCCTGATGGGGACATCCGCGCCTGGGCTCAGGAGGTATGGTGATATCGGCTAATGTCGCTCATCAGATCTGGTAACGGCTCCATTAGTAAAGATCTACTAAAATCAAGGTCGCCTGAGCAGTCAGGGCCGCAGTCTGATGTATCGGTCGAGATTAAATATATGGTTAATCTTGTCCTTAACAGTGCTCATGTACACCTCCCATTCACACTCTTCGAGCTATTCACTTTACCCGACCATCGTCCCAACTTCAGCCATCTAGCAGGTCCATCTCTGCAGTTTTGTAGCCTGCCATTTTTCTTCCCTGATACCACCCCTGATTGCTCTTTCTGAAGTGAGGCAACAAACAACCTGCGCCATGCCTTCCGCAGTCGCAGTCGACTTGGCCACACCAGCCCTGCCAACAGGCAAGATGACGCCGCCGCTTCTACACCACCCCGCCAAGCTGGACGAACAAGCTCTGGAGACCGCATCCCAGATACTTGGCGTCATCTCTCGCTACCGACTGAGCCACAAGCCGACCGCAAAATCCGACGAGGGAGACTTGAAGTTCCTCGCCCAGATTTACAGCAAGGTTAGGGCCGGTCGGGTAATCAACATGTGCCTGCCCGCCTTCCCTTTCAAGTCACCCAACTCCACCACAAAAGTTCTTGGTTACCTTCCAGACAAGGCAGAGGAGGTCGCCCTCGCTCACCTGAACGGTTTGTGCGATGCGATCAAGAACATCTACACTCCCGGATCCGAGCTCACCATCATCTCCGATGGCCTTGTATACAATGGTAAGAAACTGTTGTCCCCTAATACGTAGCTCATGCATACTGACCCATGTTACAATCAGATCTCCTCGGTGTTCCGGACAGAAATGTATGGGCCTACGGCGAGGCCCTTCGTGCCATGAGCGCTGCCAACGAGTTCAACAACATCAAGTTCAACCGCCTCAAGGACTTGGTGCACGTCGACGTGCCAGATGAGATGGACGATATCACATATGTGACAAACGCCACAAACTTCCGTTTGGCCTTGCTGAACTCGTTCAGCAAGCGTGACTACGATGTCGACCTGAAGATTGCCGACCACGAGGACACTTGCCTGACGTATCGAGGATACCTGAAGTTCCTGGAAACCGACCTACAAACAATTTATCCAATCAACGAAGAGAGGTCGAGGAAGAAGTATAAGAAGGGACTTGGTTACATTGCCAAGCAAATGTTGTTCAGAGGCGATGTAAGCCCGCCCAGTCTTATTATTTTGCGCTCGAGACAAGGTGCTGACAAGGATCCAGGCTTTTGCGCGCGCAGTCAGAGAGACCTTCTCAGATCACATTCGACTATCAATTCATCCCTCGACCGGTGAAGCAAAGATCTCAGTCAGCCCTCTGCCAACAGATACCTTCTACACAACACCATGGCACAGCACTGTGGCATTCAGGCTCGACGGTACTGTTACCAGCGGGCTTCGATCTGACTTCGAGAGCGACCCCAAGCTGGAGCTGGTATACGAGGATGGCCGACCAAGCTACTTCCGCGAGAAGTCTGATCTGTTCTCCTGGGCAGAGGAAAAGGGCGGCATCATCTGCGAGCCAATTTACCCAGCTGGTATCATGATTCGGCCGGCTCTTGGCCACGGAAAGCTGTCCATCCACGACGTCGACTCAGCCAAGGTCCGGGCACTGTCAGAGATCAACTCTCCAATCGTGATGCGCGGCTTCTCCAAGACCACAGACAGGGACCTGTTCGTCGCAAAATCAGAAGAGCTCGGCAAGCCGCTTCCGTGGAAGTTCGGGCTCGTGCTGGAGGTGAAGGACCGCGGCGCAGATACGAGGGGGCTCAACAACGTCCTCTCTGCTGAGTGGATGCCGTTCCACTACGATGGCCTGTTCAAGACCGAGAAGAGGATCAAAGAGGATGGAACCGAGGAGCTGGTTTCGACCCCACCACAGTAAGATTTTCTGTCCGACCACCTGCCCAGGGCCAGACTGCTAACAATCGCACCTCCAGATTCCAACTCTTCACGGGCGTGACAAGCTCGCCCAAGACGACAGGCTACACGCTCTTCTCGAGCTCCACCCTCGTCTTCAAGTACCTCCCGGAGGACGTCAGCCTCGACTACCTGCGCACGCTGACCTGGGGCGTGAGCACCTCGTCCTTCGACGCGACCAAGCTGCGCGGCCTGCCCCTGGTCATCGACCACCCGACGACGGGCAAGCCGTGCCTGCGGTACCACGAGCCGTGGCCGCAGTCCAAGACGACCTTCGACCCGACCTACGTGACCATCGAGGACGAGAACGGGCCCATCGAGAACAACGACGCCCTCTGCGCCGTCATCGACGGCCTGCTGCACGACCGCCGGGTGGCGTTCTGGCACTCGTGGGAGAAGGGAGACCTGGTGGTCTCGGACAACATCCTGATGATGCACACGCGGAGTGACTTCACGGCCGGATGTGACCGGGAGCTGTGGCGGATCCACTTTGACTGAGTTGGGGGTGTCTGTCGGGCATAAGACAGATTGTATAAAAAGTAATTAGCATGTGCATTGAGCGGAATGAAATTTTGACCTCTAGACAAACCTGGCGTAATTACGTCTCTGGATTCACACCGTTGAGTGGCAATAGATATTAAATTGCATGACAGCATCTCCTTCAAGTGTACTGCTACCCCTCGCGAATACTCATTGCCCATGGCCTTGTGCTACCTTACGATGGCATGCTGTCAGGCTTTGTTCCCGCAGCGGCCGAGGTTATTTATTAGACTACACAGGTTTTGAAGTGTTTTATGACGAGGTTCAGGTAGTCCCTTGTACATATTCATTGCAAGTCCAGGGCCGTTTCGCTCGTCTATTGCGTTCTCCACGTGTCGTTCGCATGCAAAATGCAAAATAGGAACCCTGAGGACAGGTCCGTAGGTAGGCGTTTTCGCAAGACGTTGAAGGCCCCACAAATCTGCCATGTGTAGCCAAGGAAAACCAGCATGCTTTTCCCCATAATGCCGTCGGAACAAAGCTTCGAAAGCACCGATCTAGGATGCACGACACCCCTTCCCGCGCGGCTGTCATGTATTTCCCGAAAGTATATCGTCACGCAATCCGATCGTGGTCCGGATGAACTCTAAATTGTGGCATTGAGTCTTGAATCGCCTGCAGCAAACAGACCAGGGGTCAAGTTAACATTTCGCCGTTGCCAAGAACGGCTCTAGCGCACAATGTCTGGGCGGTTGCTACCCACCTCAGTCATGTCGGAGACGTCGGGCCACCCAAAACTTCGAGTCAAGGACGTAGCTCAACATCTGCAAAGTATACATACGGCTGTCACCTCCACATGCCACACCTTTCACGTCTCATGATGGCCTCCAAATCGATCCTCATCACAGGCTGCAGCAAAGGCGGCATCGGCGACGGGCTCGCCCGCGAGTTCAAGTCCAGAGGCCTGCGGGTGTTCGCCGCGGGGCGCAACCCGTCCAAGCTGGCCCACCTGCACGACCTCGGAATCACCGTCCTAGTCCTAGACGTCACTGACTCGGAGTCCATCGCCACGGCGGCCGAGACCGTCCGCCTGGCCACCGACGGCGGCGGCCTGGACATACTCGTCAACAACGCCGGCGTCAACCATTTTATGCCCTTCGCAGACTGCGCCGTCGACGACATCCGGCGCGTCTTTGACGCCAACGTCATCGGCGTCTTCGCCGTGACGCAGGCGTTCCTGCCTCTTCTTATCGAAACGAAGGGGATAGTCGCCAACATAGGGTCTATCAACGAGGTTCTTACGCCGCCGTTCCAGGCGGCCTACAACGCCAGCAAGGCGGCCATCGGGGCCTTCTCCGACACGATCCGCACTGAGCTCTTGCCTTTTGGTGTCAAGGTCGTTCATATCAAGACCGGGGCCGTGGCGTCCAACCTTTTCAGGGCGGAGCACCCGGGCGACAAGATGCCCTCCGGAAGCATGTACTCGGCTTGCAAGAGTAAAGTCGAGGACCGCACGTTCATGGAGGGTGTCAAGTTTGCCACGCCAGAGGAGTATGCAAAGGAGGTTGCCAATGACCTGCTGGGCAAGCCGGGTCCGGTTCTCTGGAGGGGACCAAGCGCTGGTATTGCGAGATTACTAGGCTACTTCGCGTGGCCTGGGATGCTGGTGAGTCACAGGAACTTCTTGAGGGCTGCAGAGTGCTAATAATTCGTGGCAGATCTCGTTTTACATGAAGGGCTTCGGCTTGAATGCTTTGATGTCACCAAAGGCAAAGTCGTCCTAATTTAAGTTTCACGACGGTGATTCACTTTGGCATAAATTAGAAAGGAAACAAGATTGACTGATCGAAACACCGCTAGATGCATAGAATAAAAAGAGCCGCCTTCACTTTCTGCTGTATCAATGACAACAGTCCGACCCTTCCGTGTCATCAATCAATGCCCTCCCATAGAATAGCCAATTCTCTCGGTCCCCATGTTGTGGGGCTGTTCACTTGCGGAACCATTCTTCCACATTGACATCGAATCCAGCCATGCGGACGGGAAATCCAGTGTCCCCGTCCAAACTTGCAGCGCGCTGCCGCTTTGGTGGAGGAGCCGTGTCGAAGCCCGAGGAGAGCTTTCTTTTGCTGTTCGACGTAGAACTCGACTCGTGGCCTTCGCTCAATTTGTTTTTTGACTTGCTCCCTGAGCTGACTCTTGAGCGGTGTTTCGAATGGCGCTTTGAATGGCGCCTCGCGTGGTGTTTCGACTTGTGGCGCGATTTTCGGCGTGACTTCCGCCTCGGCTTCCCGGTTTTGGCTGTCTTGTTCTCCTTGAGATTTTCATTGTTGCAGTTGTCGTCGCCGCCGTCGCTGTCGTCGTCGTCGTCGTTGAAAGCCGACCGGTACTGCTCCGCCACGGCACGCCCGACCCATTCGACCATTGGAGGTGGCACGGAATTGCCGAGCTGTTTCATTTTGCGTGATTTGCTGGTAGGTTTAAGTTCGAAACTATCTGGGAAACCCTGAATCCTGCAAAGTTCACGGATATGAAGCTTGCGGGCTATCAGGCCTTCGTCGTCGGGGCCCGGTGTTAACATCCACGACCCTCCATAGTATGCGGCTGTGATGCAACTATGATGTCCAAGGTCATGATAGAGTCTGCCACTAGCTCCTGTGTCGGTAATGATTGCCCCAAGATGCAGGATCCCTGTCCGCGTTCGCCAGCTCTCCGGGACATCGTCCACAATGTCCTCCCACGCTGCTCCAGGCGACTTCGCATTGTTCCATTTGACGATACCCTCCTCTTCTTTGAGCCTTGTAAAGTACTTCAGATCCGCACAGTCCACGGGAAGTAGGAACTCACGAATTGTCACCCGCTTGCGAACAGGCATCGGAGGGAACTTGAAGGGAGCTTGCACATCCTCCCGGACTGCGACGATGATGCCACGTCTGCGATGCTGCGGCAGGCCAAATTCCCAGGCCCAGAAGATGCTGTGACAGCACACATATCCAGCCTCTCTGAAAGCTTCGTCCAAATGCTTGTACCAGGGCCTGTCGCGGTTGAAGAACATGTCCACATTCTCCAAAAGAACAACAACTGGACGTTTCGCTGCTGCGATCTTGACAACATACCCTCCCAAGTCGCCATTTTTCTCACACTTTTCACCTGGCATCTTCCCCTGTAGACCAAACGGTTGGCATGGGAATCCTGCTGCGAGCACTGAAAATGACTGGTGAGCCACAAGATACGGCGTTTGATATGCGTAGCGTAGTGAAACAGAGAACTCTCAACCCAGTGCCTGTTCTGAAGATAGCACAACACTTCTGGGGTATTGAGTCCACTTTGGAATGCCGTAGCGTTCAAGAGGAGTGAAGATGCTTACCATGGTGGCGGGGAATGTTGCTTAGTCTGTTTTGGAAGACATCTCGAATATCTGCGCACTCGACAGGATAGTCTGCATCCGGACTTCTGTTGCTCTTGTAAGTTTCAACGGCAGCAGCGTCGATATCATTTGCGTAGACACATTCGAAACCGGAAGCTTCAAGGCCAATTCGAAAGCCGCCAATGCCACAGAACAGGTCGACAAATGTGGGCGCCATGATCCGCGCTGTTCATACTCTTGTGAAAACGGCTGGATTCCAGTGCTAGCGATAGGAATAGAATAG
Source organism: Diaporthe humulicola (assembly GCA_038088545.1). Lineage (NCBI taxonomy): Eukaryota > Fungi > Ascomycota > Sordariomycetes > Diaporthales > Diaporthaceae > Diaporthe > Diaporthe humulicola. The sequence continues at coordinate 72,132 of JBBWSL010000041.1, read as the reverse complement.
ACTGTGCATCGTTGAGCCCGTCATTTTATGGGAGAACAAACTAGCTTAATGAATTTTATCTCGCCAACGAATATTGCCAACGTTTCTCGGAGTTTTGTCATCGCAGCCGCAGAATCCCGGATGTGCTTGAAAGAGAAGTTCCCAGAGGCCCATTGTCTGTGGGTTTCTAGAGGCCTTTCGAGATTTTTCTGGCCCAAAGATCTCTGTACAGAAACATGGCCGTGGCTGCAATCCTAGGCAACCGAAGCCTGGATCTACTGCCTCGATGTCTTGAATAGCACAAGTAAAAACAACAAAGCCCGACTCAAGATGTGGGAAGTTGTCTTTGGAATAAACACCAAGTCCGTTGACAGTTAAATTACAAGGAAAACAACGTAAGCACTTTGAGTCATGATGTGTGCAGGAGTTGGTGTCAAGCCGATTTAAACCACATCGACTCAAGAAAATCGAATTGCCTGTGGGCACATTACAACCAATAAATCCAGGACACAAGGCTCGGGCAATATACCAGCCGGCATGTAGAAGGTCTGTAGAGAGGCACCACTTTACCTGACGTTATTGGATCTGGCCCGTGCCATCTGATGCAAACTCATAGGATGTTTCCCATGACCTCCAGACCCTCCAAAACTTGATCAAAGTTCTTGCCTGAATTACTCAAGCGCAGGGTCGACACAGATCCACATGTTTGCTGTGGAGTGGGGTGGCTTTTAATAGAAATGCGGCGCGGCCAACGGGATGTCCACCATAACAAGCGAGGGCCAATGATACGGACCTGATGCACCTATGGGAGGCCTGACTGTTGGTAACCTGATGGTATTTTTGGTGATTATGGTGGACTCCTCACCAGACCTGACGCCAAACGAATTCAATCCCATTGACCTTGTTCTGCGTGGATGCCACAGCATCTAATTACTCCGAGCAGCAGTAAGACAGGGTACTAGGAAGGCTATCTTCACCCATATTCGAGAGATTTTGTGTTTTCCGGACGTGACCTTGTTTTTCACCATGTACTTGAAGTCCAACATCGATGTCAATGCTTCATGGACGGTCACAAAGTTCCCACATCACAGACCAAAATAGGTCCATGACAATGGATCGAGTTCCCACAGCAGCCGTTATCTTGACCAGCCGAGGCCCTACATTTCAGCCAGCCAGATTCCAGTCTGTAACGAGTGGCCGATCACCAAGCTGTACATTACGGCACTGCCGTGTCTTGCATTGTGGGGTTCGAAAATCTACCGATGTTTGCCTTTTTTATTTAAAGAGCATGAGTGCTGGCCATCTTGATTCGCATTTCCCATGTCAATCAGCCTTTGTTTGTCATCAGTGAAAAGTTTGTTATATCTTGGGGATCCAGAATTTTTCAAAACCTCGAAAGATCAAGCCGTGCATCACCTCTCTCTTGCGGTAAATGAGATCAAGCGAATCCAAGATGCCCTCTCGCCTCTCCAAGAACAGGCCAGCTACCAGTACCATAACTTCGAACCGGCAGGCCCCGATGACTTCAGATACCAATGCACACATGATCTCTCGAGAAATTTGCGATATCACGGAGGCACAACGTAACTCTAGGTTGCAGGCCAGCCCAACTGAGGTGAAACGTCCTTGTTCAGATCACATCGCAAGGCAAGCAGTCAGCCATAACATCATATCGGTTGTCGGAGGAAGGATCAAGCCAAAGTCGATTCAAACTCCTATCGTTGCCAAATCCGTGCTTCCATCAGGGTCTCGCAGTGTAGAAGAAACTGAAAGTTCTTCACCGGCGCAAACATCTCTAACGCGCATATCTGGCATCGACTGCTTTTGCAGCACGGGTGATAGCATGCGACGACCAAAGTTCCTGGCTCCTCCTGAATCGGATATCAGCATAAAGTCGACTTATTCACACCCCGTCACAGAGTCGACACTGAACTAGAACTGTCAGAAATACTTGTCTAGTCAAGTATGGAATCAAATCTTTGCTTCACCTGCACACGATCGAAGCTTTGGCAGGGTTAGACGAAGTAATATAACGGCATACTGATATTGGGAATCCAAAAATACAATTTAGAGCCCGCCCACGTTGGGAAGTTAGTCTTACTTTTATCAAATGGCAATGATCTCGGTTTAAAGATGATAGCCAGGGTGAGGGTGTGCAGTAGAGAAGATATATTTTATCATTGAATTTTGACAACTCGTTGAAGGATATGCTAGTATACACTGAACTTGATCTTGAGGGTACCCTCCATAGCTTGAGGTGGTCTAGGTTAATGCACAAGCCTGCGCTGGTGTGTAGCTGTGGGACGAAACCCACGAATCTTTCCATGACCCCATTCATATCTGTGCCATTGATGTTTGCAGATCTTTCACATCTGATATTTTGACTGGTGAAGGTGGGCCGAGAGTGTCTTTTGCCACAATTATCTTCGAAAGGTCAGTTTGCGGGAAGAGATTTGCGTCGCTAGAAGCAATGCAGTGATGGTTGGGAGGTGGGGTTGTTTATGTCGAGACAAGTATTGATATTGTCGAGATCAGTACGGTGGATTTGTTACTCTGAATTCGTCTATCTAGTTCCCATCATTTTGTTAGAGGTTGGGTGTTGATTGACTGATAAAAATGGATATCAACCGTAACTGCATCAGTACCTAACCTTTTGACCAGACACAATCTCGGAAGAAGTCATAGCCGCAAGACCTGGATACATATGTAGGCGAGACGTCTCCAGGTATGTAGTAATGGTCACCGCGTTCTATTTGGTGCTCTCCTTCAAATGCAGCGCAAGCCTTCCATCCCTGTTGGCTTAGACATTCGTCGGAGAGTCTCCTGAAAGGTATTGTACCGGCACCCCGCGGGAGAGTTTTGAGAGGGAACTGTGGCTGCAATACCCAATTTGCCAAACTTTTCAGCAGGGACAGAAATGTTCCCGGACCAGGTTCCAGAAGCAGCAGCAGGCGGCTCATGTTCTTGGGCTTTGCAAGTCGAACCAACTGAGCGAGGTCCACCCCAAACAAGTCAGTCTCATCTACCTCAGAGTGCCTGTCTGGTGGAGCTGCGAGAAATTTGACGTTAACCCCGTACCCCAGGCAGAGGAACCGTTCCAAAATCAAGAATTCATTGTCAAGGTCCACTATGAAACAGTTGAAGTCGGTATCGGCGCGCAATTCTGACACTCGGAAAGCAAGTCTAAAACAGAATAACAACCACAAAGGTATAAGCTCCGGGATGTCCTTGCTTTGTGATCTGTACACTTCGACCAGGGAATCTGGGTCCGCTCCATGGTCGACTAGCAGTTCGAACATTTCGTACGATGGAGCAGCCGCACCCACACAAATCAATGATCCGAGGCAAATATCCTCTCGGTCGAGCTTTTGCGTCCCGTCATTGAGTATTCGGGTGATATAATCGATTTGGTGGCCATTCACGGCAAGATGAAAAAGTGAGTAGGCTTTCCTTCTGACGCATGGCTTAACGCGGTCAAAACTATTAAGCATAAATTGCAGCCAACACTCGTCCACGGACCCGTCAGTGGTACTGTTGCCAGAGAGCAACTCACGCCTCGCTTCCATTAGCTCGCACAACTTTTCCATCATTTCAAAGTGTATTTGGTGAACCTCAATTTGACGATCTGGTAGCCATTTGCATCGGAAGGCTCTACTAAATATTTGCTCAAAGTGTTTGGCCGGTGATGGAACCGGGACGCTCATCTGGAGAATAAGGCTAAGTCGCAGGTCGAGGTGAAATATTTCATCACCTGGTGCAGGCGCTGAACCAACCGAATCCAGCTTCGACTGAATAAATTCTTGCGCAGATCTGTGAATAAAGCAGCAGTCGTGGCTTAAATAGGGATCATCCTGCTCCGTAGTCCACTTGGTGATTTCCACAAAATGTTTTGTGTACTGGGCCAGAAGACCACGGACTTTGGACACTCGAGTATTCAATTCGTTCGTCGATAACACCTGAATCGGTTCTTTGTACGGGAACTCATCGTCGAATAAGGCGTCCTCCAGCCAGGATAATTTTATGGCGTCTCTTGCGATTGTTTCGGGGTATAACATAAGTAGTTCGCAGATGCTCCGCAATATGAGCTGATGGTGCGCATCTTGGCGTAAACCCTGCCACATACCGTTGAAGAGGTCTTCGATGCCAGAAGGTAGCCTCTCAATCGTGCGTTTCATGGCTCTCAATGACATTCCATGAATTATGTCATCTTCGAGGTTTTTTGCAACGAGCACCGCCCATAGGATAACGCCCTCAGATTGGTCGGAAATGGTCTCGACCAGTTCTTGAATGTTCTCTCCTGTGACATCGCTGAATTGTCTTATTCCCTCAAATCGTTTCATCAGGATCTTTCGAATATCTTCTCTAGTCAAGTCTTGTAGATCGATCGTCCGACTGGGTTCATCGAAGACAATGTTGAACTCCGCGTTCGGTCGACCCGAGCAGATGATCTTGATGTCTTCCGACTCAGTCCACTCATTCAAGATTCGAGCAAATTTGAAGCGATCACCACAGTCTCCTTCTAGTTCATCCATGCCGTCAATGAAGATACAGATTCTGACCGTCTCATGGCATTCGATGGAAAGAAGTCTTTCCCAGGCCTCCTTTAATGTCTCGAGGCGAAATGAACACCTGTAAGAGTCGTCGGGAAAGTCACGGGTGAATGGTTTGGGAAACAATATATCCGCAAGATCGGGACAGTGGCAGAGGAGTTCGAAAAACAATGTTCTGTAGAAACCTTCCATCGATCTCTGCAACGGCGTCCCATGCAGGAGGAACATTGTGGACACGCGTACTAATCTCTTCTGGCCAGCCCATTTTCGGAGTCTTCGATCAGCTTCTTGTTTTCCACGGCCCGCAATCAGATATTTCATCACTGTCGACTTTCCAGACCCAGGCTTTCCACGCAAGAAGAAGACCCCGCCGTCGTGTTCAAGGAACTCGGATATCTTCGCGGCATTCTTCTGACGCCGGTCGCGGACTCTTTCTTCGTACGTCTGCTCAGGAATTGTCGTATCTACATCATTCGATGTGCGTGTTTCCATTGGCCCCTTTGTACCGGAAGATGCGTTTTCATCCTTGAACAACCAATGAAAGGTCCCATATGTAGCATCGGCGATACTGTCTGCTCGCTTGTACATATCGTCGAAGTACAGCTGACGGAGGACTGAGCTGTTGCCAGTGAGCGCCACAGCTTTCTGTTTTAGTTGACGTAATTGGGTGCCTTCGACCTCGTGACTCAGATGGAGGCTATTCTGCACAGCCACAGACCGTTCCCTATGTCCTAATCAGCCGAGGCCAGATCGTGCACTCTCTGGAGAAAGTCTTACAATAAGATGAGGTTTAGTCTCAGAATCATTTGCTCTCGATATTCACCAAGTCGCTTCTCAATTCCTCTCACTTCTTTCTCATTGATCAGGCTGCGCAACATGATGTTCAGGCTTTGCAGGCCGCAGCGTCTCTTTGCGGTGAGCTTCTGAAGGATGGCGGCGAGATCGCTGGACAACCCGCGACATTGATATTCGAGCTCGAGCAAGGCCTTCTCATGATCATCCCGGCACGTCAGCTCTGTGCGCATCTTCTTGGTGACGTCTCGCAGGTCTTGGAGGACGTTGCCGATGTGAACATTCTCTTCCGTCGCACCGCTGGTGGAGCTGTACACGTCGTACGTTCCCCGCACGATGGTCCAGGAGAAGTCAACAAAGGTGATGATGCTGGATACAAGCCCGGCGATATCCATCTTTTGCCGATGACGAAGGTTGGCGGGATTTAGAAGGCGGCTACTGACTCTGGTGCAATGAAACCTGTAATGGTTGGAAGTAGGATGCTGGGGAGAAACCGAAAAAGTCGACATAGTTTCTTGGAAAGTCCGTATTAGCATGCATCGTTACCTGAGGACCCTGCAACATGCCAGAATGAGCAATCAGTTGCTGTCTTATGTAGTGTAACAGCTCACAGGGCGCGTAATTAGAGCTTTGACGACTTGTTCGTTTGAGCAACGAATCAATTGAAAAGCATATGGAATACCTGTTCCACACATGTTTTCCTGTGGATAGTTCGTGTCGCCGACAGGTAACATTAACTTGCCATTCACGTTGCATTCATGGCCCTGTCAAATGAACACAAAATTAATGCATCATTTGAACGGTTTTTATTGCTCAAACCTGCAAAAGCTGCCGAAAACGACGCAGCGTACAACAATGTACCACCATATCACTATCTGAATACGCGTTTGGGGGGTTGGGGGTTGGTAGAGACGGCATAGAAGAGCTCGGGCGGGATAGTTGCGATGAGGGATAGCTGCGACGAATGGAATCAATACCCAGTCAATTGTAATCTGACGGACTCAGGGTATGCCAGTGCGTTAATTTGCAGCAGTCACTCTATTGGAGTGATGCCCATCGAGTTCGGCACAAACCTAAGTCCCATAAAGAGGAAGCAGGAATTGTTGAAGCACCAACAGACGTCAGATTTTGACATGCAAAATGATTGAGTGCCAGTGAAGGTAAGAAGACTCTCGAAGAAACGGAATGTACCAATATAACTATTTGTAACTGTACCGAGATCCTCGGCGAGGCCGTTTTGGTTTGCCGAGGAATAATGAATGGAATCGGCAGTCGTGAATGAGGCGGCTTGTAATTCTTCCGCGTAGCAACTGACGGATTTCGATAAATGTCCGATTGATAATCGGCCTTTGCAGTTACCTTCTAATATAGTCTAATCTAAGTAATGGAAGTCCTCACTAGACAGACATTTGGAAACCGCGGGTTAACAAGCACGGTCGTCGTCGGATATCGTCGAATAGCACAGCATCGGATACAGTCGCACGCACAGCTGGTAGCTGGTTCCCTCTCCTTTTAGCTTCTCGTTTGATGGGTCGTATTGGCAAAGCTCCAGCTGTGGCTTGATATTTGGCAGGCAAGAACCGACCTAAGGGCGTTTCAAGCACTGTTCTAGTGTGAGGCCACCTCATCCGAGCATCCATGCCCACGAGGACGGAGGCGCTAACTAGCTCGCCCACATGGGCGGAATGACCTTCAGCTCGGACGGGGCTAACGTCGAGATACGAGAGGGCGACCCTATTTTTGTCGAGTAAGCTTTGCCCACGGCCCTTGATTGTGCTATTGTGGCTTTTAAGTCTGTACTGGCTAATGCAGGAACGAAATAGTTCACCACCTTTACCCGCACACTCGGGACATAGCATGGTCCTTTATTCCAAGCATGCACACAATAGCTTTCTGCTGGTTAGCTGCACTGCAGCACCGCCCCCTTCCGCATGGAATGTGGGTGAGTGGGAATTCGGACCATCCCGACAGGCTGGGTATAAAGCAGATGGCCGCTGTCGATCAGTGCTGTCGTCGCTGGAGTCAACCAACGCTCCTCGTCACGGCTACCGGTAGCAATTACATTCGTTATTTACTCTGTTTCGTTCATTTTCAGGTCTCCACTCTTTCGACGGCCTTCAGTCTCTCGTTAGCACCATACAACCCAGCAGCCAAAAATACAGACAATCTTTCAATTACAATACATTCGTTCCACTAACAATGCATACCAAGCCCGCCCTGGCAGTCGTTGCCTCCCTCATGGCAGGGCTGAGCAACTCAGCCGCCGTCGGAGTCGAACCTCGAGCAGTAAGCTGCGCAAATGATCTGCTTTACCGCCTGATGGGGGCTCTCCCGGCCTATGGAGCCCCTTTCTGCAAGGCTGCCGTGAACATGTCACCAAAGACACCAACTGCCACCATCACAGTTGCACCTACTGTGTAAGTACCTACTTCGTTCCAAGGTTCCTGTTCACACCCGAGCCGTTCTAACACTTCTTCTCATAGCACCGTCGGAGCCACCGCGTACTCAACCGTATACGTCACGGACAAGACACAAACCACCACGATCATCGTCCCCGGAAAGCGCGATGTCATCCACTACCGCAGCGAACACGTCCACGAGCTGGACGACCGCGCCATCCTCGAGGACCGGGCCCTCCTCGACTTCGCCGTCTTTGCCTCCGCAGCCCGCGTCCCGCTAGGCATCCCCGCCGTCTCCGCCGCCTGCTCGTGCTTCACGTCCCTCTGGACGGCGCCGACGGTCACCTCCACTGTCCAGGGCAAGACAGTGGTGACGGTATCCGCGGCCAAGGTCACGGTGCCCACCACGATCACCGTCAAGGGGGTCACTGTCACGTCCGTCAGCAAGGGGTTCGTGTCGAGCACGACCGCGGTCACCACCACGAGCAAGCCCACCACCCCGAGCAGCACGCTCCCGTCCACCTCCACAACCCCGGCCTCGTCGTCCGTAATCACGTCGGTGAGGAGCGAGAGCTCCTCGTTCGTGCCCGTCACCACCATCACCAACAGCGCGGACCTGTCCAGCATCAGCTCCATCCTCTCATCTGTCATGTCCAGCATCACCTCGTCGCTGAGTTCTTCTGCTACTCCATCTGTTGCCAGTCCTAGCTCGAATGCCGCGAGCTCTTCGACCGGGTCTGCAAGCTCATCCGGGCCCACGAGTTCCGTCGTGCCGAGTTCGTCCCAGACGTCCACCGCCGCGTCTTCATTGTCGCTCTCGGCCGCCAGCACCACCACTTCCGCGTCGTCTTCCTCAATTGACTCCAGCTCCCTCTCCTCGTCCACTGTCCCCAGCTCATCTTCGACTGTTCCTAGCCTGTCATCCACCGCCTCAAGCACATCATCCGACGCCCTCTCCACCTCCAGCACCCTCCCCTCAAGCACCCTGTCCACCAGCAGCCAGTCAACCATAACCTTCTCCCCAACCTCAAGCACCAGCGACCTCCCCACAAGCAGCCTCTCTACCTCCTCGACGCAGCCAACCTCGAGCAGCACGCCGCCCAAGGTTTGCGGCGTCGACCTCAAGCCCTACGACATCGCCGTGCCGCAGGCGGCCACCGCCTTCAACGGGTGCAACCCGGACTCGGCGACCAACTGGAGCGCGTGCCACCGGGACGTCAACGGCACGGCGGTCTGCAGCTCGTGCGGCAAGTGCGGCACCAACACGGCCGTGTGCACCTCCGACTCGCAGTGTGCCGCCGGCGAGGCGTGTCTTGTCGCGACGGCGTGCAACGGGGGTGCTGCTACGTGTATTCCTATCAATGACAACTGCTATGCGGTTCCCAAGTGAGGTGGACTTTTTGCTTTTTGAGATGCGGGCGTTAGGACGGGGAGTAAATGCATGTACGTTAAATGTGATATGAATAATTGAGGGGTATGATTCTTGCTGTACTGTCAAAAGCGCTCCTGTAAATAGATCTAATGTGTAATCAGACCTTCTGTATCCACACGCATATCTTTCTGATGCAGCCCGTATCAGTGCGCCGACTTCTCTCTCTACCTCTGTAAGTTCCTGTAGTCTGTCTACAAATCCAACTCCGAAACAGGTCCCTGGCCCCATCCAAAGGGCCACATCAACTTGGAGAACACCCACATGAACATCCCTAGAATCCGATAAATGACAGCCAACCAAAGAAGAACAACGTTATGAACGAAAAACCCTGATGAATTCCAGACGTCCCGCCCCGCACCCCGAGGGTCCGTCCGCGCCTTCTGGGTAATGGCCAGGGCCCAATTAAAGTCAGCGATGGCATCATTAACGCCGGCCTGGATGAGTGACGCCTTGCGTGGCGGCTGCTTGACCTCGGGCCATGCGCCGGGGAAGTCGGCGGGCCCCTTGTGCTTGCCTTCAAAGTCGCGGAGAGTCAGGTTGTGGTCCTCGTGCTCGCGCTCGCGGACACTCTCCTTGCCAAGCTTGCCGCGGATGCGGGCCTGCTCCTCCGAGGGTGTCTTCTCCCACCAGGCCTTGACCGTGTCGAACATGTACTGCTGTATCGGGGTCTTGTTGTCGGGAAAGGATGGGTGGTGCAGCACCGAGAGGATCTTGTCGATTACTAGGTCTGCGTCGATGTCTGCGTCGTCCCAGCATTTTACGATCTGCTGAGTGGCCCAGTTTGTTGTCACTGTGGCAACGAGACCGGCGGGCTGGTTCAGGACGTTGCTGAAGTGGTCCTTTGAGAGATCCGAGTGGCTCGGGTCGGACGCTGAGCTGCCGTCCTCGAAGACCTTTGCAGAGTCGCACTTGGCGGCTTCCTCGTCAACGCGGTCCCGGGCCGCCTTGACGGCGTTGCGCAGCTCCTTGACCGAGGACTCGAGCATGACCGCCAGGTAGCTGAACACGAGCTGATTGGTGTACTCACCCAGCTGGCCATGAGAGTAATCTTGTGTCGAGTCTTCCTCGTCTTCCTGACCGGCCTGTAAGTACTTGGATACCGCGTCATGAAGATAGATGACGGGCTCGATCGTCTTCCACAGGAGGTTGGCATCGGGGAGGTCGCTAGCTGACAGTGGTGTTTTATCGTCAGGCGCATGCTTCTTGAATATCTCCTGCACGGTCTGCAGCTGTCGCAAAAGTGGGTCCATGTCTGGTTGGACCTTGCTTAATCTGCTGATTCCAGTCTTAATAAGTTGGAAGAGGCGATCAAAGGCCAACCCACCGCGGTTGAGTTTCTGCGTCATCATGGTCAGCGTTGGCTGCAATTTGTTGAACACCCGTGGCCGGATGAAGGGTACTCACACTTGAAAGCTCTCCAAGGGAGCCCTTGGACTGCAGAACTGCCTTGTCATCGGCTTCTCCAAGCAGTGAGTGGAAGATGTCCAACATGCCGAAAGTGCCGGTAGTAAGAGGTGCGACGACCCTTCCCGCTCTGGCGCCGTCGGGTACCGTGACCCGGCATGCATCGCCGACGAAGGGGAAAATGCCTTCTTCGCCAAGCTCATGTAGACACAGCTCGACAAAGTTGCTGTGAGCGGCGAAGTCCTCCAACGTATGCAAGGCAGCACCCAGCCGACGGAACGAGTCCTTCCTCGCCTCTGTCTCATGCTGGGCCCTCCCCTTGCGCCCAAGCTCGATGCATTCAACCAGTTGCCCGCGGAGGTAGTCAGCGGATGTGTCCCACCCGTTCCCATAGTTGGCGATGTAGTTCTTCATGCCGGTCTCGGGGTCGATTTCCAGCTCCTTCGGATCGATCGGACCACGCAGGCGCGCGTCGATCTTCTTTGCATCCTCAGGGTAGCCACAAGGGTTGTCAATATGCTCGACGTGCGTGTAGCAGCCGAGGCGCTCGCGTGTCACGTCAAACTCATCGGTCGCAAAGCCAAACTCCATGAAGGCCATGACGGAGACGATGGCGCGCAGGATGGGCTCGGGGACGTTCTCGAGACATGTTGTGTCGATCACCTGGGAGAAGTCGCGCAGCCAGTTACCAAAGTAGATCTGCTTGCGCTGCAGCTTGGTGAACCTGTAGCCGGTGATGAAGCTGGTCGGCAGGAACTTGAGCACCTCGGCCAGGTCGCCGTGGCGCCAGACATAGCCCTTAAACTCGCTGTCTGGGGGCACCTCGCCGGCGCCAAAGGCTGCGACTGGGCTGGCGAGGACCAGGCAGATGAGGAAGATGAGGAGCAAAGATGTTGTCGAGGGCATCGTTGCTATCGGCCAAGATCCATAATTTCGTGGTTGCTTTTGTCGGTGCTGTCTTATTGTGTGTCTGTGTCTGTGTCTGTGCGTAGGTGCGAATGATTTGAGATTTATGCCTGGACCAAGGATGCAAGTGACTGACAGACAGGCTAGAGGCTAGTCTGATGACGTCTGACCTCGGCCCGGTTGCTAGACAGGGCTCAGCGTCGTAGTGACGGAATGTTGGAACTGATCCGAGTGCCCGGAGCATTGTCTCCGATTAGTGTGGATGTGTGCCACACTGTGGCGTCATGTGGCGCAGCTCAGCGTTCCAACTTCATGGCATCAAAACACTGCAGTCAAACCTTGTCTCTCGTTCGTTATCGACATCATCATTAAGTATTCTACACATTGTTGGACAAACCCGACACCTCCCACGCGTCGTATTACTTTTCCAACACTTTGATTATGGTAATCAGACAATCGACAGCATTCCCGTCTCTTTCTGGCACAATCTCCCAGTGAACAACCTGGTGGCGCCCACCAGTGGCCAACCCATGTCACAACATCTTGTGGGATAGCCTGCCGCAGGATAATCTGAAGTCAGATGATCTCTTCCATGGGATGTTCTCGCGAGGGATGACCTCCCGTGAGACAACCTCCCGTGAGACAACCTCCCGTGCGACCACCTTGTGTATAAGCTCTTTCGGAACCACCGAGCAGACTCTTCACAACCCGATGTGCCAGTGGGCTACTATCGGCCGGGCCATGCAGAAGAGATTGACGCCGTCGTTGACAAAGACATTAAGCTCTCCTGTCTCCATGGTGGAACGACATGCTTCTCGAATGAAGGGACACGGTGGAACACGTTCCTTGGCCTGTCCATCCGGGCCGTTGATCGAGGTCGCTGTGACCTGTGGGTCCAGCCCCCACGCCGCCGGCATCGTGGGGCGAACGCATATCGCTTGTGGTCGAGCTCTCGGAGCTGATATCAGCTTTGGTGCAGCAGTCTTGGTCTTGCCTTCGTCCGCCGGTGATGTCTTCGCCTTCTTGGCAGGCTTCTCGTTGTTTTCCATCTCTGTGTCTACTGCCTTTCGCTTGCCCTTCTTCTTCCGTCTTCCCTTCTCTGGTTCCTTTTCGGTTTCGTCGGTTGTTGGGACGATGCGAGCGAAGCTCACAACCCAGGAGAGCATTGGCGCCAGCTCCTTCATGATGACAGACTCAGTGGCATCGGACCAGGAGCCCCCTGTGCAATATCCCAAACCCTTTCTCCTCGCCTTGCCTGCGAGCTCGTCGGCTGTTGCCAACTGCGGCACTGCGTTGCGCGGGCACCAATGCATCTCTACAACCACCTCGATTCCGTGGCCTTGCAGTGCCATGACGAGATCTCGTATCTGTCTGACCAGTTCTGGTGGTAACATCTTTTTCGTTCGCTCTGGGATTTCCCCTGTTCTGGAAATGTGTCGAAGAATTTCCTGACAATCGGCCGTGACCTTCACTTGGACAGTGCTGGCGTGTTGCGTCAGCACAGAGAGACACCGTTTGATCTCATCGTTAGCTGCATGGAGAGATTCCAAGATGCCGACGCCCTCCATCGCCAGGATCCCGGGCACGTAGCCATACGGCCAGGCCTTCTCGACCATACCCCCGCAGGAGGGATCTATGGATCCGGCTGTCCATTCATGTGGCAGCCAGTCCCGTCTGTACGCCAATCCAACGCCGCCGCGGGGATTCTTGTAGCTTCCGTCGCTGAAGGTACACAATTGGATATCGTGAGGGGTAGAGACTAGGGACTAGTTAAGCACCTGCTCCAGGCCCCGAAGGACTGTGTGACGGGTCGGGGGTTGCGAATGGACCAAGTGGTACTCACCATGCGATGCAGCTGCATTGGCCGACCTAACTGCTTCACTGTGTTTGTGCTTGATGATCGCCCTGGCCACCGTGCGGCCGCCCTCGACCATGATTGGGAGATCCTCACTCTCTACCATCATCTTGTCCTCACATTTGCCCTGCGTCGAGCGTCGTTTGCGAAGGTTGTAGCGATGCATGGGGGCAATCTGCGAGAGGAGTGGGGGAGAAGGATTGGAAGAGGTCGAGGTGTGTCGAGGAGTCGAGGGGTCGAGGGTCCAAAGTTTGGGAGGGCGAAATAAAAGACTGAGAGTAAGAGAGGGCGAGAGGGTAGGAGGGCGAGAGGGTAGGAAGGCGAGAGGGTAGGAGGGCGAAAGGGTAAGACCAAGCAAGGCCAGAACAGGAGGGTCGGAGTAGGAGGGGCTAAGGAGGAATGGCAATTGTGATTCACCTTGCCCAGTCAATGAGACCAGGCCAGGAACCCTACGCCTCTCCTTATAAAGGTCGAAGAAAAGGGAAATTCGAAGTGTCTGTGGTGTAAGTAAACACAGCTGCACTCTTGCTGCGCGCCAACCGCGGATTCTGACTTCGTAGTAACGACAGGTACAGGATTGCAGACATTCTGGGTTCGAGCCACATCTGTGTCGTCTCCCCGGCTGATACTTCATCTTTTTTTTTGGCATTCTGTCTGCACATCATTTCGCTCCCTCCCCCAGTGTCTTGTCTCCGTTGGTGGAGCAAGGGGCGGGGGGCATTCTGCATGCGGCCCAGCATTGCCTGGTGCTCAGACTTCCCTCTCCATGTTCTTATGGACAATTTTGGCTGTTCTGCAGCAAATTTGAGCAGCTTCAACTTTTAACTGGGAATTAAACACTTTTGTGGGCTTTGTCACGCATGTCAACACTCGCCAGTGTGCCAGGAGACGATCGTTTCAGTCGTCGTATGGCCCAACCACGTCTCCTGGGGACCGGCTACGCCAGATAGCTGAAGAATCGGCAGTCTTTGACACAAAGGGCTACTTGCCCGTATCGTGTCAAGTAGTTTGGGACCGATGGAACCCTTGAGGTCACCTGCTGGAGGCGTGCTTGATGTGGACATTCAAGTGAGAGCGCTGTAAGGGCTTATCGTCACATGGACAACACTGCCAGTGGTCTTTCACAGTTTCTCGTCATTATAATCTGGAAAGTATCAAATAAGTCGCATTGACCCTCTTCAGAAAATTAATGCTCGTCTGACGATAGTCTGGGACAGGAGGGGCGCTGCAGGGGCAGGTAGCCCGAGGGTCAACCTCGAGACACAGCAACGTTTGCAGTACCTGCAACCAGCCCCACCGAGCGATTACCAATTACATAGACATCAGTGAAATTACATTCCTAACGACCATCGAGTGTAGTTGAACACTTCTGCGTGCCGCTGGCGGGTATCCATTGGCTGTTCGTCCCAGTCTCTGGCTGCTTGTTGGACCGGCTCCCACAGATCAGGGCTTGCTCGCGTCAGCATTCCCAAGAGTACCACCGCCAACGGTTCTGGTGGTATTGGCTGAGTGGCCTGGGGCCCTTCATTCCTCTGTGGATTGACGATCCGCCAAACGGGTTGAGTGGGAAGCGGGATGCGAAAGGAGATACCATCCAGGAGCATATGGATGTATGTCTGAGCATCACCACGTACTCCAGGCGGGAGCTGTTCCAGGATGAAGGTGCGCTGGCCGTAGACGTACTCTGGAACCCGTTCTTACAGAATACGGCCTCGCTGGGTTCAACTGCCGCCCTCCGCAACCTATTTTTGCTACCTCTGCCATTTATTTGTAATCACCAACTTTCAGTGTCTCGTTTGTAGCTACCCTAACAGATCTAATCTTCCCAGCTTGGCGTAGTCATTGATGCCGAGCTTAGGAGATGTAGGTTCCTCCTTTTCGAGCAGCATGAAATATCTCGAAGTTCGTTTGCAGCTTGTACTTCCACCTTTAGCTCCACTTGGCTCGATAGAGACTTCGACCAGTAGTCTCGTAAAAGTCCGTGTGAATACTCCCATTTATTGCCGCTCCTGCCAGTACTGCAGCCGCCTTCAGCTCGCCAGCGGGGCAGTGTTTGGTGGTCGAATGCAGGCCAGGCCTCGCTTACCCTTCTACCCACAGGGTACGGCTGAATGCCCCTGATTCTACTCCTGTCGCAGAATTTCTTTTGTGTGACATATTGCATGTGAGTAAAGATATCCATAAGACGGCTGGAGATGACCTGTAGGCACCCAAACTTTGACCTGTGGCTCCCAAATCTTTCAACATCCACCAGCGCTTCAACCCTTTCCCATGACCATATTTTTTCACACATTTTTCTCATTGCTTTGGTCGCGATACTGACCCTAATTTCATTAATCAGAGAAATCTCTGTCAGTGCTAGGCCCTCCGTGGTCTCTCAAGAGCTGCTTCATGTGAGATGCATGAAATCGAGTCCTGCAAGTTTGAGATTACTACCATGTATTTCTTCTGTTGATACGCAACACCTTTTGCATTAAAGATTACCTCGACACAGTCAGGGGGAGACTTTGCAGCGATGTTGTTCTCTTTTGAAATTAAACCCTTACAGAGCTACCCGAGTTGAATCTATCTCAGTGCCTATCAAAAAATGTGCTTGAACGAAACATTCCGACAGCCAGAACGCTTCCGCTGCAAAGGAGTCACTTCGTAGCTCAGCATGAAGATCCCCCTCGCCGGCGTATGTCAAGTGGAATATCTTTGGGGCACAATTGCACGGTTATTCATCCACTCTAAAGACCGTGTCACGGGACGATGGATCCTCACAGCGTGAGGGCCTGCGTCATTCCCATTCAAAATTGGGCTTCTTTTTCCAAAACTACACGTCAGGACTTCATTGTGGGGCTCAGTCCTCTTTCGAAGAACAGCAAAACAGAAACAGGCGTTGCATAGAGTTTCGGCTCTGCTCGAGTAGTGTCAATTATTGTCTAGAACAAACCTAAAATATTTACTGGTCTGCGCGGAGTGAGTATGTGTTCCCGTGCGTCTTTGATCCTCCTGGCCATTGGACGAGGACAGAACATATTGCAGTCCACGCCGTTTCGCCCACACTGCCCATCGATGACAGTCAATTTCACTCTCCATCTCATTCTACTCGCCTAGTGTATTACGGAAGTTTCTGATCCGTGGCGTCATGGAGAATTCTTATGTCCGGACTTCTGGCGTTCACACAGGGTGTGGATGTTGAGCCATGCCTTCTGCAGCTGCCCATGACGGGATACACTTATTCAGGATTGTCTAGGCTAAGTTGACGGAAGAGCCGGAGCCAAGGGAGCTCTTTATTTCATGCCCATTGACAACTTATGCAGGGAATCCGCGGGAACGAATTGGTTTCTGCTAATAGACAGGCTCTTTGGGAAATAGGAGTTCAAAGACGGGCTTTAAGATCGAGTTCTTGTCATCACTAGCGTTGGTGCTCAAATGTCATTCGTCTTGTTATGCCAAGGCTCTCACTTGAGTCGTTCAAAGGGTAGTTGCCCGCGCTATGGCACTGTTTAGTCGTCATTGAGAGTATGATGGAGTGGGTTTTCCCCATATTTCCCCGAGCCTCAAATCTCCAGAGAAACTAGCATCCCTGCAATGTTCAGTACAGAATGACTCAGCCTTATCCGAGTGTGTTTATGAAGTACCCAGACCTGAACCCCTGAAGCGATCTATGGTGCTTAAAATAAATCATTGGCTAGATTCGCACTAGGTCAATCCTTGGCTCATGAACTTTATTCTTGGCGAACGAAACGAGAATCCCTTTTGCAGCTAACCCACAAAAGATCCGCCAACACATCTTTTATGGAGGCGTGCACACGGCATCGACTGTCGATGATGATGATCTTCAGCGATCCACAACCGTAGTCAATGCGTCTTCACCTATATCGATTTTCATGTACTAAACTCTTTGTTTTTCGATGATGATAGTGACGAGAATAGAATATCGACGACAAAAGCGTATCATGCGTTGTGCTCGGCCGGGTCGGACGGCGCGAGTCCGCCTCACGGGAGCCACATCGCGTCCCGAACACTCACCCGGTTCATCCCATCTCGACTCAAGCCGTGTCCACAATTCTCACCGGCCCGCTTGCACCATCCGTATTCTTTCTTGGCTTTCGACATGGGATAAGAGCGATGAGTTCCCTCGACAGATGCACCACTGGCTGTTCTCTGGTCGCCATCCTACAGCCTTTCCTCAGTGTCAGGTCAAGAATCGCTTGACACTTTCACTTGTGTCTTGTCACTCATTTCCTAGCATCGCTAGTTGTCGTTCCCTCCTTAGACTTATACCAACTCTCTTTTTGTGAAATTTGATAATACCCTCGTTTCAAAGACTCAATCCTAATTGTCACTCTCTCTAGATTTGACCACATTCACTTGAGTCTTCACCCCCTGAGCGGAAAATTCTGCCAATTACACTCCTTCCACCCCCGTCGAACCTCTACCGGTATACCGACACAAAGAAGAAAATCCTAAACAAACATGGCATACCTCATCAGTGCCATGGCACTAGCCATGGCCTGCCAATTCAGTCTATCCCTTGCTGCGGGAGAGGCTGCTCTTGAGGCTTGCCCGACCGCTATAACCAACTTCAACAACACTAGCGGCATCAACTACAACATCTGCTCCGGAACAGACTTGGTGGGCAGATCTGCACAACAGATAAAGAAGGTCAACACACTAGAAAAATGTGCATCTATATGTGCAGAGAATGGCGCGTGTCTGAACGCCGTCTATGACTCTGCCGGGAAGGTGTGCCACATCAAGTCCAACGAAGACGACTTGACCTGGAAGGAAGACAAGGACCTCGATACCATCTACATAAGTAATGAATTCCCTGAGGGGACCGACATCGCCACATGCCCTTACAATCAAACAACATATGAGGCAGCATCAGGGAATGAGTACTTGGTATGTCCGGGGACCGACCTTCGCGGCAACGACCTGCAGCAAGTTGAAGACGTTGCCGATGCAACAGACTGCGCTAGACAATGCGCAACCATCAAGGCTTGTGCCAAAGCCGTCTTCGATACCGTCGACAAGGTCTGCCACATCAAAGCTGCCGATGATGAGAACCAGAACACATTGATTTGGTACACCAACAAGAGATACAGCGTCATCCAGCGCAATACCGTCTACAACCCAGCTACCAAGGGCAAGTGGTCCGACCTCATCCGTCTGCCACTCATCCCTGTTGCCGCCTACATCGTGCCTGCATTCCCATCGCCCGAGCGTATGCTCTTCTTCTCGTCCTTCGCGGAGCTTGACTTCAGTGGGGCAACGGGCAAGACGCAGTTCGGCGACCTAAACCTTGGCACCGGGGAGGTCTCCAAACGTGAGGTCGCCAACACCCACCATGACATGTTCTGCCCTGCCATCTCGTCGCTGGAGGATGGTCGAATTGTCATCCAGGGAGGCTCAGACGCCGAGGCCGTGAGCATCTACAACCCAGAGACCAATGAGTTCACCCGCGGGCCCAACATGACGATTGCGCGTGGCTACCAGTCATCGTGCACCCTCTCTGATGGCCGAATCTTCACAATCGGCGGATCATACTCTGGCGGCAGGGGCGGCAAGAACGGCGAGGTCTACGACGCAGACACCAATGAGTGGACCTACCTGGAGGACGCCGCAGTCGAGGACATGCTGACCAACGATGTCGAAGGCATCTGGAGGACTGACAACCACGCATGGCTCATGGGCTGGAAGAACGAGTCGGTCTTCCAAGCCGGTCCCTCCAAAGCGCAGCACTGGTACGGCACAGAGGGGAACGGCTCCGTGCTCGAAGCTGGCGTCCGTGATGACGACGACGCCATGTGCGGTGTCTGGGCAATGTACGATGCCGTCGCCGGAAAGATCTTCTCCTCGGTTGGCTCCCCTGACTACACCGACAGCGATGCCAACAACCGTGCGCATATCACCACCATCGGAGAGCCCTGGGAGCCATCCGAGGTCGAGCGGATGCCAGACCCGGCCTACCCGCGCGGCTTCGCCAACGCCGCCGTGCTACCCGACGGCACCATTCTCGTTACTGGTGGTCAAAAGAAGTCCCTCGTCTTCACAGATACCGACGGCATCATGATACCCGAGCTGTTCGACCCGGTCAAGCAGACCTGGGCGCAGATGGCCCCGGAAGCCGTCCCGCGCAACTACCACTCCGTCTCCATCCTGCTGCCCGACGCCACCGTCTTCAGCGGCGGCGGCGGCCTCTGCTGGGTGGCGTCCGTGACAGCGGACGACTCGGGCTGCGACCGCACGGTGGACCACCCAGACGGCCAGATCTTCAGCCCGCCGTACCTGTTCAACGAGGACGGCTCCGAGGCTCTCAGGCCCACCCTCGACTCGCTGTCCGCGACCAACGCCACCGCGGGCGCCACGCTCAAGGTCGTCGTCCAGAACGAGGCGGTCTCTGGGAACTCGACCTTCGTCCTCACCCGCCTCGGCTCTGTGACGCACTCGACCAACACCGACCAGCGGCGTGTGCCCCTCAACGACGTGACTGCCACCGGGACTCAGATGGCCGGGGATGTCACCGAGGACGGTAGCCTGATAAACGCGAAGCCTGTCGGCATCGAGTACACAATCGTCTTGCCGGATGACTATGGTGTTCTTCTTCCTGGATTTTACTACTTGTTTGCTTTATCTGCTACTGGTGTTCCGAGTGTAGCTAAGACATTACAGATCACTTTGTAGTCTCCGATGTCCGTGATGAATCGCATATAGAATAGAAGTTGTTGTACATAGACACTAGAAATAGCCACCATTAATTATACATTAATGAAGAGTCGGATGATAATAAGTTCCTGTCAGACGTCTTCGTAATTTGCTCACTGATCAGCAATTGTGTAGCATCGTTCTCTGGTTGCAGTAAGTGATCAAGGATGGTTGAGACTATGCACAAGTTCAATGTTATCATCCTAGTATCAACTTCACAAATGTCATTCAACAACTGCAATTCCAAGGTTGTGTTGTTTATATGTCCCGCTTCTCTTTGTCACGTTTATTGCCTTCGCGGATAGGTTGACTTGGAGACAATGCGATTGTGCACATCAATGAGAAGCATTGAGGCAAGACAGCCTTGTAGCAAGCAAGTCCGAAATACAAAGACATGAGGCGCTTGTTACCACCCAAAGTGTTGGCTATAAATTTAAGCAGGAAATTTGGATCGTTGAAAGTTGAAAAACATTTCCCATGCAACTATTGCAAGGACTGTCAAACAGCACTAGCAATACGTACGCAAACTCGAGGCACGACAGCAACAACTTTCTGCATTTACCTCCCCTGGGTGTTTACACAAGACTACCTAAACATGACCGACATCATCTCTTCATCGCCAAGATCAAGGCTACTGCAATGGCTTTCGGAGTTTGACCTCGCAAACCCTTGGACAGAGCCTATCTGGTTTTTGGAAGATGTTAAAGACAATGTAGTCTACTTTATGGAGGATTACTTCTTTTGCTCACCGGTATTCTGGGCATTCTGGTACACGCTCCTCGCTTACATTGCGATACGCACGCCTATCCGCATTGTCTTGTACCTCCGACGCGACTACCTGTTGTATCTGAGCCTAGGGCGCGGAGGCCGACCTTCCACCGTCCGTGGCTGGCTTACAAACAAATGGTACCAGTTCCTCCTCGTGGATATCATCGGTGTGGATGTTCTCTCAACCCCACGTATCGATCCTTATCAGGTTCCCTACACCGGGAAAATTTTCGATATGCCTGAGCGCAAAGGTCCGCGCCCAGAAATCATCGGAATCGGACCCTTGATACAAAAGACCGGGGGCTCGCCCGGTGACACGGCATGGATAAAGGAGTGTCTCCGATTTTTGGCTCTGAGCCGCCCATATGAGTTCATTTTCTGCTTAAGCGCTATCACAGGCCTTCCCACACTCAAGCGCAACATTTTATATGCCATGGGGAGCGAGACTTTCGACACAGAGGCCGAGTGGGGTGGAGAGGTGGCCCATGTCCGTCACGATGGGAGTATGACCATGCGTCTGCATCCTTGGGATGCGGCAGAGGTGATACGCTGTGGGTGGGGCCAGAGGAACCCCCTGGCCGTGATGAACGATTTTTGGATTTGGCGGTTTTTCTTCCACCGGGTCCTCAGGACAAATACGCCTCTGCCCTCTACGTCCGTTATCGTGTACTCGCCTGTGGACAGTGAACAGATGGCTGTCGTGGAAAGGATCCTCATGGCGGCGTTCTGGTGGGCAAACGACCAACGTTACGAGTAAGAGGCTCCTGGGGTTAACCTGAAGGCGTGATGTGAAACTGAATATAACAGACAGCATTTTCTTTTGTTGACCACCATAACCTCAAGCAGCATTACCTGCCTTTCCTTCCCTTTTTTTTTTTTTTTTTTTTTTTTGAATCGAAGGTCCCAGTATATATAATTTATTAAGCAGATCCTCTTAAATAAATTTGGTTCAACATGTGTTGCATAAAACCCCGCAATCTGTACATGGTCGCACGTGGCAATGCGTAATTATAATCACCTAGATCCGGTGAGGAACAATTTCGGATGATCATCTGAGTTCCCGTAACTATGCATCGTGATTTCAGGACGCAGGAAGAATGATGAATTAGTAATACCTTGTGGTTTAGAAATCACCTGTCAAGTCGATCACTCGCTGTTGTGGCCGCTGATGTGACGGTGCGGGACTTGTAAACTGCTGGAAGAATTTCCGAAGGGTCTACTTCATCTTAGAGTCTTTCTTTATAGTTGCCAATATCATCCAGTCTTCCACGTTTGCGGGTGTGGCCCTTGCACTAATTAAATGAGAAAACAGAGATTCGCATACCCTTAATCGGAGGGCGCACACCCTAGTCCAGGAGTATATAAAATATAAAATTTATAGTCTATACTATTTATTTAAATATATTTAATATCTTATAATTACTTATAATATTCTTTTATAATTTAGTAACTTTTATTATTTATATTAATATTTAGTTTTAAATACTTTATATATAAATAGAAATATTATTATATAAATATAAAAACTTTATATTTTAAAGTTTTAATTTATTTTTAAAATAGATTCTTTTTCTAAGTAAATAGAAATACTGTATTATATAGAATATAAATAGAACTATTTTATAGTATTATTTTTATATTTTTAGTTTTAGTCTAAAGTAAATTATAAGGGTTTAATTAAAAAATCCTTTTTTTACTTCAATATAAATAAAGTATATATAAATAATTTTTGATAATCTTAAATTTTTATATATATTCTTAATTAAATAGTAAAAAATATAATAAAAGTATTAAATTATTAATTAGTATATATATTACTTATAGAATCTATAAAAAAAGTTACTAGGGTGTGCGCCCTCCGATTGAGGGGGTGCGAATCTCCGTTTTCTTAAATGATCCCTCTTAAATCTTCGGGTGTCCGGAGCACCAATCTCGGGTTCAACCCTCGCCATTCAGTTCTGCTTGTAATTATCTCTGATGATAATTCCGGGCGCTGGTGGTCGCTCCAGCGCTTATCTGGTTAGGCTCAATACTAGCACCCGCCTAAAACCACACCGCCTAAGAAGTGTAGGGCCCATTTCCAGGAGTTGTTTGTCGACTATCAGGTACAAGAACAGCAATTCACCGCGCCGCCCCATCTGCACCATTGGATAGACCCGGATTCCCTGCTGCTTTACAATCAACCAGATCTGATACGGTCGTAGCAGTCTACCTGCAACATAAAGTGCCGCACCATAAGCACGCGAAAAGGCGCACTCATCCAACATTGAACCCAACCTCAACACAACCCGAATGGCAACGTCTTCTCAACCAGCAGGCCCGTCGGACGAGGAGAGTCCCCCTTATCGCTCCTTTAAGGAGCTCCGCGACGATTCAACCGTGGCCGTAGTCTTCTCTCCCGCTGCCAAGCGCCTCTTCTGGCCCCTCGATGGCGTCTTCCCCACCGCTCTCTCAGTGATGAAGACGCCCAACAGCGCAGACGACCTCGAGCTGTATTCCCAGCAGACCTCCACCGGCTGCACCTGGCACGAGATCGCACAGCTGCCCCTGACCGAGCCCAGGGTCTCGTCGGTCGAGGCGTCCGCCCACGACCTGGAGCAGTGGGAGTTCGACTGGGTGGCATGGCATGGGTACCACGAGGGGGAGCCGGCTTGCCCGGAGTACGTCACGTATGGCGACCTGAGCGACGAAGACAGGCCGTATGCGAAGGAGCCGAGGGAGGACGGCGGCTGGGAGGAGGACTCGGATACGGAGTTCCTCGTCCGGTGCTGCGGGCAAGAACGGCCGCTCAGAAAGAGGGGGCAAAAGCTTGTAGTCACGCCGGCTGCGGGCGGTGAGTTCGTCACAGTGCACGACTACGTCAGCGGTGAGTCGAGCTCTGTCGAAGCCAGGTGCACTTTGGCTAACGATGGAGAGTGACAGCTGTGCATCCCTGGCTCATGGGCTTGCGTCCCGGGATTCTGCTTGCCAAGACGGTTGCGCGGCCTCAGGTATATCCCGAGTCGGCGGGAATGTCGTGGATGGTGGTGAATGGGCCGGGGCACAGGGTGGAGGAGAAGGAGAGTTGGATTCAAGCACACGGGGGTGGCCCGCCGCGTCCCATTCCTGCCTCAACGGCCGCGATTCTCGCAAGGATACGTGCAAGTCGAAACAGGTAATTTTCATGTTTGTCTTATCTGTATTGTGTGGCATCTGCTACTTAAGAAGGAGTTCATTCCATTCCTGAGCCCAACGGAAAGTACATATATAACCCAACTAGCCGTCTAAACGTGATTAATAGACAGATGTGTAACTGCTTATCATGCACTGATTCTCCAACGAACCGCCTACAGAGCCACCATGGACGCGCGTTACGATCTCTAATACACAATGACCATCGGCCCCGCAGGTGCCGCTGGAGCCGTCGCGCAGGCTGTTGATAACGTCGGCGTTGGTGTTGGGGCAGTGCGAGTCCTGGGGGCTGTCGCAGCCGAGGGAAGAGAACTGCGCGAGGATGTTGTCTAAGCAGGTCTGGCCACACGCGGGGAGGTCGAACTCGCCGGGGACGACGGTGCTCGTGGCAGTAGTGGTTCCAGATATGGTCGTAGACGTGGAAGTCGTCGTCACACCGGAAAAGGATGAGATTGTTGAGCTGGAGGAAGAGCCGGCGGCTGTGGGACTACAGTCTCCATACTGGGGTTGGCTACACAGCAACTCAGCATTATGCTCTATTACGGCAGTGGAATACAAGTAGTAGAATGAATGGGTCCGTCGAGGAACATTGAAGCAAGGGGAAAGGGAAAGTCCCCAGAACTCACCATCCTTCTCCACAATCTGACGGCAGTGAGCCACACATGCCATCCTTATTGCAGCAATATCCATACACTACACTGCAGGTATAGCTGTTGGGGCCGCCACAGGTGCCATCTGTGGTGTTTCCACGCAGCCACGATGGCATGCAGTCTCCGAGCTGGCACACGCCCCAGCCGCAGTAGCCCTCCCCCGTGCCGCACTCGCCGTCCGCGTTGCAGCAGTTGCCCCAGACGCCGGCGCACCGCTTGTTTCCGTTCTGCGAGCCGCACTTGCCGTCGGTCGTGAAGACGGCGTCGCCCGCGCATGCGCCTTCGTAGCAGGTTCCGTCTGCGCAGTCTTCTCTGGGTTGGGGCAAAGCATGCGTTGGTATAGATAAACCGTGTTCGCTTGGGAGATCTGGGAGATGAACTTACGCAGAGCTACCGCACGTGAAGGTATTTGCGTTGCAACACTGATGTTCTGTGCCTAGACAAGTGGCATCACCGTTTGGAGGACCGCAGAGTCCATCTGTGGCTCGTAGAGGCTCAATGACTGTTTATTTGGTGGTCACAAGTCAGCTTTATAACGCTCAAATACGTCCACATAGACCGTGGAGTATCACTTGGTATCTTACAGCCTTTCACGCAATAGTCCGTTTTAGGTTGGATGTTAGAACAATCGGTGTTCAGGCCTGGATTCAACAAGAAGAATGTCTCGATACTGATTCCATATCTAGTAGCCAACGCGGTACACGTGTTGCAGTTGATGCCCCTGTCTTTAGTAGTGCCTGTGTATCGACAGTTGACTTGTCCCGCACTGATTTTACCACGGGTGATGAGGGGGCTGATGGTGACCGGCACAGTGGCGACCGGCACAGTGGCATCCGCAGTAGACTCGGCGCCCGCGGAGCTGAGAATGGAGGGGTGGAGAGGTGAAGTAGACGTGGTAGATGAAAATGCCTGCTTCTCAAACTCCCCTGGTAGCCATGTTGACGGCGCACACTCGGTTGATGCTTGGACTGATCTGGTCAGGCAGACGGAGATGGCACAGAGTACAAAGCGTCGTGACCAAGATATGTCTTGTAAGGACTTCATGGCCGTTTCTGAATGATTAATGGTTCAAAACTGGGTCCAGAGCATTTAAAGAACAGAGTCCTGCAGATGGATGGCAGCAGTAGAGCAGTTATTGCTCCAGGAAGACTCGTAATCCCAGAGGCAAGAGTGAGCAAGGAGAGTACCGAATGGAACCATGATCATCCTCATCCTGACGAGCTTGAGACAGTTAGTCCATGGTTCCAGTTTGGCTGGTGGAATCCTTTCACCACGATGGAAGCCTAGGATTCAAAAGCGGTTAGCAGTGGCCGCATGTGTTGCGGGTACCTGACATGACATGACCAATCGGAGAATTTGTCGCGTGTGAGGATTCAAGTGTCCTGCCGAAAAAAGTCCCACGATACAGATAATGATCAACAGGCTGAATGATAAGCTTATTTACTAATACTAAGAGAATTTAGGCCTTATAAGAGTACTAAGGAGGTGGTATTAAATGGAAAAGGGACAGGTAATGGCTTGAGAGAAGAATGCGCGGTCTCCCAGACTATGTCGGCGAACCAGCTTAGGATCACGAGGTTGTTCTTGTGACCGGTTGAGCCCGAGATGGTTACCGTCGATCCGCCCCCAGACAAGATAGCGGCCATCAGCTGTGACCGCAGCGGAGTGATGAGACGCCGCGGCTGGGACTGTGATTCCCTGGACACACTACCAGTATCCTGGGAATTCCTCTATAGGCCTGCAGCACTGGCGCTCGAGGACTTCATTGGCCGTCTGGTTCCAGAAAGTGCAGTAATCCTTGGCCGTGGCAACAAACTCCTTGATCAGATCCGTCGAGCAGGGGCCGGCAGGGCCGGGGTTGGAGCCGAAAATGCACGGCTCGATCATCCCTCCCACCTTGCCCGTGTTTTTGCAGTGGCAGATGTGGTCATCCCGGTCGCAGCCGTCGTTGTTAAGGGCAAGCGCGTGGCAGTACTGTGCGCATTTGGGTACTAAAAGGCTCGGGGTTAGCTAGGCTAGGTAATTACTAACAGAGGACTATGATACGAATGGGTCAAGTCAGAGCTGCGCCAATACGCCGAGGTTATATGAACCAGGGTGGGCTTGGAGATGAGAGAAGTGATTGGTAGAGATCTATGCATAAGGGAGTTGTTAAATATTCTAGGAGGCTGCTTACAGAGCGCTGTATACTCGGGCTGTGTCTTGACGCAACCCCAGTTGACTTGTGCCACAACAGCCGTGCAAGCCATGGCGGCCCAGGCTAGGAGAAGTGTTGAGAATTGCATTGCGTTGATTGTTTGTGACAAGGCTGGTCGATATTTAGAACAGATTGATCTTCACGACAGGAAGTTTAGAATCTGCAGCTGGCCTTGAAACAGATTACAAACTCGTTGGGTAGCATTTCAATTAGGTCTGTGAGCAGCGAGGATCCTTCGCGACTTCTTATAATTCCACTATCCGCCGGTTTGACTATCCCATCGGTCTGGAGCTGGAATGTCATCGTAATGAGATTTGAACATGGAGAAGACAAGCTACTAGTAATTATCGCGGTTTCAGTGGTCGGAAGAATTCCAAGCAAATAACAAGACCGACATCCGAACTTGTGTGCGCGCTTCCCAGCAGCCGTTGGTCATCTGGTCTTAGCCGTTTAACCCGCTTAGTCCACGTACCTAACCCAATTCGGAGCCAGCGACCCAACAATGTTTCACTCCGCAGTGATTCGCACTAATACACCTAGTACTCATTCCGGAACTGCAGGAGCTTGTGGGGACGACACATGGTGCACGGTGCTTGAGAATTTGTATCTGTTCAGTTCTGAAATTGAGGTGCAATGGGCCGATTGCATTTGGGACCAACGTTACATGAGCTTTGTAGTCATACCAGCTTAATACAGTTTGCCTGAGTGGCAGACTGACATATGTCAATTTGGGTCTAATCCAGAGCCACAGCTTTCAAGGATGTCCTTCTGTTCTCGGATCTCTATTTTACATGAGGCGATCAGGTACCAAAACACTGGGGGAGCTCTTGGGCGCCGATCACAATAACTATAAACCTGGCAACTTGGAATTCTAGAGTAGTGACAGGAATGAGCATGCCACGATAATTGTTGGACATAGTCACATAAATGTAGGATACAGCCTACCAGAAAGGTTCCCCACCCATACGCTGCACTCTGTGTTCCACACCTAGCAGACGCGCAGGCGTGCTGACCTTCTCTGCCGTATTCCTGAGCAGGCTGGGATCCGATTGAATCAAGGAAGGTCGCCTGACTGCTCCCTTCATTGCATCATTCCCACGCCGCCTCTCGATGATTTGGTCCATTGACAATCCAGGTCTAAGTCCTTGGTGCTGGCTTGAGGGTCTTCGTCTTTCGGCCTGCACGGTGGCCAGTGGGAGGCGGCATGCCTAGGTATCGGGCACCCAGAATGTGAGCCTTACAGCGGCAGTGTAACGTCACACCAGGCTCTTAGACGCGATTCCAGCATGGCGAGTCTCGACAAAACATCGTTAATGTCCTTTTTATTTCACTACAGATTATTTAAAGCGAAGTATGCTATGTTAAAACCCAGTATGACCGACTTCCACTTGCTTCTTCCAGAACTCTACGACTGTCTCGAGTGCCGGCCGCTTTGCCGGGTCCTCCAGAAGACAGGCTTCCACTGTCCCCCTCCAGCTCTCTGGAATGTCCATGGACCCCTTAATCCAAGTTGTAGGATCGGTAGTCTCTTCTCTTTGCTCCAGCACGTGCCAAAATGTCCTAGCCATCATGAACAACTCTGCAGCCTCGAGACCGCGCGAGTTCTCCGTTTTCCACTTGATGTAGGCATCTCTGACACCATCTTCGGGCCAAGACCCTGGCTGAGGGGTGAAGATGACAACAGGCTGCCCACTTTGATCTAGACGCATCTTGTCAACGATCTTTTGGATTTTAGGGTAGAAACCCAACGTAGCCTCAGGGGGGTGCGTAGCCCGGCACATGCCCTGCTGCTGCCAGTCAATAATCCTCACGGTGTCATCATCTTCGACCAGGACGTTTGCGGGCTTCATATCCATGTGGAAGGTTTTGGCAACCCGGTGAGTATGCAGAATTCCTTCTGAGATACCTAGGCACCACTTGGCCTTGGTCAATAGAGGAATTCTGAGTCGCTTCTTGTTTGCAAAGTTGACTTGCTCAGCGATCGTCTGCTTGGCCCGGAAGGGCTGAAGAAACCCACAGATGCGCTCGGGCGTCGTCGGGGTCGACACGAGAATGGGCGGCTGCGGAATGATGTTGGGATGCGGAGGAATGGTGCAGAGAACCATCAACTCCTCCTTCAAGGAGTGCTCGCTATACAGTGCTCGCTTGTACACATTCCATGGTTGCTTTTCATGTATACGCTCGAGCCAGGCTGAGAAGTCAGCTCCCTTGAACACGTAGAGGGTAGACTGCGACGCCTGATCGGATGTTTCGGAGGCATTGTTAATGCAGACACATTTAACCTCATTCAAGCCGGAGAGTCTTGTCTCGCCAACTGTCGACAGTCGAGAAATCTTAACCCTTTCGAAATCACATGGTTGGCCTGTGATGCCTTGGCGGTTGAGGCAGTCCAGAAATTCGTCGATGGGAACCAATGTCTGGGCAAATTGCTCATATAGAGCCTTTTCCTCTGGGCGAAGACAGAAGAGACGAGTAGAACTCAAACTCGATGGTGCTGATATTGTCGCCATGCTATCAATCGATGTGCGTCTGGGGTTTTGATGGTCCACTGTGTTGGCTTCTATTTTGCACTGAGGGCGATCATATGCTTCGCAAAGCTTGAGACAAAAAGACACGTTATTTGTACGCACAGTTGGAGACTTTCGTACGCATAATATACTTGTCGGTATAATTTACGGCGGGCGAGAGCTTTTCGGTTACTCGGCGCGTACATTCATTTTGTAACCTGGAGCGTTTGACACTGCTGACTCGTATAAGCACCTGGGCTGGCCCGTAACCTTCTCCAACCAGTCACTTCCCACACCAAAACTGTTCGTCTTTCATGATGCATTATCATCAGTGACCAGGTGATTATCATCCGATAGCTATAAGACCGCAGTAGTATATATATAAGAGGTTCCGTGAAACATCGGGTTTGTAATTCCTATCAATAACAATCTATCACAAACAGAAACCATGAATACATCTTGAAGGTGAACACGATAGCTTGTAACTCTCCAAAAGAAAAAAAATGGCAAACAAAGAAGACGGGCAAGCGGAACGCTTGAATTCCATGTCTGTCGATATGTTTCTGCGTGACGTGGCGCACATTCCCGACAACGGTCCGAGCTACTTGAGCACACAAAAAGTCCTAAGCGTACCACCTGGACCCTCATTGCGAGCCGGCCAGAAAAATCGCGTCGTCATCTACTGCGGGGCATTCAACCCTCCCCATACCGGCCATGTTGCTTGTTTGGTAGATGCCCTACAACACGTGGCTAAAGATCCTGATCTAGGTGACTTCGTTGCATGCATCGTTGTGCCTCTGGATGACGAGTTTCTGATGGGAAAAGTGAAAATAAAGAGAGCTCATAAGCCGTTAGGCTCCCCACTCAGGACTCCAATGACCCTGAGTAGTAAGGACCGCGCTGATCTCCTCTCATCATATATTCACTCTCCAGTATCCGGACTCGACGCCGAGCTCCGCTCCAAGGTCCGGGTCTGGGCACCCGCCCGAGCGAAGTCAGTCACCGATGTTCCCCGATTGTTGGCAGCCGGAGCCAAGAACCAAGATTTTCACATGGAATTCATCTTGCTCAGAAGCTGTGAATACCTGTATTACGGTGCCAAGGGAGCTACCCGGCAACCCCGACAAATCCACCCACAGTGCATCATGGTAATTTTCACTAACGTTGGCGGAAGAAACAATGACACGATCTGGCGGTCCGACGGTAGTCTGCGGCCGCTTGAGCAGCCTTGGACCGATTGGAAGGCACTCGTCGTGAACGAAGATCTCGGAGAGGGTGTCAGCCGAACTGTGTGGTCGACCAAGTCTCCCACATCGGAGCAGAGGTTCCTCGACACACGAAATACTCTGAAGTCCGAGCCAGGCTTCAGTTCAACTCAAATTCGACGGCTCCTGTATGCGAGCGACTTTAAGGACCGCGAGACATTAGAGGGAGATCTCCACGCGGCCGGGGCAATCAATGCTGGCAGGCTCATTCTTAAACTTGCAGACTGGGCCGATCAGAAGGATATTGAACGTAAGAAGGACTTCAATAAACATATTTTAAATGATTCTAAGGACGTATGGTGAAAGCCACAACTCAGTAGTCAGCACAATAATGGAACTGGAGGGACTGGTCGTTGACTATATAGAGATCCTTGCTCTTCGCACTCGATGTAGCCTTACCTTGAATCAAGCGTTTTTAACCATCTGTTGAATGCTCCCAAATGCCTAGTTAAGCCCACTGTGATGTTTGGGAGAACAGCATTTAGGCTATCAATTATTTTGCCATCACCTTTGAACGAGGTATAGAGATGTAATAGACTCCATAAAAGTGTAGATAGACTTGCAGAAGATATACATGAATGAATCTTTATATTTCTAAGCTTTGACTGCTAATTCAGCTGCGATATCGTGCTGCACAATATCAGCCTGAGGTGGCTTGTCCCCCAGCGGCTGCCACTCTGTCCAGGTGACCTCCCCACGTTTCGCGTCCCAGGCCATCCCCATCTCAGTGCCGTCCTCAGGGTTCCAAGGCATGTTATTGTTTTTGGGGTCACCATTCAACCATATTCCCGCTAGAGTCCCTATAGCATTGCAAATCTTCTGTTCCTGCAAATCTGACTGGCAGCGAAAGTTGTGATCCATGTCTTGTACATATATACACCATGACTTGGCTTTCATCTCCCGGCGGACGGGGCTGAAAATGATCTCAGGACCCATCTGGAGGAATCAAAGTCAGCTTTCAATGTTCGAGTCATTTGAACTTGTTGAAATAGTCAAACGCGGCTTACCCAGTCTTTTGTGCCTTTGATGAAGAGAACGCGTGTGTCTGAAGATAGTGCAGCAGCTCTTGCTTCCTGACATCGTAGTTACGAACCAGAGGGTAGCTCCATAGTATCAGATTCTCGTTGCTGGAGTATACAGCTGTGGAAGAATAACTTGTTAGCCGGCAAAACGAGAGGACAAAGGCCCGCAGTTTGGGTTTAATCAAGGTTCTGTAAAGGCCGGAAATACTTACAAGCCTGAGTAGCACATCGTGCACCACGACTACGACCACCCATAGCCTTGCCACTCATATCATTCATGAGCCACAAATAGCTAAAGGCCGCTGTCCTGTTCACTATGGCGTCCTTTGCATCCCCGCGGTCCTTCTGGAACGCCAGCACCGGGGACCGCCGAGCGATGCCGGAGCAAAACTGCTTGAATGCGTCGGCCTGGATACCATGAACCCCACCGTGCGACATGATTACCGCGGGTTCCATAGGGAGACGAGCTGGCGTGATCCAGCCACGGGAGCCCTTGTCTCCCTCCCGTAGCTCGCGCGAAGTTGAAGGCTGTTGCGTGGACTGTGTCGATTGCCTGGCCTCGATAGGATCGTTCGTCGGGGTGTAGTAAAGAACAACGCCGTTGGACAGGGTCTGCGATGTTACGATGTCGTGATCGCGGCCATCAATACCACATCCATAGTAGATGGGGTAGCTCTCTACAGCAATAGTAGGCTCGTTGCGAATCTCTCGTTTGCCCTCCTCGGAGCAGACGATTCTGTTCATACTTGAATTGCTAGACATAATTGGTTATATGGGATTTGCGGGATTGCTCGTTTGTTTAAGAAGTAGATGTGATATTGTTGTTGATTGCGTTCTTAAAAGGCGATTTCCTTCACGCTCGAATCGCGGGCTTGCTGTGATTGCTGGGCCAATATACCTCAATTTGTCATAGGATACCCTTTCATCGCATAGATTTTATACAAAACCGTGACTAGGTATGGTGACTTACCAATAACTCATACGAGGTGTATGGGGTAATCAGTGAGCTGAAGGAACAGTGAGATGTGTAAGTCAGTGGTCCTGACAGGAGTCAAATTTGCACCCTCTGCATTACCACAGGAGGCATGGCAAGTCAGGAGGCGCTGGCAGGATACCAACCCACAGCCTCTACATTGATAACACAGATGGTAGCCAAGCGCGCAGACTTACTTTGCCACAGTGCCTCTATTGTATACATTGCTCAATGAAAGTTTCGGGCGACAAGATTCAGGAACAGGACAGCCGTATTAGTTGTTTTCCTCGCAAGACGTCAACCAAAACGATTCCCTCTTTACCTGCTGTCAAAGTAAGTATCTCGAATGGCATTAATACTTGGAACTATAAAACAGGGAATATGCGCTGGGCTGCCGGTGGGCGAACTGTCTGCCTTTGACATGTATAACGGCAAGCACTGTGGCATAATTGCGAATGCTTATTCTATCCCATGGATCGACATGAGCTCCCGGAACGACTCGTCATCCAAGAGCTGCTGCGCACCGATCCTCTGCGAAGGCTGATATCGAAAACCTTTGTGCATCACATCCAATATCAATTCTCGCTCCCGTGGCCCAAGGTCCTCTCTGGAACGTCTCAACAAGCCCTCAAGGGAGTCTTCGGGGACCCTCGAGTCGTCGTACCACTTGCTCCGCTCCTCTTCAGGATAATGATTCGGCCATCTGTAACGGCCTTTCCATTCCTGAGGCAGAGGTCCAAGCATGCTGGACATGCTGCCCAAGGCACCAGATTTATCGTATGTGTCGAACGGGCTGAATGCGGTCATCAAGGTGGTAAAGACACACATAAACCCCCACATGTCGGACTCGTAGGTGGGCTCGAAGCCCTCGTGGAAGAGCTCTGGTGGGCAGCAATGAAATGGTGGGAGCGCGTGGTCGGTCGCCGGAGAGTCGATGTGCCTTGTCAACCCGAAATCGCCTAGGAAGGCAGTCTTGCCAACCATACTCCATGGCCACTCTATGGGCGCAACAAGATCACCAGGCCTGAATATCAAATCGCTCACTGGCATTGGGAACTTCTCTGGTCTACCGACTTGCTTGTAACGCTCGGATGGTATTGGTCCTTGGTCGAAAGCACCAGGGACGAGGCTGATCATCACGTTGCGGTCGGTGATATCTGCTTAATAGGTCAGTCCTTGGCATCTAGACGCGATGTCGACAATGGGACACACGTACCTCGATGAATGAATTTGTGATGATGTAAGCAGGCTACTGCTTGAAGAATATCCCTGGCCATACGAAGTCTTGTTGATGAATCTGGACGATGGCCCCACGGACGCATACGTATATCAAGGGTCGGCCCCATTACTGGTAGGACTATTACTACATGGGTATCATCAGGGAATTGGCCAGGAAGGGAGAAGGTCGAGGTGGCGATTAGTAAGTGGCAATCGCTGGGGTCCGTCATCAGCCGTTGTAGGTCCTGGTGAATTTGGCTCTCAGCCTGACCTGCTGTCGTAAAGGTGCGATGGATCTTAAGGGCGACCGATGTGTTGGTCTCAATCTCATATGCAAGCCATATGGTTGAGAACGCTCCGTAACCAAGCTTGTACTCTATGCGGTATGACTTTCCACCGCCTTGTATGATCTCGCCGATTGTCACAGGGTAACAAGGCGGCCCAGGAGGTCCTGCACGCAGGACGTAGGCGTCGAATCCCTCGGTACTACCGGTAACGTATTCCTCGTCATCTTCTGTGATATAGTCGCCCCAGTCTTCCCATTCTTCCGGTTGAGTCATGTTGATGGGTTGCGCCAGATTTGCAATTGTCCAGGTTTCTTCGCCGGGCGTTAGAGTCAGGAGAACACAATCTGTAGGAGTGCTGGATGAGCACTTTGGGAACAAGGGTTACAGAAATAAAACCCTCAAAGAAACGAGAAGAAATTGGGAAAGAAGAAAGCATTGAAACCGCCGAAGCATCCCTCAAGATAAGTGATCGGATGCTGAAGTGTAGGCACGTTGGCTTACATAATACATACCCGCCTCTTCCCATTTTGGGGGCCCTGGAAAGTGGGCTTAGCTCCTGAGTCCCGAGGTCGTGTTGTACCGACAGGGCCAGATGATGAGAATGGATTGCGAGACGGAAAATTGGCACCAGATGGTACAAGATGCTGCAACGAAGAAGTGGTCCAGAGCCCTTGTCGCCGTCGCCGCGGGGTACGCCGCTGGGCGGACGCAACAAATGAGACTACGAGACAACTGAGATGAACATGGCCATCTCTATAGATTGATCTGCTTTGATGATACGGGACTGCATCTTTACGTATTAAGGCGGAGAATGGGCACAGAGTTGTGAAAGGCGGAGAATGAAGTTGTAGGTTCTTTTATGTTCCTATTTCCAATTGGTCACATGGAGCTGGCATGAGAAGATCTCTCCTAAAAGCACTATTGACCTGCAATATAACAATAAACAAATATGAGTGGTCAAGGTTTCCAGGGATTGGATACGCAGCGTCATTATGCAACGTTGGTTGTCACGTGCATCATTTGGGAGGTCTCCTATGCGGTCGACGCTGGCAGGTGGCTGCGCCTCTCGTGGCTGTGTTCTTCTCTTCACCCGACCATTGACCCACTTAACCCCTGGCCGCCCCGCTTGTTTTCGCTCACCGTCAAATCCCAGGGGCGTCTGTCTTCGGTTACACTGAGGCAACCGTTTGACGATCCCTGGAACCGTCCTATCATAGTGGATCTCCTGTAGTCCTTCAGCTGGTCCAGAACACATCGTCTGTGTTGTCCATCTGCATTATTTAGCCACGGCCGAGACGCCACATGCTATCTGACTTTGAACTTTGTAACTCACACTCACCATCATATCCTCCAAATTTGAATTGATCTACTTCGAGGAATCACAAGCATTGCCTTGCATCTTACCCGTGGACCACTTCATTCCGCCATCATGGTTTCCACCACCGCAAACCCCGACTCAGAACTCTTCTGCTCCGTGTCCTCTACTCAAAAAGTGCCCGAACGCCACCCCTCAACATTGATTCCTGGCGGGCATGCATCCCCATTGCGACACCCAACCGTACTCAGGCCCGGTGCTGGCAACCACCACGCTCGGAAAACAAGTTCAGAAACACCAAACACACCAGCCCAGCACCACCAGCGGACCCCATCCACAACGCCAAAGCCCACATATAAGGCGTATTCGCCCGCGGCACCAGAGCAAGACCCTCGCGCTTCGGTAGTCGCCGACGAAATTGAGGGCTTCTTCACAGCGCTCGACATCCAGCCCCTTCACATCAAAAAGCAAGACACCATCTCCAGCCCATCCACCGCGAGCTCCGGAAGAGTATCACCAGATATCCAGCGATGCGCCTCACCGCCGCTACCGCCAAAGGTCAAGCTCGAAGAGCCACAGCAGTTGGCCCCTCCGGCCGAGGTCTCACCGTCGTCGGAGCCCGAGACAAACGAGCAGGATCAAGAGTCTGATTCTGATCAGCCTCCTGCGTACGACGAGTCTGAGCGCGTGCAGCCGCCTCCAGAGAAGCCAGCCGCGGCGGAGACCCAGGAGCCCGAGGAGCCCGCGAGCACTCCCACCCTCGCTGGCAGCGCTGCTATATCCGCCGCGAAAGTCGGCGGCTCGGTCGCAGGAGTCGATACCGACGAGGCGGTGGCCAATGACACGACGGAGGAGGCCAAGCCAGACACCCAAGCAGAGAGCGAGGAGGCCACAGCAGAACCAGAGCAACCCTCGACAGCCACGGAGGAGGCGAGAACAACAGACGCGGTACCACCGCCACTGCCCCCGCGCCCAACGGCATCCGCCCCCACAACTCCCCAGCCAGACACAGCCGCGCAGATGCCCGGCGCATTCCCCCCTCCGCCAAGGCGGTCTCCCTCGCCAAAGGGCCACTCGTCATCCTCGTCCTACTCCAAGATGACATACATCCCCGGCGCCGCGGCGACGTCTGCCACTGCCGTTGGCGCGGCGGTCGCGATCCCGTCGACGGACTTTGCGCACGGCGGGCTGACGCACGCGCGCAAGGCGCTGGGGCAGCGCGTCAGCCACCTGATTGACAAGGCGAAGGAGCACCACGAGGCGAGGAAGGTTGCTACGGCGCGGGGTGTGGCTGAGGAGGGGAAGGATAAGAATGTGATGGTTGTTGCGCCGATGATTGGTGCCTGATCAAGTGAGGGAGTGGAAAGATGGGCTGGGCGTTGGTGACGGCCTTGCTAGCACGTTTTTATTACTATTTGACATAAGCGTAGTATAATGCATTAATATGATACCTCCTAAAGCGTATGATTCTTCATATTGTGGTGATGTTCATGTAAATTTTCAAGACCTTCTTCAATATTTGAACCTGACATCAAATGGCTATATTCTGCGTTTCAATCCGCTATAAAGAGCATATATAGTCTCCAGCATTCCCTTTTTCAGAAGGCCGAAACAAAAAAAGCGTCACTAGCAGCCGTTTGAAAGTTATAGAGTAGACGATCATAAGCAGCATGACAAGACGCCCTGTCGAGGTGGCATGGATCCCCTAGCAGCATAGAGGCAATGGGCAAGATCTTAAATTATTTAATCTTGGTATATTAGAAATCTTTAGCCAACCGAGTCTCTTACAACGTTCTCTCGTAACGCAGCTGACTCAACAGAGCGAGCCAACCTTCACGGGCCAGCCTAACACGTCTGCCCCGACGCCGCTATCTCCACAGCCTTCGCCGAATAGTTGAGGGTGGTGATTGGCTCCAGCACCTCAAGGATATTCCGGATCTTGGTGCCGTCCTCGGCAAAGTCCCAGAACCACGACACCTCGACCAGGTACTCGCCCGTCCCGCACAGGCTGACCCTGTACTCGGAGAAGGCGGACGCCTTGAGGTGCTGCGCGTCTATCGTCGTGGAGAGCACGGTCCAGTTGGCGGTCTGGGTGACGGACAGCTCGCTGGCTATTCCGTCCTCGTACGCCGTGTTGTTGAAGTAGAAGTCCCGCGGGAACCCGACGGCGTCGGTGAAGGTGTAGGGCCGCAGGTAGCGGCGGCAGTCCGGCGTGAGGGTGTTGGAGAGCACCTGCGGCCCGTCGTCGGGCGCCCGGTTGTAGTCGGCGAAGAAGGTCTGGATGGTGCCCGCCATGGCGGCGTACAAATTGCTTGGCTTCACCATCTTTTCGGATAGGGGTAGTATGTTCTTGCAGGATGCTGGGTGAGGACGTGACGTGAAGAGACGGAACGAGAGACAACGAGACGCCCGGTCGACGAGGAAAGAGAAAAGACCGTGGTCGTCGACGTCGCCGTTGGGGACGCGGCATCATG
This sequence comes from Diaporthe humulicola, assembly GCA_038088545.1. NCBI lineage: Eukaryota > Fungi > Ascomycota > Sordariomycetes > Diaporthales > Diaporthaceae > Diaporthe > Diaporthe humulicola. Next base: position 34,272 of record JBBWSL010000041.1, on the reverse strand, counting down.
CTGCCTTTTTGAACTATTTTCTTACATCCCCGTTGAAGGATTGGAGAGATTGGCAACGCAAGGACAGGCTTGTCACGGGAATAATTCTACCCGCGAAAGGACCCCTGCTAGAGTGACTGAATACAGCCAGGGTTACAGTGCTAATCTTGCCCTTCTCGGCCTTGCGTCACGGCTGGGAGCCACTCAGCGGCAGTTGTGGTACCCGGCCCTTTGTTGCTATCCACTACGCACGGGTCGCTGAGAAGACGTGGTAAGGCCGCTCTACGCCCTGATGCAGAGAATAGCGACAGCTTCTGCTCTGGACAGCAGAACTGAAAGGTGACGAGGGGATATCCTCTATCATTATTATTCTAATAAACACAGCGTAGTCAAAGCCGTCGCGTGACTTTAGAGTAGTGGTCCACCAACACAACACGACATACAAGCCGTTCGCATGAATACTGGCCATCAGTCTACAAACGCTCAACCCGCTCGGGTCCAATTCAGTGGTTTGTCTTGTGGCACCTCTGCCTGAGTGTTAGTGCTTACACCAGATGAGCTGGTACCTGGAATTCACCTGTTTGTTGGATGAATGCTCTGTTTCAGTGTAACCTGGACACTATTTACTGTGCTGAACACTGCATGATGATATCGCCAAAACACTCGAGCATTTGAGCGACAATTTGATTCAACTGTAAACTCCAACGGCGTTTAGAGTCTCGCTGACGTCATGTTTTTAGTGCACGATGGCATCAACTCGAAACTTCCAGCTGACAAATCGTCGCCTGAGTCGAGCATAAAACCTTCACCAGCTAGTCGGCCCACTGCAGTGACCTCCTTATATGAGAACGCTCGATCACTAAACAACAATCTTTGAGATTATCAATTCTTGTCGAATTTATTTACAAACCATCTACCAAAATGGGCGTTCCTGCTACATTCAAAGCTGCCGTCGTGCCCGAGCCTGGCGCCCAGCACGTCGTCCAAGACCGTTCCCTGCCAGCGCTGGAGGCCGGCGAGGTCGCCATCAAGGTCACAGCCACTGCGATCAACCCGGTCGACTGGAAGATTCGCGACTACAAGGTCTTCATCAAGGACTACCCCGCCGTGCTGGGAAGCGACGCAGCAGGCGAGATCGCCGCCGTGGGATCAGGCGTGACCAGCCTCAAGGAGGGAGACCGCGTCTTCTTCCAAGGCATCATCGGAAAATATGACTCCTCCACCTTCCAGCAGTACGTCAAGATGCCCGCTGAGCTCGTGGCCAAGACGCCCAAGAGCATCTCGGACGACGAGGCCGGCGGCATCTCGCTCGCCACCGTCGCCGTGCTGACAGGCTTCTACGACAAGAGCGGGAATGGGCTGGCCGCACCCTGGACCGAGGGCGGCGAGCAGGCCGGCAAGGGCAAGGGCATCGTGATCCTGGGCGGCAGCTCCTCGGTCGGGCAGTACGCGGTCCAGCTGGCCAAGATCTCGGGCTTCGAGAAGATCGTCACCAACGCCAGCGCCAAGCACATTGACCACCTCAAGGCCCTGGGCGCCGACGTCGTCCTCGACCGCGCGACCCAGAACAGCGAGGAGGACTTCAAGGCCGCCCTGGCTGGCCTCCCCCTCGCGTTTGTTTACGACTCGATTTCCGAGAAGGACACCCAGATCCTGGGGGTCAAGATCCTCGCTGCCACCAAGACCGAGAACAGCCACGTCATCACCGTCCAGGGCGCCAACGCTGAGGCGTCCGAGCTGGGTCAGTCGCTCGAGCCCAAGTCTGCGGTCAAGCAGATCCTGGGCCTCGGCAGCGCGCCTCACCTGCGCTACCTCAGCGAGCCACTGTGCAAGCACCTCGGTGGTGAGGATGGGTACATCGCCAAGGGCCGTTTCGTGCCAAACAAGCCTCTTGTTGTTAGTGGTGGCCTGGCTAACATTGAGGAGGCGCTGGCCAAGAACAAGAAGGGCGTATCTGGTGAGAAGGTCATCATCCGCCCTTTTGATGCTTAGGCTTCTGGGACGCGTTCGGTCATATCGTTGGAGGAATTGAAGTTGGGATCAGACTACACCCGGATGGATGACAGAGGAGGGCTTGCATCAACAAACACTATTACAGATGTTTTGGCACACTAAAAGTTGTCATATTGAGGACGATTGCATCCAATTGAATTCTGGATGAAAGCACTGCGGAGCACCAGGAGAACAGGGCATGGCAGAAAAAGCCAAGACCAGGTGGCATGCCTAAAAAGTTAAAAGCGAATTCTTGATTATGTGAAATCAGTGTCCGACTCATAAGAATCACTGATGTTGTTCCGCTGTGAGCTGTCGATACCAGGATCAATTGCAACTCAGCAGGCCACCCGGATCTGTAACAAAGCCAGTAGCTCTCCAGGCTAGTACGATCAATTACTGGGGCAAATTGGCCTCAAAAGATGGCTGTGGCCCGGGTCAGCACCTTGGCAACAGCGGGGTCGGGGATTACAGTGGCCCCTGAGACCTCGTGTCTAAACTCTGGCCGAATGAATGAGAGACAATGCGGGGTTGCATCGCGATATACTGTCCACCCTGAGGCATGTGTTCCCAAGACTTGGAAAAGCTTATTGTGCAAATTGTCGGCCTCGTCGTGACCGGCAAATCCGTGAATTGTGGCAGAGCCGCAACCGTTGTCGCACTTAATTTGCTGGCTGCATATTGCTCGCTGGCCGGATCTGCAGGTCAGCGCATCGCCCTGCCAGTGGGGCTTGTAGGCAGCGAAGCGGGCTGTGGCCGGCTGGCGGGCTACCTCCTCATGCACGCTCATGCAGGCAGAATGTGGCTTTGTCCTATAAGAGCCAACACCGAGCCACCCCTGAACCCGCCCGATTTTCCGGACAACGTCACCTCATCGGACCCGTTGGACCTGTCGACCAGGCTGCTGCGACCCCTCGTTGGCCTCGTTGGATATATCAAGGGCCTTCGTCACAGTGGTGAAAAAAGATTCCGGTTGTAATCTGAAGTTTCAAACCACCTAGAAGACGTCTGCGAACATGGCGTCCAAGCTCCTCGAGATCCCAGCCGAGATCCTGGCATGCATCGCCGATGAGCTGGACATTGAGGACTACGCCAACCTCCGCCTTGCCAACAGACAAGTGCACGACTACACATTCCCATACTTCGCAAAGAAGTTCTTTGGCAGCAGGAAATTCTTCCGCGGCTACCTGAGCCTCAGCACATTACTATCCATCTCCGAGTCGCGACTCAGCCCCTACCTGGAGACCCTGGTCCTCGGCACAGAGCTGCTCGAGTTCGGCGCTCCCGGCGACGCGCCGAATGTCTCCAAGGAGGCGTACTACAAGGCATATGCCGACCAGACAAGCATGTTGGCGTCCGGGTGGGACCGCGACACACTGATCGACGCACTGCGGAATCTCCCCAACATCAAGGGGGTGGGCGTCGAGTCGTTTGACGACCGCGAGATCTGGGACTTTGACGAGAACCGGCCGAACTCGGTCGTCGAGGGCGGGTACGGCCTCAAGACCCTGCTCAGGAGCCTGGGGTACGAGGCAGGCAGGCCGCCAAACCAGGCCTCGCCGGTCACGCAATGGGTCACGGCCGTGCAGACGCTCCTTGGCGCCGTGGCAAAGTCGGGTGCGAAGCCCAAGAGCCTGCGCATCACAGGGAAGTCGAGTGTGAGGACATACCTGGCCGCTGAGGCTTTCGGCGTTGATGACGATGCGTTCAATGTCCCCACATTCTTGGAGCAGACCCTGGTGCCGGTCATCGAGGGCCTGGAGGAGCTCGACCTCGAGGTGTACAACAGGATGCTCTATCCTTCCCCGGAGGACCGTGCAACATGCAGGACGAGCCACCTCCGCCGGTTCCTGGGCCTGCCGAAGAAGCTCGAGAAACTGCGGATCGCACGGCTCACGGGCAGCATGACGGCCCTCGAGAACTCGGAGGAACGGGGCGGGTTCTGGACATGGCTGGGTTGGAGCCCGAAAGGAAAAGGCAAGGCGGTAGCCGACGATGATGACGATGACGAAGACAGCAACAGCGAAAATCAGGAGTGGCAGTGGGATATGACGCCGGCAAACGCCGCAAACACCCTTACCTCGCCGCCGCCAATCTCCCTCCCTCACCTCCGCGAGCTGCACCTCGCCAGCCAGGACATCCTCTTGGCGAACCTGACGCGTCTCCTCAACAAGGTGTCCCCCACCGTGGTGAAGCTAGACCTGCACGACCTGAACCTGCGCGACCGCGTCGCGGAGATGGAGGCGATACAGAACAACGACAACGACAACAATGACGAGGCGGCCGACGACGTGCGGACCGAGGTGGACCTGTGGATCGCGCTGGTCGGGAAGCTCGCGGCGATGCCGTGGGACGAGCTGCGCGAGGTCAACATCTCGGGCTTCGGCGGGCTCGGCAGCTGGCACCTGAACAAGTTCGGCGACGGCATGGCGTCGGCGCCCGACTCGGTGTACTTCCGGGTGCTGAAGATGGTCGGCGAGGACTCGTTTGACAGCCAGGCCGAGTTCTCGTACAAGGGGCCTAATGTGCGGGGGGCACTCGGCCAGCTCGCGGACGACTTGCGCGCTGCTGTTCGGGACGGGCGGCATGTTTTTGTTTCGGAGCCTTCTCAGAGGAGGAACAGCTTCTGATTTGAAATGGGGGTTTCGAGTTGATGTTGGGATTTACTTGGATACTACATATGTATTGAACGCAGACCACGATGTTATGATAATGTCATAAAGACTTTTGGCTTCTGTGATCGATGCCACACGATCAGGCTAATACTACCGCCTTCCGTACTGCAATATTTTCATGTGAATTGAATCCTTTCGGCAGCCATTGCCGGTATGAGACTGTTGAGATCTGATCAAGTCCTTGAGTGGTTTTCTGCAAGTAGGCATGTATAATTGCACCAAATTGCAAGTCTTGCAGTCCAATTTTTGTCTGATCTTTACCAGGCGTTTGGTTTTACAATTCACGCTCTAATTCGACGCCGTGTCCCGTCAGAAACTATGAAGAGGCTTGCCGCATGTCCCGGCTCTTTCATGCGTTGTGTCTCCTTGTTTGCGCGCCGTTTTCAGACTGGCGTGGCAACACCAGCCGTCCTCCATTTGATACGTTTCTCACTTTAATTTCACAGTAACTCGTAGCGCTGTGGTGTAAACTTCGATTTATTGAAGCCTAATTCACAGAATCGCCGTCTACTACGAGCAATCAACCTGGTTGTTGGGAATACTGTACCACATTCTCGCACTGACGTTCTCGGTACACCGCAACCATGACCACGCGGTCGGCGAAGGCGGCCGAGAGGGGCCAAGGCATCTTTTCATTTGACACAACAGATTCAATTCCCAGCAGAAAGCGAAGTGCCCCAAGTCCCGATGACCTCGAAGAGGAGCTGGAAAGGCCCTCCAAGACTGACTACAACCAAGTGCGCAAGGCGCTAATAATCGCTCGGTGGGACGCAAGACGGAAAGACGCCGAGATACAGGAAAAGATGCGAGAGCTACAAGAGAAGGACCAAATCATAACGGACAGAGAATACCAGCTGCTAAAATGCAGCGAGGTACACGACAAGATAAAGGAGGCACAGGATGAAGGCCGCGTGCCAAGAAGGAAGGAACACGGCACGGGAAAGAGGAATGAATTTGTTCAGTCTGTGCCAGGGGAGCAAGTAGACAGAGAAAACGAGAAGGTCACGGGATCAATACAAGAAATGTCGGTGAGATTGAGAGCCGCGATTCACGAATTCGCAAACAAGTACTTTGGTGGGAGGCTCCAGCAACCTTCAAATACTCAGCTCGGGGCTGGATGGGCTCATCAGTACATGCAAGCCACCACACCGGGACAGGAGACCTACATGGACTACCTTCGCTCACGCCATAGATGCCCCATGATAATCGAGGCTTTCATTTGGAGATTCATCTGTGGTACAATCTTCAACGGTGCCCCGTGGAGTGGCAGCGAGGAAATGCGTCGCCACGTGAGCGGATTACAAAACATACTGACCAAATGTAAGTGTCCCCTCAGGCCGCACTCATATGTAATTTCAAGACAAAACTGAACATGTTCGCCATAGTTCACAACTCAACAAGCTCGGAGCCTGCACGGGTGAGGAAATATCAACAGTGGAAGAGGCAAACAACCAAACTGGTGTTAGAGATCCGCAAAGCCGATACAACACATGCAGACTTCCACCTCCTTCACTTAGAGCGGCATTTTGCAAAGGCGGTCAGCGAGTTCATAACCCCCTTCATGAGGTCAAGCCTCGTCGGGCACAGTGAGGTCCTAATCCAGATAATCCACCAAGCCGTCGAGCTCGACAAGGTGATCAGCCGACAGCTGCCGCGCTACACCTGGGGGTTCAGCCCGGGGGTCATCGAGTCACCGTTTAATTTCAGCCTGGATCAAGAGCAAGTCATGCAGCGCTACCCGGGCGAGAGGAACGCATCGAATATGACAAGGGGCACCCAAGCAAAGGTTTACCTGGTTGTGGCTCCGGGTTTGCGGCAGCGGGGCGTCGACAACAGCCCGTCGGCGTCGTTCGAGGAAGAGAAATGGGTACTACCGATGCAAATCACTTGTGTTAAGCCCAGGCGACAGCACAGGTTTGGCTCGAACCATGATGGCTCTGATACCACCGTGGAATAATGTTCCAAATGCGAAATGAGTCTTGCCTCGATCGACAGTACTTGTATCCTTACTCAGAAATGCGTGGCCTGTTAATTTGTTTTACTGGTAAATCAGAATGAACTCTATGTTTTTCTTTCTCTGCATCTATAATTCCCTTCAGGTGTGGTCATTGATAAGAAGTAACTTGCTTTCAAGTTTTTGTACGACTTCAAAGGAAATTACAGGTGATAGACTGTGATACCTGTAATGCGGTCTGTAATATCGCTTCCGCAATAAGATATATCTGCCAAACTCCTGGCTGCCAATGTGCACTCCTGGGTAGACTTTCATAACCACTTCTCCGAAAGTCATAGCGCATCACATTTAAAAGACTATTGTAGTCTATGGCGTGGCGGGGACGAAGAGAACCCAGAGGACGACCCAGACAAGGCCAGACAAGGACCCAAATCACATTAAACTTTAACTGTTGAAGCAGGTGGTCAACTATGTGTCAAAATTACAAGACTTGCTTCGTGACTCTTCCATGCGACTATCACACTTTAACTTTACTGATATTGACCAAGAGAGAAGGGGAGAGAGCCGGACACTAAGTACCATACTTCATTGAGTTGATCTCCTCATTTCTGTTCTTCTTGAACCTCTCTTGAAACTTGGTTCAAGACTGTCCTGGCGCATTCCTCAGTTGCAAACTCAGTCAAAATAGAACCTTGTATAAGATCTGCCTGCCTAAGCTTTTTGACTGCCCCTATTTCACTTCGTAGGCAAACTTCACGTCGACACCTTTATTCCAAACATCAATGTCTGTATACATAATTGTACGAATTCAAAACATTGGAACTTGAAATAACCCTGATATGCAATAAAACTTTCAATTCGTCAAATAGGATGATATTAATCTAACTTTCCTCTTTTGGCCCATATGCTAACAGTCCTGTCCTACGGGAGACTTCATCTCATAAAATGTCAAGAAATAGGTGAAAACCTGCAACAAGAGTTACAAAACTGAGAAAGACTGGCACGTTATCGGTTTCTCTGTTCTGAGACTCTGGCATTGGTGGCACCATGACGGTTGGGCCGTCGGGGTCGAGCGGATGATTGGCTCCCAGACAACACGGAAACCAGAACAGATTCTTGTCTCCCTTCAGAATGTTTTGCTCAACAAACTTAGCCTCCTCGCCCAACCCCAAGTCATGAAGCAAGTCAATAACATCATAACGTGAAATTCCCGCGTCGAATGCAAGCTCCGCCTCTACGACTCTCATAAGAACCTCGACGAAGTCATCTTCTTCAGCTTCGAGGCAGAATCCGACAATACGGGAACAGATTTTGGCCCATGCTGCTACCCAGGAAGGATTGAGGGAGCCAGCTGCTTCTCGGAATTCAATTGTTCTTCGGCCTGGAGCATCACCAGCGTCATGTAACTCGTAAGCTAGGCAATTATAATTGGCTCGTATACGGGTATTTTGTAGCTCCTGCAGCCAAGGTGGGATATAGATAGACAGCTGTTCAATGGCCCGGGCTGGCCTTCTGTACATTTCCGGCTGGCAAAGAGCACGCAGGCCGTCTAGTACTGACGTACATGGTGTTGCTCCATTTCCCGTACCTGTGAGTAGGAACTGTCTGCGAGTAAATGTCTCGAGCTCTCTTCCCTGCTGAATATAGTAACGCTGTCGGGCTCCTGTGTCTTCATATGGGTTGGTCCGTAGTGACGGGAGACGCTGGAGACGGAAAGAATCTGGGCGTGCGTCAAGAGCAGGGATTGAAGTAGGGTCTTGCTGCAACACTTCCAGTCGGTCGCTCAATGCTGCAGACGGATTTATAGCTGTCGTTTGGTCGTCCCCCAACACCGTTTCGACCTCTTGCCATCGATTGAGTTCACCTCGAGCCAGGTAGCTTCTATGACGGATAGATGGCGAGTACCCGCCGATCATACGTTCTGGCGGATGTAACTGTGAGAGCATGCCGTCAGCGCACCAAAGAAACTGAGCGAGACGAAGCACAGCCCGAGGAGGTAGCGCTTGAGCGCCCAGGCCTACGTGCACGTGGAAGCCTGTAGTCTCGTTGATTCTTAGCTGAAAATGAGTTGTTAGCAGACTGACTACTCGCTCCACTTCGTTAAACGCATCAGCCTCGGCCAAAAACGCAGGACTGCGTAATTCTGTTCCAGCAAACCCGTAGGTGTCGATATTCGTCTCGTTAAGACTGATGTCGCCAGACATGGACCATGATGTTGGTGGGTTAGCCTCTTGAACGTCGTCGTCATCTATAGGAACACCGTGACTTCGGAGAAATTCTCTGAGAATACCTCTTATTTCGTCCACGGGATTCCAAATTACATCCCTGGGCCTCGCATCTTCTTGCGATAGGCGAATCACTCGTCTTGTGTCCATGCCGTTCGCCGGGTCTGGCTCATCATGGGCAAGATAAGGAACTAACATTTCCAGTTCAACGCCGAATGTGATTCTCTGCTGTGCGTTTGCTGCTGCCATGATGTAAACTTGAACTGACTTCGGCGCTAGTGGTAGGCTTTGTAGTCTTGACAGTGCAAGGCTTGTATTCCTGTGTAGGGATGGGTAGTGAGTGTCGTATGAAGTAGAGGAATGATAACATTTCTGGTACTTATAGGTAAGAATTATGGGAGGAATGGTGAGGTACGTAAAGAATGACAAATGCATTGTGATTATGGTCCCCGTACCTTTGATTGTCGTTACACAAAAGTAATTGTTGGCCTCGGTGTTGCAGCGTACTTTTACAATATAGCAATTAATTGATAATAAAGACACCGTGAAAGAATTACAGCGGCACGGTGAGTGACAATCGCCTTTGTGCATATGATCTCTCTGTTCTGGACTGGACAGTATCAATGCATTGGCCTTGGCTGTTTTCTTTCACCACCCATCTCGTTAATGCTATGGGCAATAACCTCCATGACTGTCAACGGCTTCCCAATATCATATGTGGCTCAAGAGCAATGGGAGCTGTCCCGCAGGTCATCCATTACCTCAGTGTGGCTAATCAATGTATTGTTTGCAATTTCCCACAGCTTTTCCACCACGATAATGACACTTGTAGTAATTTGCAGCCTCCCATTGTTTTCCGTGGCCACGGTGATGTGGAAGACAAAGCAGCGAATACCAATGGCGTGGTTAGTTTGGCTGACTGGGCGCCAACATAGGCGAGATATGCATAGTGCTATGTGATATTCTGTGGGATGCAACCCCTCGCGAAGCTTTCTCGCAATGACAGGGTTCAGATGTTGCTCATTCCTCCAAACCAGCTACTAACGCCGATTGGAGGGGATCAAATGCAAGTGCTTACTGCCTCCCTAGCAGATACCTACATAATGCCCAGGCACCTGGCCCTGCTATCGCCGCACCTGGCGCTGGACAAGCATCCCCGATGCCCCTCATCCTACTGAGTCAATTTTGAGCCATTGGTATCAGGAGATCTGGGTCGCTTTGTACGTTGAGTACCAACGAAATACAAGTACACCTTTGACAGCACCACGGAAAAGTTGCGCCATGACAGACGAAAATCAGCGAAAACCTCAATACGATGCCTTCGCGACATCCTACGACTTGGTCTGGACAACCCCCGCCGTCCGTCCGCTCCTCCCCCTTCTGAAATCAACCATCAGGTCTCTGGGGCCATTGACCGGCGCTTCGGTTCTGGACCTCGCCACCGGCACAGGGATCGGCCTGCGCCTCCTGCGCGCCGCCGGCGCCTCCAAGCTGGTCGGTGTCGACATCTCCCCTCAGATGCTCGAGATCGCAAAGGCGACGACGCCGGGCGCCGTTTTCCACACGGCGGACTGCAGCAAGCCATTGGGAGAACTCGGGCTGGAGCCCCAGAGCTACGATGTCGTGCTCGGTGTCTGGCTATTGAATCAGTGCCCGTCGTCTGCCGAGATGGGCGGGATGTGGGCTAATATTGCGACCTACCTCAAGCCTGGCGGCAGGTTCGTTGGAATCACTGAGAATCATGACATAGTGCATCCCGTCCCGATGCAGAGCTTCAAGTATGGCGCCAGGGAGAGCAAAATCACGGAACTTGAGAACGGCCAGGGGTGGAGGGTACATATTGATTTTGAGACTGAACCGAAGATCGAAATCGATGGATTCAGATTAAAGAAGGACATTTTTGAGTTGGAGGCCAAGAATGCTGGGATGAGTGAGATCACCTACCATCGTCCAGGAATGGAACATGTTCGAGAGACTATTAGCAATGGAGATATGGTGGAAGAAGAGGCCGGCTGGTGGGATGAGCTGCTGAAGGAGCCTCCGAACTTTGTCATTGTTGCCCACAAACTCTGAGTGCATTTTACATAGTTTTCAGATAGGCATATGACAATGTTTGCATGCCGATGATGGTTGGACGAGTTTCTAAACTCCTCATATTCCCTTCATCAAGAAGGTTGTACCTACTACCAGAATCATAGCAAGTGAAGCACAATTGTGTCCTCCTAAGCTCTGACTTCTGCATCAATGAACGCGCCCAGTGCTTTATAGATTCATTACGATGCGGCCACATAGTTTGACCTACACGCCTTAGATGCCCTAATTGCCAGTAGGCTTGATGGTAATGCAGATAGTGAAATCCGCTGGAACTAAGTATCATGTGGTAATGCATGATTTTTCATAGAAATGTCCAAGATCTCCAATAGTGTCGACAATTTACTTTTGCGAACGCCACTGAATGTGTTTGCTGTCTCAGGTTTGCTTAGTCGCGATGCAGCCACTGCCAATCCAAGCGGCATATTGCGTCATACCGCCGTTGATCCCTTCTTGGTATTGGTTTCTGCAATGGCAATGTCTCTGAGGATGCAATACGAGGGAACAGCTGCGTTTTATTTTCGGGTGCTTACCCATGAAGACAAATGTTTCCAGGATATATAAACCAGGCCTTATGCTAACCCGCGGCAGGTCTTGGATGTTTTCGCTCTATCTGCCGCGGAATGACACTCTGCATTTTGTCCAAAAGAACAAAAAAGCGATCAAGCCCGGAAATATCTCTGGCAATGAAGGCACTGCGGATTGCTGTGGTTGCCGCTCTAGCCATAGCCGTTCACGGCTGGAAGCGCAAGTTCCCCTCAAAAGTGCGATCTTTGATGGGTCCCCATTTACTGAATCTTGCCCGACAGTGCAATGGTACGCCGGCATCAACATAGACTGCCAGGTATACGACACCTTTGAGAATTTCACCGTCCGAGTCTGGGAGGGACAATGTCCCGGCGACACAGCCACCTGTAACCCGTCTAGTAGCATTATCTTCTCTACTACCACGAAATGCCAAGACGATATTTATAATGACGGCGTCGTCACCTCGACCGAGAATTGCGAGAGGGAGATCGGTCGGGGATCTGCTCTTGTCGTGAGCGGGTGTTGCCAGTTTTTCAGTGGCCAGGATGCGTGTTCCGGCTCGCCGTATCTAAATCTAGCCGAGGGAGACTGCGAGGATCCGATTCAAATCACCAGCTTCAAATGTGTAAGTCTTCCAAGAAAAAAGGCAATTGTCTCACTTTGCTGAGTCTTCGTAGAGCGATGATTGCTGATGTGGCGACCGACTAATGGACCACGTGTAACTGCAAGAGATGAGGCGTTGGGCGAATTTGCAGCAGTTGAGATCCCGGCCTCCCACTTCTTTATCATTCTCGAAATTGTTCGGTGCATTGCCCTTCGTCTGAAGATCGAGTAGCAGTGGGTGAATTTGGCCCGCATGAATGTCAACAACTGGTTCGAGTTCAAAGCATGGTCAGCAGAAAGCCCGGAACGAGACATCGTAAACCGTTGATATTATGCCAGAAATGAAATGAAGCATAATGAAAGAAACGTTCAATTTTTATCAGGGGGGCTTTTAGAGCCCAGGGTTACACCAATAGCACTATTCGAGGCTGCTGAAGACCCTCTACACATTCTCCATGTGCGTGACCTTGTAGTTTTCCCTGGTACGGACTGACCAGTGCTACCCTTTACTTTGAGGATACTCAAGATGTGGAGCTTCTGGCGCGGTTGGTTTCTCAGACTACAAGCATTTCCTGGCCTTTGAGAGATCGAAGACGATCACCGGGACAAACTAGCTCCAAAACATATCCGTCTTCTCTTCGGACTCGCCCGCCGTCGATGTCTCCTGATACCCTGATGGCGATAGCCTGGTTGCCAATAATTCCACATAGCATCATATGTGTACCCTCCAGCCTCTGCAATGTGAACCTGGCCCCGGAGCTCGTGCCAACTACGTCCAAGACCATGCCTTGTATCCTGATCGATCCAAGAACGCGGTGGCAAGGTATGTTGTCCATGTTCTCCATGTAGGTATTAATTTTGCCATGGTCGTCGTACTTGGTCACATCAATCCATTCAAACTCAGCAGCAGTGACAGTCGCCCCATGCTCGGTCCACGATAACTGAGGCCTAGGGATATGAGCCGCTATCCTCTCCCCCGCCAGGAATGGCCCGTACGTGGAGCCACCCACGCTCGGTAGCCAAGACATTCCCGGATGGTCGTTGACACTGGGAGCGGCAAGTTGTCTGTCCGTGATCATTCCAGCATCTGCCAGCTTTTTGAGCATTTTCCGCCAGTCGAGCGGCTGTCCCTTTCCATACTCAGTGGTGACTCGCTCGCCCCCCATCGATATTCCCAGGACGCCATATATGTGGTCTTCTGCAATAGTGGCCGATCTCCCGGCCGACATGGTGAGTGCCTCTTCGAACGACATCAGGACCATACCGTTGCTGTAGGATAGTTCTGCGTACTGATGATCGCCACCAAAGATCGACCTGATGATAACAAGCTCCCCTTTGTTCATCCTGATATGCAGCGGTTCAACAACCACTGGCAACCTTGAATCCCATCTGTAGCACCCGCAAATCCTCGTCGTTCCGTGATGAGCCCACTCGGCATAGGCTAAGAGCTCCGAGATGAAGTCGCCGTCAATGAGCTGGCCCTGCACCGCGAAGATTGTCTGTCGGGACATCAACCCTTCCTGCATTGTCCAGACCCTCGATGACCACCGGCAAGAAAAGACCCAGCGCAGGCCGTCCTTGTTCAGGCGCAGCTGCTGTGACGCAGACAGGATCACCCCGGACTGCTGCGGCACACAGCCAAATCGCTTGCCTTGGGGCCCTACCAGCACCAAGCAGGCACTGGCGCCCCTGTAATAGTCTCGCATCCGGGGGATCTCGCGAGCCTTGTCGTCCGGGCTACGCTGGTCGATACACCACCTATCCACCCAGAAATGTTTTATGCCGAGCCTTTTAGACACGCTCTCTATGGTTTTTTGAAGTGACTCATCGTCGCTCCATTCGTCCCAGCAGTATGATAGAGCGATATAATGGCTGATACCCAGCCCGTCGACCACAGTCCTTGCTTTCGTGTCATACAGTTTCGGAGGATGGACTGTCGATTTCCTGTTCTTGCACGCTAGGACCGCGGTCTGCGTGACGTTCTCAATGCCCTTCCGCCAGGAATCGTGCAGGACCAGCTCTCGAGGTCGATGATGGACCTGGTCTAGAATCCGTACGAGCTCGCCAACCGTTTTATGTGTCCTGATACTCTTGCGCTGATGGCAAGCAGCCCTCTCTCCACGAGCCGAGGAGAATACACACTGGCCAGTCTCGGTACTATACCGACAGACAGCGACTGGTGTGATATCGATCATCCCATCTACGGGGCTGTAGGAAAGAGTCTGTCTCACCGGCCAAGACGCCGCCAGTTTGAGAACCTTGCTCCTCACCAGATGGCTGCCACCGCAGGCTGATGCACGTGCGGGGCACAGCAACACGCTGCGGTTCCGGATCGCCTCGTTTCCAAGCCGTCGAATGGCATCAGCTCTCATGTTTCGCACGATCTCCAGGACCTGGTGGGCTTCGGCTGCCTGGTGGGGGAAGAGGCAGGGGTACCGGCTTCGCGGCAGGTGCTTCACCGAGAGGTCGTTGACGACTGCCGCCGCCTCTGGGCTGTCGCCATCTTCGGCGATCCACCTCAGGACTTGGATATCTTGCAGGTTGCACCAGAGCTTGCCGTCCATCTTGGGCAGCTGCCTCGTCCATCTCGTGGCGGCCAATTCAAAGCGGATTGTCAGATGGTCAGGTCCATCTGTGACGGTGAGCTTGCAGCCCGTCCAGTCACGGTGGCTCCGGCATCCTGGCAGGTGTCTTGCGGTGGCCGGCTCTGTCTGGCCACAATGCTGTTTGCCCTGATGGTCCGCGGAGGGGCTTCCGGAGCGCAAGTCTTCTTGTGGTGTTGAAAGCACTGTAATAATGCTGTCAGAACTTCTGAATGGCTCCGGGCAGAAGTTCTTCATCATATTGCCGACGGCAGAAGAGCGCGAGGTGATGGTGGCCCAGGTATACGTAGAATAGTGTAAAAACAGAAGCGGCGGTGCGGATGGGTCTTGTGGTGGGGCCTGAGCGCCGCTGCGGAGCAAACTTGGCGATCCGATCCGCCTGCACACGCGTGTCGGTCGGGCCTTGATTTTCACCCCGGGACTAATTAGCCCAGCCCGGTAGAACAACTTAGCCCACGGCTGTTACACCACTCAAGCCGACCGGACCAGAGGTGTTGGGCGGCGTTTCACAGCGCCGAAATGAAGTTGCGTTGATTAAAACTGGTTCGAGTGAAGTTCTCGAGCAACTGCATATCAACTTTTCAGGGGTCCACTTGATGTTGGTTGGTGGTGTCACGTCCAGTGTTACTCATGTTCACTGAACCAGAACAAGGCCCGCGAAAATCTCGAAAATTAAATGTCTGAATATTCTAATTTGCTAGGGGTGAAACATATCTATTAATCTTATGAGTCTAGACTGTCTCGCACCGCTTCCAAACTTTCCGGAACATGTCCCCATAAACGCCAAAAAAACAGCTGCCCTGGCTCATCGGGACGTATGCAATTATTCCATCCCAGCTCTTTCGAGACGAAACGTTGTATTCCCAAGCGGGCAGAAATGCTGAGAAAATTGGGGATGAGTAGAAACCACACTAGGACGTTTGCAAATGCGCTGGCCATGTCTTTTCCTACAACGACATTCCCTAGCTGGTCTATAACTTGCGGATTATGAGAGCCGAAGAATAACACATTGGACGACAACTCACTGAGATGGCTTATTTATTCTTTTTGTGACCTAGTAAGATGTTATAACAAGACCCCCTTTCCGGCCACCGCTGGCGATTCTCACTCACATGTCACGATCTTTGTGTGGGAGTCTATCAACCCCCACATTTTACACCCAGTTCTTCCTTATCATGACCAGGGTGTTGGATTGTAGCTAACGCCAAGGCGTGCTGTCTTATGCATGTATGCATAAATGGTCACCTGCGACGGCTGCTGATATTACGCACCTAAATGAAGAAGACAGAGGGCCTGTTGGCTGTGGTGCAGGGGTTGAAAACAGTTGGTGGAGTTGCACCAGTTGCAGTGCAGCTCGGCGGCTTGGGCTGATCACCTGGATCACCGTTGGCCAAGCAGTGGCGGTCAATATCAGGAGGGAAAGCATCACGACAAGCACATGCGGACATTTCAGAGTCCTAGAATTCCTGACAGACGACTCCTTTCCTAGTTTAGCCCATTCTAAAGATTAACTGGTGGACATAGTCAATCCTTATGACTCAGGGAGGATGTATTCCCTTTAACCCGTTTACCGCCGGGGCCAGACATTTCGTGCGCCTGCGATCCATCTTTTTTGAAATAACAATATTTTGAAGCTGTCTAAGTGTGCTGGTTCTACCGCTCCATCATGTCTACTTAAGGTAATATAACAGTCCCTTGATGTTTGGGAGGCCCGTATTACCTGCAGTCCATGCATCGATTAGGTGGGGGGTGAGTGAGCTGCAAGGCACTCCCGCAGCAGTTATTGTCCATGCCCTATATGGCTAGCCGATCAGCTGCTCGGATATTTAATGAGCTGATGCCTGGTACCCCCCGCCTTCTCGTCGATTTCGTGGAACTTGCTGACACTCTTGATACCGGCCTTCTGATGTACATTTTCTTTCCCGTTGCCACGTTTGCTTTTTCACTACTTGCCTGGTCACTCATCACAGAAATGGTTCTCAAGCTCCAAGAAATCGACCCGCAGGTCGATTTCCATGCGATCTCTAGATGCCTCTTCGAATCGCATGAAGACCCTCTTCAGAAGTTCTTTCACCTCTGGTTTCCGATTCACGGGGATGACGAGCAGGCTCGGGAGAACGCCATCGAAGAAGGGGCCACGAGGTTGAAGCTTTGGCATACGGAGGATCCGTCTAGCAACTGGAGGAAGGTGGTCGATACGGAATCCGGGAGGATCGCGGGGGCCGCGCTTTGGAATATTCACAACGTGAATCCTTTTGCAGTCCCGGATAATTTGGAAGTTAGTTGGTTCCCTGCCGGTGGTGCTCGGGACTTTGTCGAGGCAATGATTGCCCAGTACGATGCTCCTAGAGCCCAAGCCGCCCAAAAGCCGCACGTTTGTAAGCAGTTATCAATCTTGACCTTTTCTTCTCTTTTCCTTTTTTTTTTTTTTTTTTTTGCTTTTCAATTTTCGTCTTCTCAGTTCCTCCCGTCTTTCTTTCTCAGGGAATCACGAATATTAGATAATAATTCATGACTAAACTCTGGGACTTTCCAGACCTATTTGTGCTATTCACACACCCCGATTATCGACGCAAAGGTGTGGGACAGCAGTTACTAGACTGGGGCGTGGAAAAGGCAGACGAGCTCAGACTCGAAGTCTTTCTAGATTCCACTGCTCCAGGGAGGTCATTGTATGAGAACAACGGCTTCTCATACCTGCAGGAGAACCATATACGTCCCAAAAGAGACCAACCGGATCGTCAGTGGCAAGAAGTGGAGGAGAAGGTTGGGCCAATAACATTTTGGCCTATGAAGAGATCAGTCAGCCAGGCGGAGAAAATTGGCAAGAGCGGATGATTAGATGGATATTTCACATGTGCCCTCACTGCAGAGAGCGGGGTGTCAAGATTAGTGGAGGCATCGAGGTGCATAGGGAGGGGCAGACTGGTGGCCGGGAGTCTGTATTTATCGAGCAGGACTCCAATTTTTTAGTTTGAGGCCGTAGACATGCTGAAAAATTGATTCAGTTCAAACTATAGGAACACGCTTTCTCTTGATCATCGATGAAGCATCACCAAGGATTAGCCTGTTCATTGTAGGGCGGCTTCTTCATGAGTGGGCCCTGCGACCTCTGACGAGACGATTGTGGGTTGACGATTTACCCACTTGCATAGGGATACACAAAGTACAAGTGTAATCACAAATAAATATTCACCAATTTCTCCCCGCCAGCACGTCTTCGTCTGTTTATAGGATGTTGCTACTTCCGAGCCCTGATCAGCACCTTGAGACCGGGCGAGTGCGAAGCAATGCCCCCAGTCACAACCCACTCTCCCTTCTCTAGCATTTCTAGATCAAGCCGACGGATGATCTCAGGGACGAGCTTATGCATCTCCATCAGGGCAATCTCCTTGCCCAAGCATACTCTCGCACCCATGCCGAAAACATACATGGCAGCGTCCATTTTAGCCACCTCATCCTCAGGGCCCAGCCATCGCTCGGGGCGGAACTCATGTGCATCGTCACCGAAAACGTCTGCATCCCTCTGCACGACATACGCTTGACTCGTCATCTCGGTGCCCTCTGGGACAAAGTTCCCATCGATAACTATCCCACCCCGCGGCGCAAGGCGTGGAAACATGTTGGGGATTGGGGGATACACACGAAGCGACTCCCGGATACACGCACTCATGTACGGCAGATGCGTCCGTGTCTCGTCGTACTGCAAGACAGGGCTCAACAACCCCTTCGCATCCGCCGCCGCGATCTCGGCCCGCACCCGCTCCAAGGCATTAGGGTGCATGAGCAGCAGCCGGAGCGTGGCGCCCAGCCCGCTGCCCGTTGTATCTACGCCCGCCTGGATCAGGAGCGTCATGTGCGCCGTCTTCTGCACCTTCGTCAGCGGCCGCGCCGAGCCGTAATCCTCGCCGCTGCCGCCGACCGTAGCCTCGAGCGTCAGCTGCAGCATGTCCGGCGGGTCCGGCCTGGGCTCCCCCATTTCCATGCGGCGCTCGCGCTCGGCGATCTCGCGGTTGGCCTGTGTGACGAGCCAGCCGTTGCCCGTCTCGTCCGACTCGCGGGGTAGCACATGAGGGCCCAGTGGCGAGGGCAGTATTACCTCGCGGAGGAAGCGCCAGCGCTGCGAGAGGCCGAATAGGGCGAGTCCATCTCGCCAAGCGCGAATGAGGCCGCACTCGTCACGGTCGTTGGCGAGAAAGCCCCAGGGTGTGGTGAACACAATGGTGGTGAGCACGTCGGCGGCGAACTCGGCGACCTTGTTGCTCAAGATGACCGGTTCGCCCGTCTCAATTCGCTTGTTCTGGTTGGAGAGGAACATCCCAATAAGATTGTCCACCTGAGACTCCCAGTTCTTCTTGATCAAGCCGACACCCCAGGGCGACCCGCCGAGGGCCTTGCGCAACTCCTTGTGTTCCTGGCTGTCGGTGACTTGGAAGATTGCTTTAGGGCCCAGGGCTTCATGCCCATACATGGACGATTTGGTGTTACACTTGGGGTCCCAGTAAATCGCTTGAAGCGCCGAAGCCTTATAGAAGAACAGAAGAGTGGGTGTGATGCGAATTGGCCTGCCATCCTCTGATTCGGGGTAGTTCCACGTTAGTGACAATACGTGTAGAAAAGGTGGTCTTATTTCCTCCAAGCTCGGATCAACAAGACGAGAGGGGCTCTCGACGTACTGCCGTATTTACGCACAAGCGACATGAGCCAATCGGGCTCCTTCGACATGATGGAGGCCAGGCCCAATGGCAGAGATGAGCATGCGGCATACCACGGGCCTGGAAAATGACGCAGGGGGTGCAAGAACAAGCAGTGGATTATACGCCAACCAACAAGCGACAGTGCAACAAATCCAAATGCCAGCACGGCCTTGGGGAGTGTTGACTGGATAGCAGAAAAGCTGAGCAAGTGGATCGCCATGCTGATGATTTTTTGATTTCAATCTCGTAATAAAAGAGCACTACACAATGGCAAGAAAACATCTGGAACGATGACCTTTTGAATACGAATATTTATGTTGATTTCTTTTGCATGGATGTTGGTCATGGGAATACCTGATCCAGAACTGTGCACCTGCAGTCAGCGTCACTATTGTCATGCCAGGCTCGGCACCTGTTCTGTCGAATGGTAGCCTGAGTCTGGTTACACACTGCGGGGTTAAGAAGTAGATTCTGACTCAAATACTACCCGACTTCTATAAGTGCAATGACTTAACTTGGCGTTTCTGTCGATCAGGAGGAGATTTGTCATTATGGAATCCGAGAGTGAGTTTGATGCGAGTCTTGCATGGTAGAAAAGATTGGTCATGAACAACCCTCCCCTCAAGTGCCGGGATGCGTTCTTGAAGAACATCCCGATCGCTGTAGGATTACTTTCCTGCATTGCGTCTCAAGACACGTCTACCGTACCCAACGACACGGCGGACTCTGCACCGTCTTTTGAATCGTGGCTATTTGGACCGTCTCTGAGATTTCTATGAGCTCCGGCTTCCCTGGATCTTCGTTGACCTGTTGGGTCTTGAGCTCGGCGTTTCGCTGCTTGACGAGATTGGCATCAGTCGGCGACATCTGCTCCTCATCATCCGTGTAAGTGCAAATCTCCCACTTTGGCTCTACAACATATTTTCCGGCAATTACGGCAGGCTCTGATCAGACTAAAATCTTTGTTTACACGGTGCATTTGGTAGGGTTTCAGGCGAACATTGTCTGGCCTCGACGTGAATTCCATCCGCATGTACCACAAGTCGGGCAGTAGAATACAAGAGCTTTGATACGAAACATGAAATAGCATTACCAAGTTGTCGGTCAAGCTATGCCTGTTGGAAGCGGTCGTCCCGCACGCTCATGGACTGTCACGGATCTGTATATATCTGTGGGTGTGCCCCCATGCGTGGGCATGCTCTCTCTCTCTCTCTTCGAATGCATTCACTACGGCCTCCACATACTATGTGCAACAATGCTTCAGGATATACTACAAGGCCAGCTAATACTAAGAGGACCACTAAAGTCTTCTCACCCTTGTAGGTAACGTAGCTAGCGACCTCGCTACAATTGGCAAGGTTTGTGGTGGTATATATTCCTATAATATGGGAACTAAGACTCACTCTACCTGTGGGTCTTCTATTCGGTTACCCCAACACTTTTAGCCGCAGTCTTGCGGCATGATCTCGGAACAACCCGTACCTGTTCTGAGAACGGCACGGGCTGACGCTGTGCAACATCGTATGTCTTTCGACTCGCCGGGTCAGGGTCAGCTGAATCACAGGGTGATGATCTCAGGGACAGTTCGACGTCATCAGTGTAACCTCCAACTGAACCACCGAATGGTACGGGTGGGTAGACGACAGTGTCAAATGGAAACATCTACGGCGGTGTTACGGTCTACGGGCACCAAGTCCATCTTGGCAACGCATACGTCTCAGAAGAGAATGAGGATCTTTTTTTTTAAAACAAAAATAAGAAAACAGCCGTGTATATTCAATTCGCCTGAAACACATTGGAATTGGGAAATAATGGTTTACAGGCCCTGTTTAAGCTTGGTACCGAGTTTCGTCAAGTAGTGGAGCGTGTTGAGCAGGCGTATGTGCCTTCTGCAGCATTCAAGTTCCTGCCCGTGTATAGGTAATTACACTCAAGAGCCGTGTCTTCGACTTAGGTCTCTCGAACAGTTTGAACAATCTGCACTTTACTAGACCAAGCCCTAATGGGTTTAGTTCAGACTCACTTGACAAGTTCCCACTAAGCTCACAATCTGAATAAGATACCCACAGCAGATCTCTTTCTTGATCATTCACACAACGGACAGCATCTCGGGGAATAGTCTCTCTGCCCCATGCATGCTCTGGTGTAATTTGATGCAATGTGTTCGATTTGCAATAATAAGGTGGAATTATGTGGCGTGAGATGTGTGGAACTTGTTAGCGAACAGCATCCCAGGTCTGAAGAAGCGTTAGTTCGTGCCTACAAGTCTCAAAACCACCAAGTGCAACTAATCAAGACACGGTAGCTTTGTATCGGAAAGGATTGAATGAACTATACTGGGTCTATGCCTCCTTTATACTACCCCGTTGTGGCTTCAACTGGATCCGGCTGCGACTCAATCAGGGACCACAAGTCATGGTCAACCCATGCAGTCACTGTGCGGTCGCACAAGACATCCACAGATTCCTTAGGCTGTAGACCATAAGGACATATAAGCCAGATGCAGTTCGTAATATACGACCTCCGAAACTCAACCAGCACCTCATCATCATCCACTTCAAAACGCGGGCCACCAAAACGGTGCAGCGCCTCGAGATAGTGGGCCAGGACGCGCATCTCGCTTTGACGACGGTCTTCAACACTGAGAGCGCCACAAATGAAATACGACACGTCGTGGAAGCAACTACCAACGTGTATAGCGGACCAATCCAGCCAACGAGCCTCTCCCTCAGCCGTTAAGTAAGTGTTTGCCACATGCGTGTCGCTGTGCAGGATAGTCCGGAAGCGTGGGTTGCGGGTTGCGAAATACTTTTCGTGCAACCGATTGAACCTGTCGCCGTCCATGAGTTCCTCCGGGATGGTCGGGCGACTGGGGTCACGAGTGATGGAAGACCAGTCCTTGCATAGGAATCTCATAGACGAGTCATAGACGTTGGTGGCATCTGTATGAAGGTGAGTATCTAGTTACCTAGGACCCCAGCCAGTTGCGAGAGGCATAGCACTATCGAATGGTTCACTTACATGGATGATCCTCCACCTTGGCTCCCCAGTACTGACAATGAAGACCCGCCAGTTGCTCGACTCCTTTCATCACCTCTTCGACTGACCAAGCGTCTTTCGCATCCCTGAAGGTGCATCCCTCGGCCGTGAGGTCATTCATGATCGTGATACCTTGACTGTCGTTCCAGTCTGACCACCAGCATTTGGGATACCCCACTGCAAAATATCAGATCAGCTATAAAGGTTCATGTGACAATTTTCTCCACTACTCACTATTCTTTACGTTGGGTGCCATCCTGGTGTAGAACTCAGCTTCGCGCTGGGCAAGGAGGATTGTCCATGGCTGAGCTGCGATCATAGCAGGATCAAAGCACCCCTTGATGCAGATCCGAGTCGGCCTCTCAGTACCTTCGTCAGTGTTGCTATAGGAAATTGTGAAGAAGAGCTTAGTTGCGGTGCCGTATATGACCCTTGTCAATTCCGCCTCTTTGATCTCATGCCCCAGCTTGGATCCAAGCCAGGCGGCTGTGAAGTCCTCTGGGAGGGCAGGAAGCTGCTTCTGTTCCACTGACATTCCGACTGGATTTAAGCATAGATAAGGTCACAATGAAAGAGGAGAAGTTAGTGGAAGACCATGTTCGTGTCTCACACGCAGTTTTGATTGCCGATTTCCCCACTAGACGATTTTGGGTGCGCAGTCAGCACCGACGTGTCAAGCCTCAAATGGCGCGAGCTAGGGCTCGCTTACAATGAATTGTCATCCTTCGAACTACTTATCTAGCAATAGATCTCACACAAATAAATTGCAAATTACAATTCATTCCGAAGTGCGACTGATTCGTAGTTGTGCCACTTGATTCAAGCGGACCATTGATACTGCTTGATGAAAAAGTCGAGATAAGGCACAGGAAATCGAAGGGACCCTCATGTGTCCTACTACACCACCTTCCATGTCGTCTTGATCAGATCTGCAGCCCGTTCAGCAATTCCATAGACGGTGGCCTGAGGATTCGCCGTGGTGATGAGGGGCATGACGCTCGAGTCCACAACTCGTAGGCCCCTGACCTTGTGCACCCGCAACTCGGGATCAACAACACCGTGCTGCTCCAGGGGGAGCATTGCGCACGCTCCGACGGGATGCCACATAGATACGCTGCTGGCCCGGACCAGCCTCTTGGCCCGATTGAGATCGCCCTGTAGGTCCGTCGCCGGGTCGCGGCGCTGCAACGGCTGCTCGAACAGTGCGCCGCCGGCCGCTTTTGCAATTGTCTCGGCCTGGAGCATGTGTTGCGCAAAGACCTCGACGTCTGCTGGGTGCGACAGGTACGCTGGGTCGACGGTTGGTGGGGCAGCCGGGTCTGCGGCAGCGATGTGGACGGAGCCACGAGAGACGGGGTGCGAGAGCAGCGCGGCGACTGTGAGGAAGTTCCCAGAGATGGGCCCGGTAGGTGATGAGGGGTCGAAGGTGAGATCCACGGGGACTATCGCCTGAGCCCTTTGGAGTAAATATGCCGCCGAGGGAGCAGTGCGGTTGAGAAGCGCTCACAACAGGCAGGTATGCATACGCATCGATTCCACCGCCTGTGAATGCCCCCGTCCTATTTTCTGTGTATTCTCCCATCGCCTTT
This sequence comes from Diaporthe humulicola, assembly GCA_038088545.1. Classification (NCBI taxonomy): domain Eukaryota; kingdom Fungi; phylum Ascomycota; class Sordariomycetes; order Diaporthales; family Diaporthaceae; genus Diaporthe; species Diaporthe humulicola. Next base: position 10,297 of record JBBWSL010000041.1, on the reverse strand, counting down.
GCGATGGCCTCCGGTTCCTGTCGTAGGAGCGCATCTAGTGTCTCCACAGAATCGGCCGCCTTGTACGACACCCCGCATACAAGGTGGTCCTGAAGGTTCTCACCGACTCCGATTATATCCACCAAAGTCCCGATGTTGTGTTTGGAAAGAATTTCAGAATTACCTATCCCAGAAAGCTCGAGGACTTTCGGAGACTGCAACGCTCCGGCTGAAAGAATGACTTCTTTAGTAGCCGTGACAAGGTGCTTTTCACCCTGTTGGGTGTACTCGACACCAGTTGCAGTAATGGGGCCGTCAGAATTATGCTCGAGAGTAATTTTCTCGACATGAGCACCAGTAAGGACAATGAGATTCTTCCTATCCCTTATTGGGTGATAATACATTGAGGCAGCGTAGCTTCTCTCTTTGGCGACGGGGTCGATGGAGTTCAGGTTGCTGAATGAGCCCGTGGACACGCCAAGAAAAGGGTCCTTGGATACGGAATGACTGATGTTCTTGAGTGCTGCTGCCCAGGCCTCCTGGACAATGACCTGGGGGTAGGAAGTACGGATAGGACCCTTAGCCAGGTCGTCTCTGCCGGTCCAGCCAGCAATATCCAGGGCCTTATCCAATTCCGGGTCCACTGAAGGGGAGGTATAAGCCCTGGTGATATACCTCTGCAACAGTTCCCAATTCCAACCCTCATTCCCGAGGGTCTCCCAGTCATCTGTGTTTGCCTCGGTTGGAGGTACGAACACCTGGGCGTTGATTGCACTGGAGCCCCCGAGGGCCTTGCCCTGGTTCAGGCTGGCCGCTCTCCCACCAAGCCCAGCCTGTGTGTACTAATGTCAGCTTATGTGGTGGATCGATTACTCAGAATGTCCCAACATTAAGGCATGGCAGAATTCATGATACGAACCTGTGATCCTGTAATGAATCCCCAGTCGGCTTCTGTTCCGAGCAGAGAGGTCCAGAGAGCTGGGATTGTGACGCGAGAGTCGTTGCTGTGATCGCCTCCTGCCTCAATCACAAGGACGTTGAACTCAGGGATCTCGGAGAGACGTGTGGCAACGACGAGACCGGCGGTTCCACCGCCAACAACAATGAAATCGTATGAGGATGTCATTTTGAGACAATCAATATGCCTAATCGCCGGTGAGAGGTGGCCTAAAGGTGTGTGCTGGTGATTGTGAGAGGATACCTAATGACCCGAGAAATGAAAACGTGTAGTCGTTCGGATTGGTGAGAGCCTGTACTCAGTGCAGTCAAGAGAAAGACGACATGGGTGGTATATATCGTAAGCAGCGGCTGACTAAATTCTCCACCCCACGCAGTTATACGAAATTCGATAAACTGTTGAGGTAGTATTGCAAGTTGGCAAACACGAGCAGTCTGCCCCATGCTATCATGCAATTCTTCTCACCCCGCTTCACCGGGTTTCGCAACGGAAACGATTGCTCAGATGCAGCTGACGTTGGTCGCAAGGCTGCATGTGGGGCTCTTTTGACTGGGGTTACATCAGGTAGGATCAGCATCCTCTAATGCTTTTTGGCCAACGAAAGTGACCAACAAGCTGCGCATACATCTTTTTTGGGAAGAGGTTCCTCATCCGGTGGTGGAGGGGGCAGGAGACGGGAATTTTACAACGCACGCCCAAATCAATATGCGCACGTCTACATCCAACCTGCATATATGGATCGCCAACCCTGCCGGCTGCTCTTGTGATGAGATAATTTCACAGTGTTCCCTGAACCAGTCTTTTGAGCGAACAGATATGCAGGTTGCACTACCATATACTGGTCAAATAGTCGGTCTCTTGATTAATTATTAATATCCTTTGGTAGACCGGAACACCTTACTAGTATGTAAGTGGGTAATTCCGTATTAATAATCGATTATATAGTAGGGGTTTAAGGCTCATTATTCGAATATCTTTCGAGTAATTCTAGTCTTTATATTTCTATGTAGTAGTTAAGGTAAGGGGTGAGTCTCCGTTTAATAAACGGCTGAGAAGTAAATGTTTATGCTTTGCGAATCAGTGCTGTCCCGTTTGACTTTTGGGCCTCCTATAAGCTTACAAACCGATTTGACTCCTGTTACTGTTTTAAAAATTATCATTATAGCACTTAAGACGTCTATAGCTTTAGAAAGCTTTAGGGGGGTGGGACGGTAGACGCGATTACCGCTAGCAAATTATACCACTCCGCCAAAAGATATTAATAATCAAGCATATAAATTACAGCCCTGGAAAAGTTTTTCGCATGCTGAGTGGAGGCAATAGGTCTTGGTCACGAGAGAAAAGTCATTTAATTCACTGCCGTGCCGAGGACATCACGACTCTATTCTCCACAGAAACACTCATCCTTTCTCAGGATTCACTCTTGTTGGACTTTAGGTAGGGCCACTCTTCCCACAGTAAACACTGTTTTTACCGTAACGACAAGAAAATGGAGGACTCTCTAGTTCTATTACGTAACAACAGACTGAATTGGTCGGTTTAGCACAGCAATAATAGTCGTAAGGTTTAGTTCAACCTCGCCTTTACCTGTTAACCTACGTATGGTCGTAATTGTAAAAGGCTTCTGCGGGACCGTGTTTACAAGATCTTGATCCATGTAACGTGTGACAAACAGTTGTGAAATCGAATACAAAAGTAATGTCTCCCTCACACATAGGACGTAAAACCTCATCGCCACACAGGGGAATCTGATCCCAACGGCTTTGGCATGACATCCCAGCCGACCTCGAGGCCCTCAATACGTGCACTGTGCTTAATAGCCTTCATAACGCCAAACCCAGTCTCCCTCGTCTCAAAGTACTCCTCCGGGACATCTTCTGGCTTCTCGTAGTCCCTGATCCCATCGAATCCGCTGGTGCCGGGGTACTGACCCAGACTCCGCAGGTATTTCATCACCCCAGCGAGCGAGACGTCCACCCTCCAGGCACCCCCCTGCGTCGCCCGCTTGAAGAGGGCGGCCAACACCCCAGTCGCGAGCCAGTATCCGCCGGCGTGGTCAAGCGCCTGGCATGGCGTCGGCCGCGCGACCTCACCCTTACCAGCGTGCTCTGCCTCGGAGACGTTCATGCCCGAGCACGTCTGCACGAGCGAGTCGTAGCCGCGACGGCCGGACCAGGGCCCGCGCGGCCCGAACGCCGACATGTTGGCGATGACGAGGGACGGGTTGACCTTGAGAAGGTCTTCGGGCCCTAGACCGTGGGCTGCGAGGCTGCCCGGGCGGAAGCCCTGGATAAAGACGTCGGCCGTCCTGATGAGCTCGACCAGGCGCGCCTTGTCGGTGGGTTTGTGGATGTCGAGCTGCACGGTGCGCTTGCCGCGCCCGAAGTCGCGGTCCATCGTCGGGAGGTCCGGGAGGTTGGGAGACGTCACCCAGATGACGTCCGCGCCGTACGCGGCGAGTGTCTTGCCGCACAGCGGGGCGGCGATGACCCGGCTCATCTCCACGACGCGGAGGCCCTGGAGGGGCTCCGTGTTTCCGCCTGCCAGCCTGGGCGGTAGGCCCTTAGCGCTTGCGGAGGAGATCTGGGTGACATCGATGGGGAAGTTGCTGATGGCCTTGGACTGCGCGAGCTTATCCCATTGTCTATATGATCGCAGTGCGTATGTGGCTAGCTTTCCCTCGACGGTGGCTGCGACCTCCAGGTCTATGGCTGACCATTCGGCGAGCTTCTCGGACAGCTGTTCCCTGGTTGATCCGACTAGGAGGCCTGCCAACTCCAAGATGCCGTTGGCATGATTTGGGAATGAATCATGGACGCGAACGTAGCCGTCTGATGTCTTGTGCAGTCCTCCAATTGGACCCCAAGGAGAGGGCGTTGGCTTGCCATCAAGAACGTAGAGCCTCTCTGACTTGAACTCAACAGTGGCATGCTCCAGTGGAACATCAACCTTGGGCAAAATGAAGGCTTCGTTGCGCACAGCGTGGATCTGGGCGGCCGCAAGTGCGGCTAGGGCAATTGAGCTTTGGGCCAAAATGCCTATCTTATAGGACGATGGCAGCGTTGCTTTGTTGTTGGCGACGAGAGAAATGGCATTGAGGGACTCAGATGGCAGATCCAGACCCTTCCAGACTTCCTCCACTATATCTTGGGCGGAGAATCCCTCTCGTGATATGGCATTGTAAACTCCGTTGAAAACCGGTGTGAGTTGCTTGAGCTCGGCGTGGGTGCCATTTGTGTGGGCCTTGGCTGCTGGAACACGGATTGTCAAGAGCGGTGCATGCTGTTGAGTGCCGAGTGTGTCACGCTCGCCGACACTGCCCTGCGCCCATGGCCTCCTAATGGTACACTTCCACGCTAATGCCGGCTCGAAGTACATGTTGGTCAGGATATCATCATCACTCACACGGTAGAGGCCCTTGATGGTCTCGTTTGTGAAGATGTTGGCATCCTTGACGCGCTTATACACTGCCGGGTCATCAAACATGACATCAAATGTCAACTCGAACGGCCCAGAATTCTTGGACCGGATGATACGGGCGACTTCGTTAAGTGGTGCCTCTCCCGTGGGCACGGACTTGGTGGTCAGCTTGGCTAACTCTCCATTTTCGATTGCCTTGTAAGCCTCATCGAAACCTGGTGGGAGTGGAACTGGCGATGTTTGTGCAGATCCAGAACCAACAGTGTGAGTTTGGATGGGGAAGATGGAGAGCTCTTCACCCTGGTCCAAATCTACCAGATGGTATAGGCTGAACTTGAAAACAGCTCCGGCGTCTTGTTCGTGGGGTGAGAGAGGACTCGCAAAGTTTCCCGTTGTTGCAACTTGGTCGGGGTAAGCAAAATGCAGGATAGAAGCCCGAACATTGTTGGCAATAGTGTGCGACAGCTCTGATGTTGGGGCAATGACCTCTCCAAGGATGGCTATCTCGTGGGGAGAGGCTTGAGCCGGCTCGAGTGGGCCCATCACCCCATTCTTGCCGTAGATGTGGTACAAGAGGCGGCACTGCTCAGTCTTGTCAAGCTCTGGGAACAGGTTTTGTGAGTATTTGCGGACTCTTTCAAGAAAGTCGTCAATCTGGCTAATGAGGATTGGGTCCCGGATGCCGCCGATGAAAATTGTACGGTGGCCAAGGTGGGTAACGCCCTCGAGCTTGACCTGATACAAGGTCTTCTCGAATTTGGCACCCGAAATGCGGCAGGTCTTGGGGGTGATCTGCTCGTATTTGGCGTTGTTAAGGTTGAGGACACCTCCTGGGCCTGGGAGACGATCTGGTCTTGTCTTCTCGTAGAGAGTGTGTGCTGCCACTGAAAGAGGGGTACATCGTTCCGAAGGAGACAATGGAGTGAGGTCGAAGGAATCTTTCCGCATGGTAGCAATCATTGACCGTCCCTTGGGCACAGCACAGATACCACCACACTCCATGATCTTGCCCATGTGCCAGGCTACATCCGGGAGGACTCCACGGGCGATGGACAAGCCGGCAAAAGGTGCTGGATCGTAAGACCTTCCTCCAATGATGATATCTGGGTCATCTTTCAGGGCCGCAAGGTATCTAGAGGACCAGTCATCGTCAGTTATCCGCGTTTGCACAGATCTGGTGCGCAGATAAAACTCAGGGTAGAGATATCGACTTACGGCTCCGCACCCATTTGTGCAACAACGTCCACAGCTCCATCGACCACGCTCGGTTCCAACGGCTCCACAGGCCCGCATGGGCCAACCCGGTTCCGTGATATTCTCGACTTGATCCATTCACGGTCCATTCCAGCCTGGATGGTTGCCACCTTAAAGGAGTAGCCGTTACGGTCGGAAATCTCCTTGACAAGGTCAAGCATCTCGGCAACATGCTTGTTGCTCCCGTCACCACCGGCCGAACCAATGAGGACCTTTACCTTGTGGTGGAAACAAGCCGCAAGGATCGGTTCCAGGTCTCGCACGTATGAGCCGCGGCCACAGGTCATCTTGCCCATACCAAGCTTGTACGGACCACCATCTGTGGATCCGCTGTCGACAATGATAGCAGCCGGTTTGTACTTGGTTATGCCATACCAGAAGTGATTTGAGTCGTACCCATAGCCAAGCATAGCATTTGGCGTGAGGATAGTGAACTCCTCGATGCTGTCTGGAGCCGCAGCCGCCATGTTTGCGACTGTGTCCAATGGTGGATGCCGTCTAACTGCAATATTGCGATTCGCACACGAAGTCTGTGGCGGCTGGATGTGTTGGGAACCGATCAAGCAATGGAAACTGTGCTAATTTCAAGAAGGTGAGACTGAACTGCTCCTCTGTTTTTTTGCGGTGATGGAAACCAACTGGATGTGCACGAAGATACTACTTCTCTGCCACCATCATTGGTCGATGGTTTCTTGTATTTTATTACCGTCCGACAGAAGTTCGAACATATGCTTCTTACTGTATCTTGGTCGTCGTTCCGTTTCGCCTCCGAGGTTGATTTGACTCCGTTCGCCGGCATCTTAGTGTGTGTGTGGGGTTCGGTAAGTGACCCCGACTGCTGTCATGTGCGTCGGCATCCTTTCCGAACGACCGCAGCAGTCTAGCGAGCTTTCGGCATCTCGCATTGTCGTCTTGCCGCCCGCCCTCGCCAGAAGCAAGCAGTCATCATGGGAACCCTGGGCCACATTTCAGTCAGTATGCAGGCTGATGCTGCGGTCATCTATCCGCCCACGACTCAGAACATCTGGAGGTCAAGTAACGGGCGATGATATTGTCTTACCCAAATTACATTCGTCTTAGATCATCTACATTTGGAGGAGCAAGATATATGAATGTTACTTGAAATACACTGGAAAGGAATCCAGCAGACCGTTGTAGCGCCTCACCAGGCTCCCGGCTCCTCACGCAATGCAGTGGTTGTCACCGATCATTACAAGATAATGATTGAGTACATTCCAGCAATATTAGATAGTCAATGGCTCAGCCTGCTTTCCCATATTGAAACAATGCAGTTTCGGAGAACAAAGTTGCCCCCTTACAACATCTCACGGCATAGCCTTTGCTCAGATCATCGCAACTCCATTCAGTGCCACTCCACGTCTCCCAGCCACTCACCAGCTTGAAGACGTCTTCCTGCAAAGGCGACGCCGGTCCCCAATTCATGGTTAGAGGGAAAAGATCCATCAGCCCCGCATAGCCGTTATCCACAGATAAATTCTATATCGTAATTATCTGTCTCAAGAATTACTTCATCTGATAACTTCCTTGCGCCCGATAATCTGCATTGTCCATCTGCGCGTGCTTACCCACGGTCGACCGGCCTATGATCCAGTCGTCTCTGGCACGGTTGGGGTGACAAAGTTCCGAAGCCTCAGTAGTGTCGGCAAACATACCGAGTCCTCACGCGACTCCAATATTGGGTCCGGGGAGGGCCAAGAGATTTCCCCATGGGGTTCGAGCCCAGCCGTCCCAAGTCATGGAATTAGTGCGCGATCCGATGGTGCTTCTTTTCACATAAGTATTCTGAAAAGCACAGACTTGCTTTCAGTGCTACCCAGGACGAAATTATCATTCCCCAACATACGCTCTATCTACTCGCAATGGCAGCCCACCACCAAGACGAAAAACACGATCAGACTCGACAGACTGCCCACCTAGAGGAGAGCAGTGCTGAGAATGTTGAACACATGAACGATAACGATTTCGGCGACGACCCAAAGCGTGCGGCTGAGGAGTCAGGGGTGTCCTACACAAAAGAGGAAGAGGGTGAAGCTCTCAAAAGGCTCGACTGGAACCTCATCCCCCTGTGAGTCTAATCTTGAGTTTACTGCAATGCAACATGAGCGTTGCAACATGAGCGGTTTTATCGGCCTCTGACAGAATCTATTCAGCCTCGGTGTATTATACCTCGTCTCATATATCGATCGTGGCAACGTGGGCAATGCCTACACAGCCGGTATGGGCAAAGAATGGGGAATCACCTCGGATGATTACTCTTGGATTGTCACCATTCTCTACATTGGATACATTCTATTCCACTGGGTATGCGAATTTCCCCAAACGGATTGAAATTGATGCAGGAAAGATGACCAGCTAAATATGTTGTAGTTGATTCTTGTCTGGACATTTGTCCCCTTGCCTCTATGGACCGCCTTGATGGCCTTTGGATGGGGTTCCATGAGCATGCTACAGGCAGCAACCACAAACTTCGCAGGAATCATGACGCTGCGGTTCCTAGTTGGAGCATTCGAGGCCGGATTTGTGCCTGCTGTCGCACTTTATATGACCTTTTTCTATCACCGAGGCGAGATGGGCCTTCGATATGGCCTCTTTATCTCTTTCTCCCCGCTTGCCAGTTGCTTTGCTTCAGCCCTTGCATACGGTCTTGTTCATGCCAAGACGTCCATCCACAACTGGAAGCTTCTCTTCCTTGTCGGTGAGTATTCCATGAAGTCCAAGGATAACGTCGTCATTGAACAAGAACGTTCTGACCAAAGTTCTACTTAACCAGAGGGCGCTCCAACGATTCTCCTCGCTGTCGTTGCCTACTTCTGTCTCCCTCCCTCGCCGTCCGAATGCCGCTTCCTCACACCCCGACAAAACGAGATCATCAGTCATCGCGCCTTCAAGGGCCGAGGCGAGAAAAGAGACGGGAAACTGAATTTCAAGCAGGCGTTTGCGGCCTTTGGAGACTACAAGAACTACCTGCAGGCGATGATCATCTTCTGCCTTAACACCGCTTTCGGCTCTCTCCCGGCCTACCTCCCCACCATCCTGCAAGCCATGGGCTATACTTCCCTGCGCGCCCAGGGATTTTCTGCTTTGCCCTACCTCACGGCCTACGTGGTGTGCGTGACAGCAAGCTTCATCTCGGACCGTTTCAGGAGGCGCGGCATCTTCGTCGTGTTCTTCTGCTGTGCGGGCGCCGCCGGCTACGTGATCCTTGCCACCGTCCACACCACGGGCGCCCGCTATTTCGCAACCTTCCTGGTCTGCGCCGGCGTCTTCCCGGCGGTGGCCCTCACATTCACCTGGGTGACGGATAACCAGGGCTCGGCCTCCAAGCGCGGTGCCGGCCTCGCCATCTTTGGAATGGTCGGCCAGTGTGGGCCGATCCTGGGGGCGCGCCTGTTTCCCAAGACGGATCAGCCATGGTACTCCAAGGGCATGTGGATCTGTGCGGGGATCCTGTTCGCCGCTGCTGGTCTGGCGACCATACTCAGCCTGTGCTTGAGGTACCAGAACAAGAAGCGGGATGAGAAGTTTGGCAAGAGTGACTTGGACTACATTCCTCCCGAGGTGTCGGACAAGGGTGATGACCATCCGTTGTACCGCTATGTGCTTTGATTTCAGGGATCTTGCGTCAGAATCAATCTTGGGATCCAGGGCAGGCACCCTTTGCTTGACGTTCGTGGCCTATATATTTACCTGAGCGAGACCCCGTGTGAGTCACGATATGTAATACTCACCCTTTCTCAAATCACAACTTTTGGCACGCAAGTTGTACCCGTTCACCGAGATTATGTTAGGTGAAAAAAAACGGATGACACTGCTTCGTGAAGGTTTCTACTTGGTTATTATAGTAGAACCTGGCGTTGAAGTGCATGTCTGGGCCCAGCCTCGTGTCCTGTCAACCATGTGACCGGTTTTGCATTTTGGTTTGTCCCTTCAGCCAAAGACCGTGACGGAGCCGGTCCAAATGACCCACTCACCGCCGAGCCGGCGGGCGGTCGGGTGTGGCAAGCCTGGCTCGCGTGCCGGTGGTGGAAGGTTCGACGCAAGTATGAGCACGCGAAAATGATGCCATGCGCTTAACTGCATAACAGATCAAATGTGATGGTAAACAACCTTGTCACAACTGCAGCTCCCGAAACCAGACTTGCGAGTTCCCCGGAACCAAGGACAATGCATCAACAAGCCGATAGTAAGTGACATCAGACAGCTTGACAACAGCAACACGGCTAACTGACGATATCCTAGTTATACAGCATCTTTCAAGGCGCGCTGCCAGAAACTGGACTCGCTGTTTGAGAGGTTAGAGACTCTTACACGCCAGTTGTCGCGGTCGCTCGAGGCTATGCACCAATCATCCAGGGCGGGCTCAATCGCAAGCCAGAGTGAGGACCTAATGATCGCTACCCAACTTCTTAACTCACTGCCTAATGTCGACAATGCCGGATAACCTTGGACCGCACCACGGATCGAATACGGGCGGTAGCGCCGCTGCATGTCAGCCAATCTCATGCCAATGACAAGTTGCAAGGCTCCTCGGGCAGCGAATCCGACGAGCGTCCATGTAAAAAGGCAAAGGAATGGAAGACCGACCATACCAGAATAAAATGAAAGAAATAAAAGAAATAAAAGAAATAAAAGAAATAAAAGAAATAAAAGAAATAAAAGAAATAA